>CM077791.1:32804716-33177289 GCA_039737535.1 Lagodon rhomboides | reverse complement strand
GTTACCGTCTTAACCCTCTTGCTTACCGAACCGTAGTTGGGAGCTGGTTATAGTGTTTCTGGCTCGTGGCTGGTAACTAGCGTCTTGGAGTCCGGGGCAAAGTGTGGAGGGAAGAAAGAGGCACGAAGTGGTACTCTCTGTGCAAAACCGCACATTTAATTACTTCTTGGCAAATGCACAACACAACACCGGGCCTGGTGTAACTGTCTGGACACTGCTGCTAACGTAATACTTTTTGCAATAATAAAACAGGAGTTAACTGTTGCACGTCTGGTCTCTCGCCGTTGCCCTCGACACACACACTTCCTTGTTTTTCCTCCCTGCATTACTACGTCACACACCTGCGCCGGCCACCGTCTTAAAGGGACAGGGCTGGTCGGCGACACTACCCCCACTCTGGATGATGATTCACACTTTTAACATCACTCCAGCATATTACATCTAAGGGAAAGAAACATGACACATGATAAATTTAAACATTTCCCATAACAACCCTTGTTTCCACAGTCTTTGAGCGAGTCTTCCTCTTGTGGCAAACATCTTCAGGTGAGGGACAATGCTAATATAACGTTCATGGAAGCATGCTGCATATCCTTCCCATTGGCCGGCAACCGAGCAGCAAAATAACATTCACAGTCCTCACATAAGTGATGATGTCCAATAAACTACTTAAAACGAGTCTTCTGTTACTCTTCAAACACAAGCGAAGTAGATTATTACACCTTAATTACATGAACAGATCAAATTCTCTTTTGTTGTGCACATTTCTACTGTATTCTCATGTTAACTCAAAAATGCAAGGTGTTAAAACCTATATATGCAGCTAAGCAGTGTCCAAATCACTAAACTTAGTCAGCTAACTAACTAAAGGCCCATTTATTATACAAAAATGTACAACTTTATAGAACAGTTACAGCTTCAACAGCTTCAAACATTTTTTTTTTTTTTTTTTTTTTTTTTACTCTCTGAGGAGGGCAGCGATCCGCCTACACCCCACCTCAGGTCAAGATAAGTTCTTTTCTTCTTTGACTGAATTCAGTGACTTATCCAGTCACCGAACATGTCCGGTGGTCGGCGACCCCTCCGGGGTCTCTGGAGAGGCATGAAGTTCAACGAAGGACAAGGATCCTGTTCCCCGGCAGGTAACTGGGTACCAGCCCCATCCAGTTGGGGCTGAGCAGGAAGAACAGGAAGTTGGCTGCAGCTAGGCTGGTCTGGAGATGAGGAGTAGAGACCCGGAAGGGCCTCCAGAGCTGCATCCTCGGTGTCTGATGACGAGTCGACCAGGTTACAGCTGTCAACGTCCGGAGTGAGGGAGCTGGAGTCTGGTGACGGCGGACACACCTCCACTGGCGCCCAGGTGCCAGCATCTTTGAGAACCCAGCTGGTGTCCAGCGGAGCTCTAGAGTGGTAGGGCTTGAGCCTGTCGTGGTGGACTACTTTGGTCTTTGCTCTCGGGCTCTTTTTGATCCGATAGACCAGGTCGTCCAGCTGTCCCAGGACGAAATAGGGGCCCTCGTAGGAAGGTAAGAATTTCCTTACCCGGTCTTTTACTCTCTTTGCCCCTTTTATCAGGTACCAGACTGCATCACCGACTTTGTGTTGCACCTGACAGATGTTTTTGTCGTACTGGCGTTTGGCCCGTTCAACTGATTTTCCCAGCACCTCCCGTGCCAGCTGGTGTGAGAGCTCCAGTCGTTCTCTGAGCTGCTGGACATACTCTGGATGTGTGTTTGGGTTGTCGGCGTCCGGGGGCAGACCAGCAACCAGGTCGATGGGCTCAGTTATCTCTCTTCCAAAAAGCATCATGTTGGGTGTCAGGCCCGTGGAACTGTGTTTTGTTGCTCGATAAGCCATCAATGCATAAGGAATCATGACATCCCAATCCCAATGGCAGCGCTCAGCAGTGGTGGCTAATATTTGCTGCAGAGTGGCGTTAAAGCGCTCCACTTGGCCGTCGGACTGAGGATGAAACGGTGTTGTTCGTGTCTTGTCAATTCCCAGCAGTGCGCACATTTCCTGAAACACAGCTGATTCAAAGTTGGTGCCCTGGTCACTGTGCAGGCACTGTGGGGCTCCAAATCTACACACCCACTCCGAGGTTATCTTTTCTGCCACTGTCACTGCCTGCTCGTTGGGGATGGGGTAGGCCTCCACCCATTTGCTGAAGTAATCTTGTACTACAAGTATGTAGCGGTTACTCCTCTCTGTTTCATTCAGGGGCCCCATCAAATCGACTGCTATCCTCTCCATGGGAGCACCAACCCGCACTGTACCCATAGCAGCCTGAGGGGTTCTCTTCGGGCGAGCCTTTGCAGCGCAGCTTGTACAAGTGCGGCACCAGAGTGTGACATCATCTTTCATATTGTACCAGAAGTACCTGGTCTTGAGACGAGCAAGGGTCCTCTCCACCCCAAAGTGTCCACCGACAGGGCCATCGTGCATCTGTTCCAATACGGAGTCACGGTACAGACGAGGTAACAGGATCTGTGGATAGAACACTTGACCTTCTGTGCAGTAGAACTTTCTCAGCAAAACTCCATCCTTCTGATAGAGCCGTTTCCATTGCGCCCAGTAAGCTTTGACAGCTGGACTGCAGGGGGCGACGTCAGCCCATGATGGTCGGTCTCCTGTGTCCATCCACTCCCTTACTGGAGATAAATCTGGGTCAGTTAGTTGGGCATTGCTCAGCTGTTCTTGGGTCCAGCCGCAGAACAAATTAGTGTGAGGTGGCTCACTCACCCTGTGGATGCTTGGACGGGCAGGAACACAGCCACTGTCGTCGCTGGAGGCATCCTCTACCCCCACTGGAGGAAACTCTGGCTTGGATGTAAAACAGCCCCCACAGCGGTCATCAAGCTCCACTACCCCCACTGGAGGTTGCTCTGTGGTTGGTTCCATGGCGACCTCCTCAGCTGAAAAGTCATTTAGGCTGCATTGCACCGCCTTATGCTGATGCTGGGCACTTAGATCAGGCTCTGGCACAGTACATGGACATGACTCACGGCAAGGCCTCCTGGAAAGTGCGTCCGCATTTTGGTGGTGCCTCCCGGGGCGATGGACCACTTGGAAATCGTACTCCGCCAGTTTCTCTAACCAGCGGGCAAGCTGGCCCTCTGGTTCTCTCAGTCTGGTCAGCCAGCGCAGACTGCTGTGGTCGGTCCGGAGAGTGAACGGCCGTCCTAGCAGGTATTGCCTGAAGTGGGAGGCAAACTCCACCGCTGCTAAGAGCTCGCGTCTGGTGGTGCAGTAGTTTTGCTCCGTCGGTGACAGCCGCCTGCTCCCGTAGGCCAGAACCCTCTCTTCACCTCTTTGTATTTGGGAGAGGACTGCCCCAATCCCCCAATCGCTGGCGTCGGTGTCGAGGAACAACTCGCCGTGGTCGAGGGGGTAGCCTAGCACGGGCGCAGACGTCAGCTGGCTTTTTAACGCCTCGAACGCCTCCTGGCATTCAGTTGTCCAGTCGAAGCGGGCGTACTTTTTGGTGAGTTCGTGGAGCGGCTTGGCAAGTGTGGCAAAATCCTGCACGAAACGTCTGTAATAGGAGGCCAAGCCGACGAACTGACGTACCTCTGAGATGTTCCGGGGCGTTGGCCACTCAACCACTTTCTGGACCTTTTGGGGGTCGGTGGCGACACCTTTGGCAGAGACAATATGCCCCAGATAAGCCACTTGCTCCCGGAACAGGCAGCACTTGGACGGCTTCAGTTTGAGGTTGGCTTCCCGTAGCCTGGTGAAAACTTGGCTGAGGCGCTCCAGCATTTCAGTGGTATCCCGTCCCAGGACTATAATATCATCAAGATATACCAAGCATGTCTCCCACTGCAGCCCAGCCAGGACACGATCCATAAGGCGTTGGAACGTGGCAGGCGCGTTGCAGAGCCCGAACGGCATCACGTTCCACTCAAAGAGTCCTTTCCGAGTACAGAAAGCAGCAGCTTTGCGGGCCCTTGGTGTCATTTCCACCTGCCAGTAGCCGGAGGTTAAGTCCAATGTGCTGAAGTACTTGGCGGTGGAGAGTGTATCCAGAGTGTCCTGGATGCGTGGCAGGGGGTAAGCATCCTTGATGGTCCGTTCATTTAAGGGTCGGTAATCAACACATAACCGTGGACTCTGATCCTTCTTCCTCACCATCACGATTGGTGCAGCCCAGCTGCTGTTGCTCGGTTGGGCCACACCACTCTCCAGGCTCTGCTGCACCTGTTGGTCGGCTGCAAGCTGTTTGTCACCGGCCATTCTGCGTGGGGGTAGTTTTACAGAAGGCCCAGGGGTGGTCAGGATATCATGCTGCACGAGGTTAGTTCGGCCAAGGTCGGTGGGCCCCGTGGAAAAGACGTTGCTGTATGACTGCAGCAGGCGGGCCACCCTACCGCGGTCCTCTGCCGATAGACTGGCACAGCTCTCGGTGTACAGGGATTGCAGGTGCCTGGGAACAGAAGCAGAGTCAGAGTTAATGTGCTCGGGGGCCCCCATTGGCTGGAGCTCTACCTCTCCCATAACCTCCGCTGACTGAAGGAGCCCGGCCACGGCCCCTTTCCTTAGGGTGACAGGTGCGGTGCCAGGGTTGAAGATCCTGATGGGAATATTGGCAGATTTCTGCATCTGAACAACAATGCGGGCCACTAACACATGGTGCTTTTCGATGAAACCTTTGGTGGGGCTCAACATCATGTCTCCATCAGCTGGGCGGCGGAGGCGGGCAGTGCCGGGCACTACATATTCACAACCTGATTGCAGCACAGTCGTGCGGGCCACTCTGACAATATGTACCTCGGGCTGGCGGTTCGGGTTGAAACGGGGAACCTTTTCACCAAAGAGGGTTATCTCTCTGCGCCCATAGTCCAGGTTGGCATGTGCCTGCTGCAGAAAAGGGTGCCCCAGGATAATCTCTGTGCCCTCAGCTGTGTCGGCTATAATGAAGTTCACATTGGTTACCCTGCTCCCTGTGTGCACTGGCAGAGTGACTTCGCCCATGACTGTCAAGCCCTTGGGTCCGATGCCCTGCAAGACCTCGGCGGTGGAGGGCTGGATCTGAGGTCTGAACTCAACAGGAATAGAGTCAAAGTGGTGGAGAGGCAGCACATTTCTCTGAGCAGCGGAGTCTAGCAGAGCACACATTTCCAGTCCATGTACCAATATTTTAACACTCATCTCACCTTCCAGGCCGCTGGTGCAGGTAACCACCGTGCCAGGATGAGGAGCTGGGGTCGGGTTGGCACTCGAGGTGCTCCGTTTGGGTCGACGAGGAGAAGGGCAGTTCCTCTGCAGATGCCCTACGCCGGAGCAGTTGTGACAGATGATCTCTGCTTCCACATTTCTGTGCCTCTTTGGCGGCCACCGCTGGTGAAATCTTGCTTTTCCGTCTGGTGGGTTGGTGGACCCTGCAGCTACCCCCACTGGCTCCTCACACAGCATCACACTTGTATCCTCACGTACCGTCGCTGCTCTGGCTCTCCGCTCTGCGGAACTCCGTTGACCGGGCTGCATCAGCTGTGTGACCGCTCTGGCGGCCCTTCTGGTCGTTTCGTACCTGTGTGCCACCTCGTACGCTCTGGCCAGGGTGCGAGGCTGCTCCTCTAGTAGTCTTTGAACCACCTCTGCATCAGCCAAGGCGTTGATGAAGATCTCCACGCTGACGGCGTCCTGTTCCCGCTCTGTACGATCAGCGTACACAATAGATACTTTCTCGTAGATATCATCCCTCAAACTGTGCAGAGCTTCGCTCGGCCCTCTCACTCTCTGTCTCAGTTCAACGCCTATGGCTGCTGCATGCTCTGAACATGGCCCGTAGGCAGCGTCCACTTCATCCACAATCCGCTGGTAACTCCATCGAGTAGATCTGGGGTTCTTATGGACAATGGCACCAGCAGCACCGGTCAGGCTGCATCTGAGCTGCACTGCCATGGTCTTCTCTGACCAGTGGTTGGCCTGGGCACAGCTTTCGAACAGATGAAGAAAATCTTTCCACGAGCCTGATCCATCAAAACGACCCGGTTGTAAAGTGGGGATTCTCTCTCTCCGCTCATACTGTTCATCATCGCTGCTGTTGTCGCCATCACGAACAATGCGGGAGGAGGGACGTTGCGGTGCGGACTGGGCCCTTCTCCAGCTAGACTGTCCATATCCACGGTCAGGCTCTATACCCCGGGGAAGTGGTGCATCACAATAGGGGGCAGGGTAATAATCAAGAGCCCGTTCTCCATAACTGCGCCTCACAGACTGTGACATACATGGCGTGAAGGGGGACATGGCAGGCTGGGGGGCTGGTGGATGGGCTAGAGAGGATTGGGCATTTATTGCGGCATTCTCATGGTTTGCAGGGGAAAATGGGTTTGTTGGCCAGTCAAAAGTCTGATTAAAGTCATTGTTTGTTCCATAATAGAAGGCTGGAGCTGGGGTAGAAACCATATTTTGGGGGCCATCATAACAATATTGAGGGGGAAACACAGACTCACTGCGCGCTGCGCTCTGCTGCTTCGCCGGCGTAAGGAAGGGATTAGTCAGTGAAGGCGAGAAAGTCGGCGACCATGGGCGGGCCGCCGCTCCACCTGTAGTTAGCCCCGCTGCTGCGGTAGTGAGCTCCGTTGCTCCGGTGGTCAGCTCCGCTGCTCCGGTAGTGAGCTCCGCTGCTGCTGCGGTCAGCCCCGTTGCTCCGGTGGTCAGCTCCGCTGCTCCGGTAGTTAGCTCCATACTAACTCGAAATGGGTTGCGGCTCCTCGCTCCACTGACACACCTGCCACCCGTTGAATCAACCGAGTCCATAACAGTTTGAACAGTCTCTCTTGTGTCCATTAAATACGGATTGGTGCTAACATTTGGGCTGAATAGCATCAGCTTCCCGTTTCTTTCAGCATCAACATAGGCGCGAGCCGCCGCCATTTCTTGCATTCGCGCTTCTTTTATCCTTTCTGGGCAAACTTTGCAATCCCGGACGAGCCCCCAGTGTTACCGTCTTAACCCTCTTGCTTACCGAACCGTAGTTGGGAGCTGGTTATAGTGTTTCTGGCTCGTGGCTGGTAACTAGCGTCTTGGAGTCCGGGGCAAAGTGTGGAGGGAAGAAAGAGGCACGAAGTGGTACTCTCTGTGCAAAACCGCACATTTAATTACTTCTTGGCAAATGCACAACACAACACCGGGCCTGGTGTAACTGTCTGGACACTGCTGCTAACGTAATACTTTTTGCAATAATAAAACAGGAGTTAACTGTTGCACGTCTGGTCTCTCGCCGTTGCCCTCGACACACACACTTCCTTGTTTTTCCTCCCTGCATTACTACGTCACACACCTGCGCCGGCCACCGTCTTAAAGGGACAGGGCTGGTCGACGACACGAGAGGAGGAGTCTGATCTGATGAAACGCTTCAGTACTGGACACGGCTGGAATGTAACTAAGTACTCAGTGGTGTAAAAATATCCGGAAGTTATACTCCTGTAAAATTACAGATATGATGTTAAAATATTAATTAACAGTAATTATGTTCAAAGAACACTTCTTAACGAGAATATAAATATTAACAAGACATTTAAATTAAAAACCTGCAGGAGAGTCTAAATCTAAATATCTAGTAATCTAACAGAGAAGTACTGTAATCAGTGTACCTTACTTGAGTATTTTCTTTTTATTCTTCTTTACACGTCTACTCCACTACACCTGTCTGATATTTTCTTTTAACACAAAAAACAGCTGATCAATTTATCAAATATGATGCTGTGATATAGAATGAACAGTTAATAAAGTATTTAAAATGAGCTCCACCTCCAGCAGCTGTAACAGTGACAATATTCCAGTAATATGATCAGTGTGTCTTGTTGACTCTGATGTCTGAGGCGTTCAGGGACCCTGATTTATGAGGCTGTCTCAGTGAACAGTTTGTATTAACTTTGATGTGTGAGGTGTTCAGGTATTCTGATGTGTGAGGCGTTCAGGGAACAATTTATTTTGACCTCTAGTGACGTTGGGACTGATGTGTGAGGCGTTCAGGTGACAGTTTATCTTGACTCTGATGTGTGAGGCGTTCAGGGGACAGTTTATCTTGACTCTGATGTGTGAGGCGTTCAGGTGACAGTTTATCTTGACTCTGATGTGTGAGGCGTTCAGGTGACAGTTTATCTTGACTCTGATGTGTGAGGCGTTCAGGTGACAGTTTATCTTGACTCTGATGTGTGAGGCGATCAGGTGACAGTTTATCTTGGTTCTGATAGGTGAGGCGTTCATGGGACAATTTATTTTGACTCTGATGTGTGAGGCGTTCAGGTGACAGTTTATCTTGACTCTGATTTGTGAGACGATCAGGTGACAGTTTGTTTGAAGCGTCAGTCATCAGAAACAGATTGTAAAGAACATCTTTGTGCTCTGTTGTGTGTTCCTGCACTTCCTCAGTGTTCACGTTGTTCAGCAGCAGCTTGCTGACTCTAATGTGTGAGGCGTTCAGGTGACACTCACACTCACGCTTGAACTCAGCTGCAGTTCTTCAAGCTGCCACAAGATGCCGCTGTCTGTCACATCCTGAGTAAAGAGCTCAATGAGTCCGGTGTAGAAGACGTTCAGTCATCCACTTTCACAACGGAACCAACCAGAATTTACACCTGACTGACAAAAGGACATGAAAACTGACAGAGATGAAAACATTAAACTTTAACACAACACAAACTCAGGGTCTGTGTCTGATTTGTTGCAGAATAACACCGCCAATCTTTCCAAAATAGATTAAAAGATGTTTCTTTGCAGCTCAGATTAGAGTTTGTGGGTGTAAATTAGGACCCGTTCAGTGAAAAGGTGGACTGATGTAATTAAATTAGAAAGGTTCTCACTTGCAGGTTAGTTATCAGAGAAAACAGCAGCAATACATGTAAATATGACTGCAAGGACAAAGACAGATCGTCTCAGCTGCAGGGCTCTGGTGGACTCTTCTTCTGGTGGACTTCTGTAGCTCCAGATGTTCCATCTCACATGTTTGTGTACAACAGGAATGAAGAACTACAGTGTAAGTTCAAGCTTTTCACCACACGTTCACTCAATATCTCGTCAGTTTGGATTGTGAGCTGTGGCATCAGAATTAAAACTCCACCCAACAAACCCAGGAAAACAACAAACCCAGGAGAGTTACAAATCATGAGAGCTTCCGTCTGGTCGTAAACATTATGTATTTTATTATGTTCACAGTTTCTAAAATATGATCCAAAAACTTTTAGAGTGACAGATGCAGTGTAGCGAGGTAATACCTGCTGATGTCCGGCGGTTCGGTGGTCTGAAGCCTCCTGAGCTGCTCACGGCTCCTGAGGGCCACACAGAAATCTAGACGATTACATCAGTACTTTCCGAAGCCGGACCACAACAACCAATGAGAGGCATATCAGAGCAGCTGACGGTGCTGCTACTGTAAACAGAAATTTAAATCAGTCCTCCAGTTCTCTCTGAAGAAGAGAAAATCCAGACTCGTTTTATAGTTATAGTCCAACTGCTTATAAAACACAGAATGATAAATATCTATTTTGTATTACAGCATTCTCACTCAGGATTGTGCTGTTGGGGAAACATCAAGATCTAAAGACAACTCAGCAGCTTCATCATTGGAAACCATGATATTGATAACCAGGGACACCTCAGTCAAACACTGTGTGGCCTTCAGAGGAGAGTGGAAGGGAAGAGGTTCAACGATGGTGAAACCTCCTGACAGCCTCAGTCTGTCTGAGGAGACTGAGAGAGAAGAGATCCTCATCAGTCTTTAACCTCCTGGACCAAATGTTCTCTGCTGTCAGTGAAGCCTTCAGATCTCACAGAGAAGAACAGAGAGACTCTGAAGTTCATCCTGAGTTTCTTTGGTCTCGTTTGTTTTATACTCTAATACAAATCATCATCTCTTTTCTCCCCAGCTTATAAATTACCTTCATGTCAGACATGTTGTTACCTGAGCAACATTTTGTAATCTGAACATAAAGGATCAGTTTAAATGTTCAGGAGTGTTTGTTCTTTCACAGATCTCAAGTTTCTTTAAGCTTTTGGCAAAAGCCAAAGTCCTGAAAGATCATATTCAAATCCACTGCTCAGTTTCTAAGAAACTTTGCACCTCTGCTGTTACCTGACCGACACACTGTGACTGGAGAAGGAAGTTTTCATCCTCTGTATGTTTAAAGAATCAGCCAGGAGTTTAAAGTTTCCTTTAAAGTGCTTCAGACTGTCAGAACAAGTTAAAACAGATTCATGACCTGCAGCTGCCAGTTTAGTTGATGAGCCCAAAGAGTCTTTGACCTGTTATGAATATAATAAACCTGCTATCATCTGATTTACTGATAACAACACGTCGCTGTGTGCCAAATAACCTTGAAACCATTTTCACCTTGTATCATCTGGCCTCCATTTTGTAACCTGAAAGAATCAATCAGGTTGAAAAATTAGTTTTTGTCACAACTTCAAGGTAATTAAAGGTAAGTAAAATTTAAATTCTTCCCACAATCAACAAGATACCTGAAATAAAACAGATTGCTGAAAAGATTCTTAGTATGAAATAAAACGACTCAGATGACCAAGTGTTGGTGATTGATAAACGTAGCTTTGTAGATTAAACAAGATCAAATATGGATCTTGTTGGATGAAACATTTTAGGTTTTAACATATGAAGTCAAAGCATTTTAATAATCTTTGGTCTCCCAGGTTTTTATTAACACTATAAACAGCTGATGTTGGATGTTTGACGAGGCTGCTCACACACACCTGCATGAATATGAGAGATGATATAGTCATGAGTGCTGGTGTGTCACTTCAGGACAAGTTAAGCATTAACTCAGCTGTCTGATTCACATCATGTCTGGTAATGTCCTGCCCACTCTGCAGGAGTAAAGGTTATCTCAGGTGTGTTGGTGTTACCAGTGTGCAGTTTGATTTTGGACGGAGAATGACGCACCACGATGTCAGCAGGTGAGTAGACTCCACTGAAATATAAATCCAAATATAGAAACGAGTAAATAACAGTAAATACATTCTCAAATTAAAAGACCTGTCGTCTGTGATCCTCAGGTGTGTCGACTGTTTGCTCCACGTGGACCTGAGAAGTGTTTGCAGTGAGGACACAGACTGAGCGGAGGAGACGGCTGATTCTGCAGAGTCACATTAAACCTGGACAGGAAAGATGGCCGACAAATCACAGCAGACTGTTGCAAGAGCCACCAGCAGTAAGTAACAAGTTCATGTTAATCAACAGAAACTCATTAGAGAATAAATCACGTTTATTTCCTAATTAATTAAAATTTATTTTAGATTTTTGGCGTTAATTGTGAGGATGTTGTCTAATAATGTAAAGTTTGAAAGAAAGTCATGTCTAAACTTTGATGCGGTGGAGAGAGAGTTATTAACTCTGTTATCAGGTCCATAAACATGAATTGCTCTTGAATCTAACGTACAGACTGAAGGTCAACAAGGAAGCAAATCTATGATCATCATAAATATGATAACAGCAATAGTTATAAAGAGACAACAAACACTACCTGTTTTGAGCCTCTGCTGCGAGCGAGAGTCTCGTAGTGGAGCTGCTCAGTATCATCTGTCATCATGTGAAGGGTCAGTTCCCTCCATGTGAACACTGGCTGGATGTGGAGCTGGAGACGAGTGCAAAAAAGAGGGAGTCTGAGAATATGAACAGAGATGTTCACAGGATATAATAACTTGATCATGAGCCTAAAGTTGGTCTACAATTATGTGGATTATCAGTCATTTTATAAACTTTACTGCAGAATGGAACAGTTATATACTGTCATCTCCTCTTTCAAACTTCTGTGTCCTCACTGCACTGCATCATTATAAACTGTGAGGCTGTTTATTCCCGACAGTAACGTGTATTTCATGATCTGAAGGGAATAACTCGACAATTCTGATGTGAGTGACGACTTGCCACCCTGCTCTGTTTGTAGACAAACATCACTGGATCACTAGACTCCATGTTTTAACCAAAGACTGAAAGAAGTTCATGTAGAGCATTTGCTAAATTTACAAGAAGGTCCAAATGAATTAGTCAGAGACAAAGTTTCACAGAGTTTATAAAGACAGACTCAAAACATTGATCAAATGTGTGACAGAAAGAAACAAAGACAAGAAGACCTCTCTACAGAGAAAGTTAAGTTTTTGTTGACTAATTGTTCCATTTCTTTCTCAACACCTGTCAGCGGGGAACTTCCAGTTGAATGTTACTCTCACTGGTTTCCTGCAAAGTGAAGCTGCAGCAGAGTCAACAACAACATCTGGTGAGTCGAGTGTGTATCACCACAGAACACGCAAATGATTCGACATCTGTGCACATTGTGTCGACACTGTAGTTGAAGGAGGTTTGTAAAAGTAAAAATGGCTGCTGAAGATCTATAATCATTACCAGATGTTTTATTAGTCACTGGCTAAAGGAAGCTGTGACATACTGATTTCAGTTTTCTGTCTGATGTTTTTTTTGACTAAAGCTGAATATGTCAAAAGACGTGCCTCTGTTCAGACTTCATCGTATACACAAGTTAATCAAACATTAAAGCTGCACTATGTAGTTTTGAGGAAGATATTTGAAAGAGGTCATATTCTGCTTTTTGGGTTTTTGCCCTGACTTCATTGTGTTATGAAGCTATGCTATATGCTGTGATATAAAAGATCTGCAGAGTGAAGAAGAGAAAAGAAAACTCTGCTCCTGCTCTGCCTGAGACGCCTGTTTTGGAGTCGAGCCTCTACTTTTGTAAATTAACAACAAGCAACAAGTGTATATATTCACTCCAGACACACAGCTGCTACTGCTGTAGCTGTGTCATTTTAGATCACACTACCTTGCTCAGCATGACCCGCCCTACGCCTCTGATTGGCCACATCCTGCCTGTTAAATTTGACACATGTGCAACTCTCACCAAAGATTGAACAGAGGTGAGATGTCTCACTCTGTAGCTAAAACAGAGCGCACCAGACACAGTGTGTAAAGGGCTGCTGCAGCGATGCACCATTGTGAGATAAGGAAGTTAAATGATGTAAAGCTAACATGAACATTAGCATAATCTGACGTCTTTAAGAGATGAGAAGAATCTTTTTCATGACTGAATAAACTAAATAAACAAACTGAACTTAAAGGACAAGACAATTCATATTGTTTTGCTTTGTTTATCTGTGGCGGACCCTGCCACCTTTCTAGCTTCAAACAGTGCTCTGGGACCTTATTCTCCTCTGAGAACAGCTCATTAACATGGAAACATTTCATAATAACCATCTCTGAGTTTGTATTATTATCTTACTAATATCAATATTAATATAACTTTATTTTTCCCCCTGAAACTACATACTGCCCCTTTAACTTGTTTACTGATGTTATAATGGACAGAAGGATTTAAAAATATTAAAAAGAATCAGTGTCTGTAAGCTTACATTACATATGTGCAGATGTGAGGTGAGTCCTTCCTACAGTCCAGCTTTCCATTATTTTTAACAAGTCAAGTCAGTTTTATCATACAGAGCTGAATGACAACAGAGGTGATCTCAGGATACTTGTCATATAGAGCAGGTTTGACCACACTATTTAATCACAATGATCTGTGATGTAATGTTTCACATGTAATCAGTCAGTTTGGTCTCATGCACTGTGTCACTGAAGGACTGATGTGCTAAATCATCAATTCTACTCAGGCAGACGCATGGCCCTCAGGTCAGAGGCAGAGTGGGGTCCTTCATGCTGCAGAAGTCTTTTGGCTTAATGCTACAAGGAAACAGACATTTCTTTGTGTAACGTTATGTTTCACTTATGATCACTCAATTTGACCTTTTGCTCTAGTTTGAAATGATATGATCTTGCATTGTGGTAATTTCCAATAAATATTTCTGTTGCCAGCTGCATTTCTGACAGGCCCAAAGAACTTCTGCTCACAGCAGCGACCCAAGGTCCTGCTAGTATTCCAGCTTATTTAGCACCAGCAGCTGCGACGGCAACTCACAATCCAAGGAACAAGAGTAAGTTAGCACCTGGCTGCTATCCCTGAAAAGGAAAGGAGCGACCAGTTTCCTCCACCTGCTGTCTTTCATCAGACTTTGGACAGCAAGAACAGCACTTTTCAACATTGAACTTACAACCTTCTCCTGCCTGGCTCATCAGCCAAGGAGCCAATACTACCTTATCGTCAAAGACTGGTAACATTGAAGTGGGGCGAGATAGCACACAGCATAGCATAGCACGGCTAAGCACAGGACCTTAAACTCTGGTTGGTGTGATGCACATGTGTTCAATCTTTGTGTTTGTTCACTGTTTGGGTGTTATTGTGATCTAAGGTCAGTTATTGGTAGTTTGTTTTGCTACACGGCTAATTTGATGTTAGTTGAATGATGCTTCACACGGACTCAGAGTCTGTGTACGCAACTAACTAACTTCAACCTGGCATCACACACACACACACACACACGTGATATGAGTGAGCACCACCTTTGTTCGTTGTTCTGTCCTATCAGTGAAACAAGTGGTGATCCACCATCTTGGATGCATCTTGAGTTCAACCCTTTGTTACAGCCATTTTGTTTGTAGTCTGTCCATGCCATGCGGTGTGGTACTTTGAACCCTAGCTACCTTTTGCTTCTGTTCTTACAAACAGATACTTATAAAGTTAATTATTAATCAGAGTTACAAACAGTTTAGTACATTTTATAAGACTGATTTGGTGAATTGTCTTGTACTTCAAGGGCGGCGCCCCGAGGTGATCTAATGAACGTTACCTGGGTATCCCCAAAACTTCAGGCTAACGCTCCTTCAGAGCAGGGCCAGCAGCTCGACTACCGTTAAAGCTTTCTTATTCTGGGACTATGATGGTTTTGAGAATGTTTTCAGCTGTTGCTTAAGTGCAGAGTGAACAGTCCTTATAAAGGCTCTATATGTACACTCATGCCTGTTCATTCAATTCATCATTTGGAGTGAGAAAGCTGTAGTGCTGCAGTTTGGGCTGAACCAAGAAGGTTAAGGTGGGACCATACAGTTTCCATATACAGGTGGTCTAACCTCAGACCACAGCCTAGCATCCTCTGCTCTGTGTGGGCCAACATTCAGTCAAATCTGTATTCAATTGAAACAATAACACTGTTCAATATGAATCCAGCAATTAGGTTTGACAGCATATTTTATTTTTCTTACAGAGAAAAGTGATGTGGAGCCTCTGAAGCGTGAAAACAGCATGCGCATTCTGCCTCCCTCCAGTGAGTTAAACCAATAAGGAGCTGCTTTAGTGTTTCATTAAATTTATTTTCCCAATATTTCTGAATAGAAACATGCACAAGATATAGTAACATTTAGTTTAAGTTTTATAGCTTTGTAGTTAAAAGCTGTTAAATCTGCACGTCTAAAATCACCAAAATAAATCAAAAGAAAGTGCTAAGAACTATAAGTTTTGCTCTTTGGATTAGAGATGGTGATCTTTGTCATTATAATCCAAATGTTTTATTTCTCTTTGATTTCAGTGTCTGAGCTGAAGGTGGTTTTGTTGGGGAACAGCTGGTCTCTGAGGAGAGAAGTGGGGAACATCATCCTGGGAGAAACTGTGTTCAACACTCACAAAGCACCTGGCGGCTGTCTGACAGGGAGGTCACAGATAGAGGGCCAGAAAATAGTTCTGATCAACACCCCAGATCTGCTGGATCCAAACATGTCTGAAGTCAAGTTCAGAAAACATGTAGAAACTTGTGAGAGACTCTCTGCTCCTGGACCTCATGTGTTCCTGCCAGTTCTACAGCCTGAAGACTTCACTGAGGAACACAGACTGAAGCTCTGCAGAGTCCTGAACCTCTTCAGTGATCGACCATTTGATAGATCACTGGTTCTGATATCAACACCCAGAGAGGAGAGTCCAGGTTCCACAAAGGACTACACCAACCATCCGGCCCTGCAGGAGATGATCAGGACCTGTAGATACAGGTCTCTGAGCCTGAAGAACCCTCATCGTCTAGAGCTCCTTACACAAATTAGACAAATTGCAAAAGAGAATAGTGGAAAACATCTGAGGTGTGATTTACTGAAGGATCCAGCAACAGGTGCAACTCAAACTCCTCAGAAACAAGGAGGAGCAGTCGGTGTGCTGATGGGTCCTGCAGGAGCTGCTGGTAAGAGCAAGAAAGAGGTTTGATGAAGTGTGCACTAAATATTATTTATTTATAAAAAAGTGCAAAGAAATGTTATAATTGTATTATTATTTTTACATGGCTGAGTCTGAAAAACAGCATTAACTGTGTTTGTGTGTGGAGTGGTTTATACAGTGAAGCTGAGTTGAGTGGACTGAGTTAATGCTGTTCTATTTACATAAATATTGGAATACTAAAAATGTAAAACAAAGCGTGATAGCCATGATGGTCAAGTTATCTGACCCTTCAAAGTTAACTGGAGGCTGTGGAGTGGTGTTTAAATTACACAGTATTATCATGGAGTCATCATGCATCAATGTTCAAACTCTGATAGTTCAGAATAAATAAATTTTACATTTCAGGAAATAATAACTATCATTGAAATGATGACGTTTGTTCGTTGTTTTACAGAACATGGACTCAGGGTGGTTCTGTTTGGACAGAGTGAGGAAGACAAGACATCTCTATCAGACTTCATCATGATGAAGAGAGCTTTCACATCTCAGGGACAAACTAAGAAATGTGAGGTTGACCACGGAGAGTGGAGAAAAAAACCATTAGCATTAGTGAAAACTCCAGACATCTTCAGTCTGTCTGTGGAAGCTGTGAGAGAAGAGATGAAGAGCTGCATCAGTCTTTGTCCTCCTGGACCAAATGTTCTCCTGTTGTTAGTGAATCCTTCTGAGTTCACAGAGAAGAACAGAGAAACTCTGAAGTTCATCCTGAGTTTGTTTGGTCAATATGCTTTCAGCCACTCGATGGTCATCATCACACATGAGGAGAAGAAAACAAGTTCTACTCTGCATCAGCTCCTTAAAGACTGTGAAGGAAGACACTACAACATGTCTGAATACAACTACTGGTCATTAATGCAGAAGATTGAGAACACTGTCCATGAAAAGAGAAGAGTCTTCCTCACCTGCAGTGAAGAGACCATCAGACCAACGTCTGGACACGCTGTGGAAAAGATGAGAGAAGAAGGATCCAGAAGCTTCACAAAAGACATAAATGTCCGAAGACTTCAAGCTGAAAGCAAAGATGTGGAAATGAATGATAAACAGACAGATGGTAAAAATCAGAGCAGAGAGCCTCTCAGGTTGGTGCTGACTGGGAAGACCGGCAGTGGAAAGAGTTCAACTGGAAACATCATTTTAGGAAATAAGTGTTTTGAGTCCAGAGCCTGTCGGAGATCAGTAACCAAGTCTTGCCAGAAAGCATCAGGAAAGATTGATGGACGGCCTGTTGTTGTTGTCGACACCCCGGCCTGTTTGACACAACTCTGTCCAATGAGGAAATTAAACAGGAAATTCTAAAATGCACCAGCATGTTGTCTCCTGGACCTCATGTCTTCTTACTGGTGATGCAGATCGGTCGCTTCACAACGGAGGAGGAGGAGACTGTGGAACTGATCAAGAGACTCTTTGGTGAAAATTCAGGAGATTTCATCATTGTTCTGTTCACCAGAGGAGACGATCTGGAGAATCAACCAATTGAAAGTTACATAGAGGAAGGGAGTGATGACTTTGTCAAACTCCTAATAGAAGAGTGTGGAGGGAGATACCACGTCTTCAACAACAGAGATGAGACAAACCGTGAACAAGTCAGACAGCTGCTGAACAAGATTGACACCATGGTGGCCAAAAATGGTGGCAGCTGCTACACCACAGAAACGGTAATGGAAGAAAATGTAAAGAAGATTTTGAAAGAGGTCGAAGAGCTGCAGAAAGGGATGACTGACCTTAATCTAAAGATGGAGGAGATGTCGAGAAAAAAAACAAAGCAATGAATAAGAAATGTATCATCCTGTGATAAAGTGTGCAGATCAAACACTCCTGACATGAAACAAAGGTGGACCTGTGGACCACACTTAGGTGGTACATTACTTTGATACTGGACCCCTGGGGCCGTATTCACAAAGGATCTTAGGGCTAAAAGTAGCTCCTAACTGGTGAATTTAGGAGAAACTCCTAAAAATAATGGGCGTGTCAGTCTTAAATTTAGGACTCCTAATTTTTTTCACTAAGAGCAATTCACAAAGTATTTTAAGCCTAAAAGTAGCACCTAAGTCTGGGAGAGCTTAAAAGTCCTCGAGAGGACTCCTAACTCAGTAAGACCTATTCACAAAGAATCGGAAAATGGCTGCGAGACGAAATGTTTTGGAGACAATGGAAGAATGTGGATTGATCAAGAGATATAGGCTAAATCGTGAGGGTATAAAACTTGTTGTGGAATTAGTGCGGGATGCAATAACAATACAAATAAAAATAAATTAATAAATAAATAATTGCGCCATCAAAAGATGAGGACGTGTTCGTCAATAGAAAGAAAGTACATTCCATCAACACGCAGATTGTTTTTGATGCAACTTTTAACATTCTTGATGTTGTTGCAAAGTGGCCTGGGTCTACCCATGATTCGCGTATTTTAATGGAGAGCGGTCTGAGGCAGCTTTTTGAGAGGCTCCATGTACCAGCTGGGTGTCACTTGCTGGGTGACAGTGGCTCTCCCTGCAAGACGTGGCTCCTGACACCCTATCTGAATCCACAACCGGGAGCACAGTTAAAGTAGAACATGTAAGTGATTATGCAGATTACGCTTAGTCCAATGCGTAAAAAACATCGTATTGTCGTCTTTTATTTGTTGAATCCATATTTATTATTGTTTACTGTTTTCCTCCATATATGTTAGAGCACACAAAAATACAGGAAATGTTGTGGAGAGAGGAATTGGGCAGATGAAACGTCGATTTCATGTCCTGCACGGCGAAATACGCCTCAGCCCAGAGAGGACAAGTACAGTGATCACTGTATGCGTGGTCTGCACAAACTTGTCAAGCTGCGTGAGTTCGGTAAAGTTGGAAATATATTCACAGATTCGAACTTCACGGATCAATAACTCATAAGCGAAACAATATTAAAACACAAACGACGACTCTTAACTACTGTAGTAAGGCAGACAACGAGCTACAACCGTATTTTCATCCAAACGAGCGCTCCTCCGGGCTGGACACATAACACTGGTCTCTGTGGTCAGCCGTCTGTGAGACGAGGCGCAGGGACCGTCTGAGACCAGTGTTATGTGTCCAGCCCGGAGGATCGCTCGTTTGGATGAAAATACGGACCTTACTACAGTAGGTAAGAGTCGTCGTTTGTCTTTTAATAATGTTTCGCTTATGAGTTATTGATCCGTGAAGTTCGACTCTGTGAATATATTTCCAACTTTACCGAACTTCATGCGTGTATTCTGCTAACTGCACTGTCCATAACTACTTGATAGGAATTCATTTCTAGCCTAAGCTATTTCCTTGTTTTTCGGTGATTTAGTGGGCTCGTTTGTGGGATGTTGCGGATGAGTTTCACCGAGACCGCCTCGCTCTGAACAACCAATCACCGTACTGACCGCTTCTAAAGTCGTGCACGAGAATCGACGTAATCCATAGCAACGGCGCGTCACTCTTAGTTCACTCTTAGTGATTTATCCTTAGTATGAGTAGGTCTCAGCGGCTTTGTGAATAACTTTTAAGAAAAAACTCCTACGTAAAATGTTTTAGCGCGAGTTAGGAGCACTCCTAGCGGTAAGATAAAATGCTTTGTGAATACGGCCCCTGATGATCTTCTAGTTGTGTAGCAGAACAAAGATCATATATTCTTCATTATTAATCATGTGTGCATCATCTGACACTATGAGCGGTGACAGCCTTCATTTTAATCCTGGTTCTTGTGAAGAGAAGAACGTCGTCAGTGTGAGGTTTATCATTATAAATACAGTATTGGCTCAGATATAATACAACATCTAAAAATTAAAATAGAATAATGTTTTGTTGTATTATATTGAAAGACTACACTTCACATAATCACCAGGGGCTGTATTCACAAAGGACACTTAGGGCTAAAAGTAGCTCCTAACTGGCGAATTTAGGAGAAACTCCTAAAAATAATGGGCGTGTCAGTCTTAAATTTAGGACTCCTAATTTTTTTCACTAAGAGCAATTCACAAAATATTTTAGGCCTAAAAGTAGCACCTAAGTCTAGGAGAGCTTAAAAGTCCTCGAGAGGACTCCTAACTCAGTAAGACCTATTCACAAAGAATCGGAAAATGGCTGCGAGACGAAATGTTTTGGAGACAATGGAAGAATGTGGATTGATCAAGAGATATAGGCTAAATCGTGAGGGTATAAAACTTGTTGTGGAATTAGTGCGGGATGCAATAACAATACAAATAAAAATAAATAAATTAATAAATAATTGCGCCATCAAAAGATGAGGACGTGTTCGTCAATAGAAAGAAAGTACATTCCATCAACACGCAGATTGTTTTTGATGCAACTTTTAACATTCTTGATGTTGTTGCAAAGTGGCCTGGGTCTACCCATGATTCACGTATTTTAATGGAGAGCGGTCTGAGGCAGCTTTTTGAGAGGCACCATGTACCAGCTGGGTGTCACTTGCTGGGTGACAGTGGCTCCCTGCAAGACGTGGCTCCTGACACCCTATCTGAATCCACAACCGGGAGCACAGTTAAAGTAGAACATGTAAGTGATTATGCAGATTACGCTTAGTCCTTTGCGTAAAAAACATCGTATTGGCTCTTTGTTGCCTTTTATTTGTTGAATCCATATTTATTATTGTTTACTGTTTTCCTCCATATATGTTAGAGCACACAAAAAAAAATTTCTAGCTGATGTAGATTGTAGAGATAGTTGTAAAATATCTGATTTGATTTGGAAAGGCAGGTGGCTGGGAGAGTGGAGGTGGACTCGGTGGCTGGATATTATTCCCTTAACAGTAAAAATGAGTGTGATGCTTCTGAAATAGAGAGCGAAGAGGGTAGGAGGGATATAATAAATAGAAGGGGCCCAGAACCAGTTTAGATGAGAGGCCAGTCAGTCCAATAGAAGCGAGAAGGACAAGTACTGTTAAAAGTCTGGACTCAGCTGCCATCAGCTGGTCATTAATGATTTCTAACAAGACTGTCTCTGTACAGTGGGACACACCTGTTCACACAGGTTATTGAGATTCACGTGGGTGTGAACCTGAGCTTTAAATGTTTTTATTTTGGAGAGAAAAGGTAGATTTGAGATTGTATGAAAATGATTTAAACTGTTGGGTTGCAGTTTTTGAGAGACGACGGACAGACAGACTTGACGGTCTCTTACTAAGTACAGAGTAGTGTGGTGGAGTGGGTGGGGGGGGGGTCTAACTGACTGGAAGATGATATGGATTTAAAAATGAGGTGAGATTTTTCAACATGGTTTTGCCTCTTTGATGATTAGTTGAATCGGGGCGCCGTAGAGGCCAAAATCACCATATGATCACTTGTTTGTTTTGTTATTGCCACTTTCAAATGAAGGCAAAATGCTAAAAATGTAACAATGAAAAAGTAACTGAATCATCGAAACAGATTTTTTTATAGCTCAATAACATGTTTGGTTTAAAGTCTACACAGCTGTGTGGGAATTTCTTTATTCTGATTGGATCTAATTTGTTAATTGAATTCCTGTAATATGATGATATAATGTGAAAATCCTGTATTTCTGTTCAGTGCCTGAACTCTTTCATATCTCTAATAAAAGGAGTTGACCCAGTGAAAGTCTTCTGTGCAGACTGGTCTAATGTGTCTTCAAATATCTCTTTAGATCAGAATGAGAGCATCTGAAGTGCCTTCATGATGAAGAGAGGAGAATTGAGGAAAGATCAAATAATGTTCCTTTATCTCGGTGAAGAAAACGAGAAGGCAGTTTAATGATAAAATCGAAAAAGCAGCAGAGGACCAGAGAGCTTCTCTCTGAACACTCAGCATGTTTCAGCAGATGTTTCATTGAGTGGATCCACACTGATCCTCTGCAGCTCCTGTGTGTTGAGTGTTCGTCCAGCAGGTGGCACTCTAACATTAATCTGAAGTCAGTTTTAGGTCTCTGCTGTTGATCTGTTTGTTTTAAACTCATCATTTACTGCTTTTATATTTTCTGTCAATGAAAAGCTTGAAGTTTGTTTATATGTTTATGTTAATATTACATAATGACGTCTCAGATAAACAACATTCTGCTTTTAAATCAGTGTTCTGAAGTGTTTGATTTATAAAAGTAAACTTGTTTCTTTGCTTCAAAGTGTAAAATCAGTTTAAACAGACAGAAAGTTTAATGTACTTAGTTACATCCCATCAGTGGGTAAAGTTACACCTGGTTGAGGTGGAGCTCATTTTAAACACCTTTGTGCAGTTAAATCTAAAACACAGCATCATATTTTATACACTGATCTCATGTTTGTGTGTAAACTCTACATCTGAAGAGTAACTAGTAACCAAAGTAATCAGATACATGTAGTGGAGTAAAAAGTACAATATTTGCTTCTGAAATGTAGTGAAGTGGAAATATGAAGTAGCAGAAGACAAAGACTCAGTATTTCAGAAGATGTAATTAGCAGTGATGGAGTGTAACTAACTATTTACTCAAGTCAAGTACATTTTTAGGTGCTTGTACTTTTGCACAGTGCACACATTGTACAGAATATGGTTGGTGATGACGGATTATGTTTATTAATCAGGATCAGGTGGTTTTAGTGTTTGATTTAATCTTTCACCACAAGATATTTTGATTATGTTGATCTACTTTACATTTTGATACGTGTGATGACATCACCGTCCTGCAGGAGCCTCACTGCAGTGGTGGAGGAAGTACTCGTATCTCTGACTGAAGCAAAAGAAGCAGTATTGCGTTGTACAAATACTCTGTTACAGGTAAAAGTACAAAAGTAGTATTAAGAAAATACCTAGATTTTTAAGGGAGCAGTCTGTAGTTTTGTAGAAGAAATTCAAAGTCAGAATTTTATCAATATAACATAATAAATAATGAGATGATAATACAAACTCAGAAAGAAAAATGGCAGGGTCCGCCTCATAAAAACAAAGTAAAACAGTATGTTCATTCAGCCACCTTATGGAGGAAAATCAGCCAATGAACATCTTTCTCTGCTCAATAATATTTCTTCAGCGAAACTACAGACTGCTCCTTTAAAGTAAAAGTACTTGTTGGTCCCGTTCACAGTTACATTGATGTGATTACTGGAATATTGTTACTGATGATTTCACATGTAAGCAGTGTTTTGATGTTACAGCTGGTGGAGGTGGAGCTCATTTATCTACGTTACATACAGCTGGATAGTTTCATCCATAAAACTGTATTATATTGAAAACACTGATCAGAGTTTAAGAGTATTAAATTTGAAACGTTTGACTGAATACAAACAAAACAAACAAAGAGTCAGATGTGAAACTGATCAATATTTCTTTGTTTGGGGGTCCAGTGTTAACTGACTCAGTGTCAGCTGGCTTTCAATCATTCTGTGATTTCTTTACACTGTAAATAAAACTTGATGTGACACACTTGAGTTTAATCTGTTATCTGTCTTCACTCCGTATGAAACTCCAGTCATGTTGTGACGTGTCAGATCAGTCTGATCCGCTGCAGCGTCCAATCAATAACTAAGAAGGCGTGTCAGCCTGTGAAAGACTTCCTGAAGGCAGCTCTACTGTGTCCCAGGCGACCAGCAGGAGGAGCCTCAATCCCGCGAAATGAATCATTTGACTGTCATAATTTGAGCTGTTCAGTCCAATAAACTGTTGAAAGTCTAGAGAGCCACAAGATTCAATTATTTTATCCCCATCCAAGTGAGCCGGCCACTAAACCAGATACGCTGGCTTGGTTGGTGGAAGTCTCTCGTGTTCAGGCCCCAAAACACAGAAGATTCAGGTGTTTTTAAAAATGGACAGTCGAGCTTTTCTGGCTTCAAAACACCACCGAGCAGTTTTCACAGGTATGAACGGCTGTGTCTCCATGGCTGTGTCCAGATAATTAACGTCCTCGCTCTTTGGAGCACAAATAAGAAAATTGTGACGACCTGCAAGATGGCAGACAGGAACGACTTCCTCACCTGTGATTCCTGCACCTGTTCTAGAAACCAGGTGAGATCACTCCACTCTGGCTCCTGTCTGAACCTGCTCACCTGCCCTCGTCTTCGTCAAAATTCCCCCTTTTTTTGTAAAAATAAACATGACAAACAAGCAGCAAGTGATCTGATAATCTACCTCTGGTGATGTCACTCAGTGGCTACACTGCATTGTGGGTAATGTAGGCACCAGGTTTTGCATTGCACTCCTATAACACTGTTGGACACATTATGGGTAGTTTTAAATCAAATGATCAAAACTGACCGAGCAGATTCACAGGGACATAGGAATGAGTTTAACATTGGGGGGGACATATCGGAAACCCTAACCCTTTAAGGTTAGGTGAATAAGGTATAGAAAAATACTGATGGGAAAGCTAGTGCAATATTAAAATCATGTTTGTTATATTATTGTTTAAATTCAACCGTGTTCACTTCTTATCATGTTCAAACCTTCCTCTCATGATCAACAAACTAAACTCACCTCAGCCTTCATATAGCACCTACCTGCAGCTCTGCAGTGCTGGCTCTCCCTGCATCACCCTCACCAGAGGCTTCCAGCTGAACTTCATCTGATCTCTAATATGAAAGCAGTGGAGATGAATAAGGTAACGTTACATAAAAATACTGATGGGAATGTCAAGAACAAGCGAAAAACACACAGACAGACTAACTCCTTGCGAGATGTGGGAGATGTGTAACGTTACTCGTTTTCAAGTTACATGGGTTAAGTTAATAGAAAAATCATGTTGTCCGTTACGTTACTGGAAAGTCCACCATATTTTCGCCGGCCAACGTTGGCTAGCAACGTTAATAGTAACAACGTTTAGCTAGCAAGAGCGTATCAGTTAGATGTTGAATCACAACTTTAGCTTAACATCAACAAGTCTAACGTTAGACAGAGAATATAATTATCCTCCTGGACAAAATTATTACCAACTCACATTTCCTTTCTTTCTTTTCTTCCCCATGAGAAAGAAATGAGCTGCTGCTGTCTTTTCATCTTAACCTCTGACCTGTCGCGAGCTGCAGACTCCCGCTACCCAAACAGTCTGAGCCGTTGAGGGGGCGGGGCCGGTGACAAGACGCTGTGTTGCGCTTTCAAAATAAAAGCAAGTGAGTTAAACATTTCAAAATCAAATATTCAAATATATCAAATATAATACACGTCCCCCCGGTTCCTACGCCTTTGCAGATTCAGAGATATCACCTTCACTATTCCGCACGTTCTTCTTCCTTTCCAAAACCTGCAGCCATTGTTACCCACAATGCAATTTAGCATTTTATCAGATTACATGCAGCTTCCTCTGGAGCCACAAAGGACTTTATACTTGTTTCCTCCCCAACACCTGTTAACACACCTCAACGTGTAAAACTGGTGCAGTTACCCTTTAATAGGAGAACATGTCTGTCATTTCAAGTCATGTGATACGTTTCCAAATTCAATAAAATATTAAATATGTAGCAGATTAAAATGTATTTACCATTACAGCTGTTAATGTAATGTTTTATGAGTCACTGCTATATTTGACCATAATGCTATAAACGCTTAATTGTGCTGTAATGAATCGAAGGCTGACTCATTGATCTTCTCTCTCAGTTTGTTCTGATCAGGTCCGTTTCTTCGGGACGGGCGCCATCTTGTGGAGCCCCTGCAGACTTGAGTGGTGAACCCCAAAGTTCATGAGCCGTCAGACGGAGCATGTCGGTCTGTAACAAGCTCCGTCAAAGTCCGTCAATATCTTCATTTGGTACGTAGAAACGGTTTTTCTTTATTTAGTTGTGTTCACAGGGCTTCTAATGACTGTTATTAATGATTGTGTGTCTGTATTAGTCGTGTGTATTTAGTTGTAGAGCCTGCTGCAGATGTGAGGATTCATTTAGGTTCCTAGCTTGATGTTCAATGACTCGTTATATTTAAGCTAGCTAACCCAGACACCAGCACAGTTAACCAGCTAACACTCGAGTTAGCTCATTATTTTGTCATTATTTTAATGTTTGTTGGATCTTGGAACCACAGAAGTTGTCGAGGAGATAATATCTTCTCTTGTGTAATTTATTTCAGCCGTTGAAATGTGTCGTCAGTCTGCTGTAAGTGAACGTGTTAAATGGCCGTTGGTAGTGAAACGTTAGCAGATGTTGTTAACAGATTGTGTTTGTGTCTCCAGGAGGACGGACAGACGGATGGAACCTGCAGACTGAGGCGGAGTGGGACTCACTTCAGCCCGGAGGATGGCTCACTGATGACGGAGAGAGGAGGTGAGCTGGTAGTGACAGAAGAAACACCCGCCATGTGAAGAGCCGGGTAATTCAACATTTTGTTATCTGTAGTAAAAATACTATAGAATTGTTCACTGTGATCACGTGATGCTTCAGTGATAACATACACACTGTTTACATGCATCACATGAAAACATATAAAACAAAGAGAGTCGCTCGATGTAATGAACAAATATCGAGGGGGTTTACTTGAGTGTTTAAGTTTTAACTGTTAGGACATCATGAGACACATTCAATCTGTGGAAATGACTAAAACTAACTAACATCAACCACTGAGTCCTGAAGTAATCTGTTACTGAGGGTGATTCAGACTTGATGTGTTTCAGCTGCTAAAGTTGTTCTATTTGTCATGTAGTAAACTGGACAAGTACTCTTCAGATACTTTGAATACTTTGAGAGTATCTCAGTAACAGTATTATGTGTGTCAATTTCCCTATGGGGACAAGTAAAAGCTACTGTACTGTAAAGATGAAGAAAGTACATAAATAACTAGAGAGGTGAATAAAGACGTGTTTCAGACTGAACCCACTTCCTCCCTCAGTGTCTCCTGTGCAGGTAGAAACAAAGCAGCCACACTGAACTACAGGGAAACACTTTATTCATCTTTTATCATGACAAAGAAACCAAAGATCACAGACAGAACTATTTAAGATTCATCTGGATTGTTTTAAGTTGATGTAATCAGTTACAAAGCATGTATTATTATTTAACATGTAAGAAAACTAAGAAAAATATAAACATAAATTGTCTATAATGTCATTATTTAAGATTATTATCTGATGAGCAGTTTAGAGATGTGGTTTAATATTAATATTTTCTGTGATATTTAAAACAGAGTGAATGACATCTAAACATTTATTATACATAACAAACACACAATTTATCATATTAGAAAGTAAATCATCTTATCATCTATCACACAAAGAAATAGGTAAAAGAAAATAAAACAAACAGCAGAAAGATAATTTTTTGTCCCGATAAAACCGTAAAACAGAAAAAACAACGTGTCATATCAATGTTTTAAAGACTGAAGATGTGTCGGCTGCAGCTCATTGTGCTAATCATTTCTTTTTATTAACCTAATAGAGGTTATTGCAGATCATATCAGGCTCAAAGTCCAGTTTCATTTTGTGAAGTCTTCAGTCTTTGTTCATGTGATTTTCTCCATCAGATGGGTCATTTTAGTTTTTGTCTGTCAACATAATTTCTAAAAAAATTGTGTTCGATTGAACATGAACAGAATTTTGATTTTCACAGCAGGTTGGACATTTTACTGCATCCTGTATTAACATCCTGTTTGACAACATTATGAGTTGTTAATATATTTCTATACACACAAGCTGATAACATAAAAATCAAGAAAGGGTTCTGATGAATCTTCTCCTTATTAGAACACCTTAAAGTCCGTTATTGTCTCTTATACCATGTTGACTGATTCTTTCAAGTGTTAGTCACCGTAGATTAGGCTGAGAATGTATCGTCACACTGTGCTGTGAGACCAAATTCAACTGAACTCAGGGAGGAATCCATCAAAACAGCACTTTTGAGAGACAGGGTTCAGGTTATCAGGTCCCAATCCCTCCTCAGCTCTGTCTCAGACGCTACAGCTTACAAACATGTCCGGTTTTTAATTCAGCCAAATCAAGATGACAAGTTTGGAGGGGAGATAAGGAGCAAACAATGAGAGCATGTCACGAAACCAGAAGTGGACAGCAGATACTCAGACACAGGGCCAACTTAAACCTGCTGTGTGTGTCTGTGATATATATATATATATATATATATGTATATATATATATATATATATATATATATATATATATGTATATATGTATATATGTATATATATATATGTATATGTATATATATGTATATGTATATATATATATGTGTATATATATATACGTATATATATATATATATATATATATGTATATGTATATATACATATATATATATATATATATATATATATATATGTGTGTATATATATATATATATATATATATATATATATATATATATTTTCGTTAAAACCTTGTGTGAGATCAGCTGTGTGTTTGTTTCTGCACCTCAACATGATCACAGTCTGAGTCAGTAAACTGCTAACAGTCTGAAGCGTCACTACTGTTGCTATGGTTACCTCCAGTTTAATGTTGTACACTTAAATATTTAGACACCTGACAGCCGATGAGAAGTATTTTCTGTGTCCATGTTCTACATTACAGTACAACCCACTGCTCCTCCTGAGGTTCTGATTGACACCAGTGAAAGATTTCTTCATTCAGAGTTTCACTTATTGAATCCAAACCATGACTTTGTCCGACTTCGCCATGAGTTGTCTTCACTCACAAGTTTCTTTATCAAGTCATTGATTTCATTTTCATGTGTTTTTTCCAGATTTTTCTTTTCCTCTTCATTTTTCACCTGTTTCATTTTTTCTTCTTGATTTTTCAGTAAGTCATCAATTTGTTTCAGATTCGCTCTCTTTTTGGTCACACATTTCACCAAGTCAGAAACTTGACTGAGATGTTTTTTCCTCATCTCTTCTTCTTTGTGGGCTTTAAGAGCCTTTAAGATGTCGTATTGCTCATCTTTGCCTTTCATTTGTTTCTCGTGTTCTTTCTTCTGGTCTTGAAACGTCTTGTGTATTTCTCTTAACTCATTTAACTCTTCAGCTTTCTCTCTGGCTTCTTCTTCATACTTCTTCATCAGATCCTCCATTTTCTGTTTATACTTCTCCTCCATGTCTTTTCTCTCTTTCTCCTCTTGTTCTCTTCTCATTCGATCCTCTTCTTTTCTTTTCTTTTCTTCATTTTCTTTTTCCTGTTCATATTCTTCTTGCAGTTCTGAGTCTTGTTTCTTCCTCCTGTCGTCTCTGTTCATCTTCTTGAAGTCGTTTTTCCCACCATTCCTTTTGTTTTTTCTCCTCCTTCTCTCGTTCTCTCTTCATCTCTTCTCTGCTCTCCTTCAGCTTTCTGTCAATGTTTTCCTTTGATTCTGACTCTGATCTGATTTTTTGCTCCAAAGCTTCAACTCTTAGTTTCCACTCCTGTTTCTGAATTTCTTCCTCTTGTTTTCTCTTCCTGTCTTCTTCTTCTCTCATTTCCTGTTCTTTCTTTCTCGCCTCACGTTCTCTGTTGATGTTTTCTTCCTTTTCTTTAAGTAGTTTTTCTCTCAGTTTTCTCTCCTTTTCTGTTTCTGCTCTCTGTTCTTCCATTCTTCTTTTCATCTCTTCCATCTCTTCCTCATGTTTTCTTTGAAGCTCCTCCCTCTCTCTCCTCATCTCTTCTTCCTTCTCCTTCAGGATTCTCTCCGTTTCTTTCTGTATCGCTGCCTCGGCCTCTTGCAGCATCTCATTAGTGTAGCAGCTGCCTCCGTTTGTCTTCACCATGGTGTCGATCTTGGTGATCAGCTCACTGACCTGCATGTGGTTTTGTTCACTCGTAGTTATTAAACATGTGGTATCTTCCTCCACAGTCAGCGATCAGATTCTTAAAGGAATCATCACATTTATTTTCAATGTATTCATCAATGGACAGCTCATCATGTTCCAGTTTATCTCCTCCAGTTAACAGAACGATGGTGAACCTCTCAGCATTCTTCCCGAAGCCTTCCTGGATGAGTTTTAATGTTTCCTTCTCTTCTGGTGTAAATCTGCCAATTTGTATCACCAGCAGGAAGACATGTGGACCTGGAGCCAGAAGACTGATGCATTTCACCATCTCCTCATTAACCTGCTCATGAGACAGAGTTGTGTCAAACAGACCAGGAGTGTCGACCACAACGACTGGACGACCGTTTACTACAGTCTGTGCTTTCTGACAACGTTTGGTGACTGATGTTTGACTTGATTTGGCTTTAAACTCATTTCTTCCTAGAATGGTGTTTCCTGAAGAGCTCTTCCCACTGCCAGTCTTCCCTATCAGCACAATCCTGAGACACTCTGGGCTCTGTCCTTCATCAGCACCTGTGAAATATAAAGACATGGAGTTACTAAAATAGTCACAGTTGCTGCAGTTTAGGATCCAGAAAGTCATGTAGAAATGTCGTAGGAAAATATTGTCTTAAATTGTCTTAAATACTGACTCAGCCTCTGAAGTTCAGCTTGTTGCCTTTGGATTTGTTTCTCTTGTTGTATGATTTTATCCATCTGTGCATGTGCCAGTGTTTCAGTTGTATAGCAGTGTGGTTTATTTTTAGACTGGGTATTTTTTTCCACCTTGTCCAACAGCTCTGGGATCTGCTGCTTGTCATTGATGTTGAGAACAACAAATCTTCCTCCACAGCTCTGAAGGAGCTCCTGGATGTCTCTGTCCTTTCTTACAAAGTTAACAACAGCTGGAGCTGTAGGATCTGACTCCACAGTGAACAGAATCATGGTGAAGTCATTGACTCGAGAGCTGAATGTGTTCTGGATGGTCTTTAACTCTCCCTTGTCTTCATCAGTGAGGGGACCCACAGGTAGGACCAGGATGAAGGCATGGACGCCCTCAGGATCACAGAGGGAGATACACCTGAATGATTCCTCCATCACTTCCTCCTGAGGTTTTCCAAACAAGGCAGGCAGCTCCACCAGGGAAACCCAACGTCCACACACCTCTCCCTGACTCTGAACACACTCTGATGAGTTGGAGACTGAAGGAAACTCTGTCTGACCTAAAATGGCCTTCAGCTGCTGAAGTCTTCACTGCTCCTCTCCTCCCACACAGAACCAGGTTTAAAGCTGCTCTGATGTCTTCAGACTTTGGTCTGATGGTCTCTTCACTGCAGGTGAGGAAGGCTCCTCTGTTTTCATGGACAATGTTCTCAATCTTCTGCATTAATGACCAGTGGTCGTCTTCAGACATGTTGTAGTGTCTTCCACCACAGTCTTTAAGGAGCTGATTAACAGGGAGAGTCATTTCATCCCTCTCATGTGTGATGATGACCATCGAGTGTTTAAAAGCATCTTGACCAAACAAACTCAGGATGAACTTCAGAGTTTCTCTGTTCTTCTCTGTGAAGTCAGAAGGATTCACTAACAGCAGGAGAACATTTGGTCCAGGAGGACATTGACTGATGCAGCTCTTCATCTCTTCTCTGAATGCTTCCACAGACAGACTGAACATGTCTGGAGTTTTAACTACAGTTAGAGGATTTCCTCTCCACTGTCCCTGAGCGGCCACAATGTGTTTGGAATGTTTCTGGAAATTAAAATCTTGATTCTGCAGGATGAAGTTACCAACTTCTGTCATTTTGTCTTCACTCTTCCCCACCAGAACAATCCTGAGTGCAGACACTGTAATAAAAGAGAGGAGAAAGTCACAGTTTAGGGTCGAACAGGTGAGTGGAGCCAAATTCAGACAAGAGGAAACAGGAGGCAGTGTGATTGAAAACTGTAACAGTCGTTCTCTCTATTTGGACCAGAACCCCCTCATCCATCATCCAGGTCCCTGTTTGACCCCCATCAGATAAATCCTGATCGAGGAGGAAAACAAATTCTTCTTCACCTTTTTCTCTTTCCTTGTAATACATGTAGGCTACTAACTATTTCTGTTAATGAAAAACTAAATAGAAACAACAACAGGTTTGGTGTTCTGTCACTATGGATCAAGAGTTTAATATTAATCTATCCAGCCCCTCCTCCCCTCTGACACTATGGAGATAATCTTGGCACAGTGAAGACACACAGCAGGCCTGCTACTAGGTAATGTATGATGGCCCAGTGCAACACTACACTGCTGGATTTATTCAGTTTACTTACTCTGGCTGCTTGTGTTTTCCACTGATGATGGAGTACGTGATGTAGGCAAACGTTTCATCACTGTTAAAAGACAAAACCATCAGTATTAATTACAGAAAATCAACTTCCTCTCTCACTGCATGATAATCATGTGTCAGTGTACTCACAGCTGCTGAATGGTTTTTTAATTGAATCCATTCTGCTTGACTTGAGATGTTTCTGCCCTGTAAAAAAGAAAAACACCGTCAACTGAAAAACCTTCCTTAATATTGAAATCTGATCATGGATGAGATGTTTTCATCACATTATAAAAGTAGTTCTGTCACTTACCAGCATCTCTAACAGGATCCAAGTTGACGAGGACTTCTTCACCTTGTTTCAGGCTTTGATGACCAGCAGGTAAATCAGATGTTACGTCTTTGAAAACCTCACAGCTCACATGATCTCCATTATTCTCCTTCACCATTGTGTCTATGAGTGTCAACAGCTGTTGATGGTCACGGTGCCACAACGAGCTGGATCTACACTTTCTGATCATGTCTCTTAACGGTGGATTTGACATGTATTTGTCCATCAGACCTGGACTCTCCTCTCTGGGTGTTGATATCAGAACCAGTGAATGATCCAATGATCGATCACTGAAGAGGTTCAGGACTCTGCAGAGCCTCAGTTTGTGTTCCTCAGTGAAGTCTTCAGGCTGTAGAACCAGCAGGAACACATGAGGTCCAGGATCAGAGAGTCTCACACAGGTTTCTACATGTGCTGTCAGTTTGATCTTCAGACATGTTGGGATGCAGCAGATCTGGAGTGTTGATCAGAACTATTTCTTTCTCCTTTACTCGTCCTCTGACTCTCAGACAGCCGTCTGGTTCTTCCTCAGTGTTGAACTTTGTTGTCTCCCAGGATGAAGTTCCCCACTGAACTCCTCTGAGACCAGCTGTTCCCCAGCAGAACCACCCTCAGCTCAGACACTGGAGAGACAATTAGTTTAATTATTTAATCTCCTTTATCAAGTAAAATAAATTGATTAAAGAACTGCTGAACTAATAATAATTTACAGTAAACACACTAAACTCTCATTGATAAACTATTAACACTGAGTTTAAATCTTATGAAACACAAGAATAATTCTGGCTCAGTTCAGTTGGACTCACTGTTAGGAGGCAGACGTTGAAGGCTGTTCCTGCGTTCACGAGGTCGAAGTTCATCTGTAACTATAAGATACAGAAACACAAACATTCCTTCAGTCATTCTCTCTTTTTCATGTAATCTCTGATGGACATGATTTGGACACAATGGCATCATTCACATGTGCAGTTATTGTGGGGTTTTGTATTAATAACTGTGATTTACCACTTCTCTACTCTTAAGAATATCTTCTGTCATGTTCCTGTTTGGGTTTCTGTGATTTCCTGTTTTATTTTGAAAGTGTGCCCTCATGTGTTCTTTTCATTTCCTCCTCTTGTGTGGTTTTCCCTCCTGTTTTCTTGTGGTCGTCACCAGTCTGCTTCCCTCCACACCTGCTCTGCATCTCCCTCTGCAGTCTTTTCCTCCTTCCACTAGTTTAGAGCCACCTGGTGGGTAAGTAGTGTAACTGCATATGCAGAGCTCCTCCTGGAACACTGTTTATTTGTTTATTTAAAAGGATCCCCATTCGCTGACGCCAAGACGACAGCTAGTCTTCCTGGGGTCCAGACAAAACATACAAAACACAACAACAGCAATACCAAAAGTACATATTAAAATAAAAACAATAAAATAACGAAAAACAACATGCGCTTCAGGTATCCCCTAACATAAACTTGCTCAATCACATAATCAAGATGAGAACAAATATATTCTTAGTCTCTTTTTAAAAACACTTTTCCCTTTAATTTCACGAACCACAACTGGAAGATTGTTCCATAGCACAGCTGACCGATAGAAAACAGTCCTCTTCATAGATTCAGACTTAGGCAGTTGTAGAGAAATCTGTCCACTGTTCGCCCCTCTAGTGTAATGTGAATGCGTATTTGAGCAATAAATTATGTTATCATGAAGAAATTTAGGAGTCTGAGTGTTTATAATTCTATGAAAGTATATTAATATATTAGCCGATAGTCTATGTTTGACCATCTGCCAAGCAAGACGTTCATGCATCTCTGCAACACTAGTTCTTGATGAACAACCAAGAACCAGTCTTGCAGCCTTGTTTTGAGCCACCTGTAATTTACTCAGAAGACAATTTGATGCAGCAGACCATACAACTGAACAGTAATCTAAATGACATAAAACCAATGTACCAACAACACGACTTAACAACTGTGAATTGACGAATGGAGCACATTTACGCGTTATGGCAACAGCTCTGCCTATTTTGGCAACCACTTTGTTGATGTGATCAGACCACGACAATGTGCAGTCAAGCCAAAGTCCGAGAAGCTTCACCGTTTTTACTTGCTGTATAGTCTTGCCATTTACTTGTATATTCATTTTAGGATTATGTGATAATCTATACTTGGAACCAAATATTATACTCGTTGTTTTTGATATATTTAGAATAAGTTTATTAGTTTTGATCCAGTTGTATAATTTGCTGATCTCACAAGACAGAACCTGATTAAGCTCTGAATATGTGGGGGCTGCATAATAAAGAGTAGAATCATCAGCAAACATAGTCAATGCAGCCTTACTGAGAACATACGGCATATCATTAGTAAAAATTTAAAATAAAAGAGGTCCGAGGCAGCTTCCTTGAGGGACCCCACAGTCCAGGGACTTACTACAAGATAATGCACCATTAAAATAAACTCTCTGTGACCTCTCAGACAGATAGCTCGTAAACCACTTGGTTGCAGAGGAAGTAAAACCATAACTAATAAGTTTGGAAATCAGAATGTCATGGTCGATCACATCAAAGGCAGCACTGAAGTCAAGTAATATTGTACCCACAAGCATTGAGTTATCAATTGGTGATAACCAGCTGTCTGACATTTGTGTCATTGCAGTGCAGGTGGAATGACCAGACCTATAAGCATGTTGGAACATAGTAGTTAAATCATTGTGAGAAAAATAATCTTGCACTTGCTCAAATACAATCTTTTCCAATAATTTACTCAAGATAGGCAAAATGCTAATAGGCCTACTATTTGGACCACATAAAGTTGATTTTGTATCTTTGGATAAAGGAATGATCTTACCCTCCTTCCAAAGTTTTGGATACACACCACTTATCATACATCTGTTGAATATGTGACAGATTGGTTTAGAAATATGTACAGCTGATAATTTCAACAGCCTACTATCCAAGTTGTCTGTGCCAGCAGACCCACCAACAGTCAAAGATCTCAGCAACATTTCCACCTGCACAATATTAACCTGATAAAAATCAAAATTACACAGTTTATCCTTCATAATACATTTTTTTATCAGCTCATCGGAGATGAAATCAACAGTATAATCCATTTTCTCTCTTATTTTAGAAACCTTATTTACAAAAAAATCATTGAAATAATTTGCAATCTGCAATGGCTTAGTCAAATAAACTCCATCCGATTCAACAAAAGAAGTACAGGTAGATTTTTTTCCCCATGATTTCATTGAGTACATTCCACAATCTCTTGCTATCTGTACCGCTATCAGAGATTCTCTTTTGAAAATATTGTTTCTTTTTCACTCTGTTTACCTTAGTCACATGATTCCTTAAGTACAATAAAGTGTTCTGTCTTCAGGAGAGCCAGAATGACATGCAACCTTTTTAGCCTTGTCCCTTTGAGTCATCAAGCTCTTTAATTCTGCATCAACCCAAGGAGCACTTTTGGCTTTAACTGTAAATTTCTTTAACGGGGCATGATTATTAACAACTCTCATAAAAAGATCCATAAATAAATTAAGGGAGGTATCAACATCATCAATAGCACTGGTGGCGAGCACTGTTTGTGCCTCGCCAAAAGAAAACACTCCTGAGCTGGAGGTGGGTTCATGTGAGCTACACTGCAAATACTATTCCTATATTTAATGCTTTGAAGTTGTTCTTGTAATTATTATGACGTGCATTTCAACTATAAACACAACTAGAATCTGATCTGACAGTTAAAGACACTTGTGCAGAATTTTATTGTGTTTCACCTGCTACTATCATTTGTATCTTATTTTTGGAAGCATATAGGGAACAGTAAAACGGAAACGTAACTTTTGTTAGTTCCTAAAATGTTGCAGTACAGAGGACATTGGCGGTTCCATTTATTGTTTAAAGTATTTTTTATTATGTTTTTCTATTGTAAATGTTACAGAAATAGCTCTTATTCATGGTTGCTCTATTAAAAGGGATAGGATTACCAGTATGCAATCACAACATGTTTTATTAATGTTACACATTGGTTAAAAGACTATAATGACATTGTGATGTGAATTTTTTTTATTGTATTAGTCTTTTGTAAAGAAAAAAGAAAAATACACCTGATCTGGAGACCTGAGTGCCTACAGTTGTCTAACACAGTGTTATTGAAGACTGGGCTGTAGATGTTTATGTCAGATTAAAGAGCCAGTGAGAGAACAAGTCCAGTGTGGTCGTGCCAGCCTTCCTGTACCAGAGACTTAAGAGAACAGATCCATCATCCTTCTACAGACACCGACAGTCACACTTGGACCTAAAACTATTCCTCTGCCCAGCCTTTATATACCTTGACAATAAGAACAGCTCCATCAGGATGCTGTTTGTTGACTTCAGCTCAGCATTCAGCAGAATCTCACCCATGAAGCTGACTGGAAAACTAAACACTCTGGGCTTCAGTACAACGCTCTGCAACTGGATATTGGACTTCTTCACAAGCAGAGCCCAGAGAGTTCTGACTGACAGCCACACCTCCTCTACATTAGTGCTCAACACTGGAGCCCCTCAGGGCTGTGAGCTCAGCCCCCTCCTGTTCACACTGTACACCCCTGGCTGAACTCCCAGACATCCAGAGAACTCTATTGTGAAGTATGAGGGCGACACCACCAACATCTGCCTCATTATAAACAATGATGAGAGTTCATATCATGAGGAAAACAAAACATTCTACTGCTCAATAGAAATGGGGACTGAAGCCTGGTCTTAAACGGGCCCCTGGGGCTAAATTTAGCAAAACCGCAGCATCAGTAAGCTCCGACGTTATCGGTTCTGCCAACAGTTTTGAAACAATGAAGCTATTTGTTTATAATTAATTGTCACTATTCCCGATCCTGAACACAGATCTGTGAGGGAGCCTGTCCTGTGCAGGGGGCGGGCTCTCAGTGTCTGTCCGTCAATTCACACACGTCGACACATTGACACAGACACCTGCTCTGAGTGGTAATGACAGAGAGAAACAGACGTTCAGAAGTGTGGTTATACTTGATGAGAATCAATGCAGACGATGCAAGTTGCCACAAGTGCAAGAAGTCTTTTGCATGTAAGGGTGGGAAGTGGGAACACAAGCAATCTTTTAAAACATCAACATAGATGTTGTTGTGAGTAATTTAATTTGTTTTACATTTCTTTAATCAAACATTATAGAGTCACTAATGTGGGAGAAAAATATGATTCCCCCTGGTCATTCTGTCTCCATACAATAGGTCATGCATGTCTTGTACAGACGTTAAAGTCTCGATAAGGATAGTAAATATTGCTCCAAGAGCAATCTACTCATAGTCTCTGCAACCTAGATACTCAAATCTACTGTAGATATGTCTACAGAACAGATGTCGGATGAACCTAACCAAAGTGAAGTTAACTGTTTGTGTGAACCTCGTAAGGAGGCCTTCGATCTATCCATGTTAGCAGTATAAGTGTCTCTGACCTATTTTACCTCTTAAGTCCACTGGCTACAGGGGAGAGACTCTGCATCACCCCCCTTGCTATGTTGTTAAACAGATAACCATGTATGGAAGCACTGCCTCCTGAAGCTGTCAGATATAATATGGACATTTAGGAAGACTCAGGAAGATTATCATGGCAACACTCTGCAGGCAGACATGATGTTATTTTGCTCCTCCATGATCACGCTTTACAAACTATCTCAGCGTATGCTATCAGTGTCTCTGAGTCTTCTTCATCTCTGCTGAACGGTCAAGCGAGCCGAAATTCCACAACAACTTATAGTGAATTGTTGAACGTGGCTGTTAAGACAAGTTAAAAATGTTCATGAATGACTGTTTATTTGATTTATTATCACATTATACTCTATGATAATTATTTGTTAAATAGTGCGGTTCAGAATTCAAGAATGTTTATAAAGAGTACAAGAAAATAATAAGTAATTGTTTGTCCTGTTCTTAAATTGTTAAATGTTTTCTATTAAAAAGGAAACAAAAGAACTAATAAGAGGACCGTTAAAGAACCGGATTGATAAGTACCATCGGTAAGAGTAGTGGTGCCGTTAAAATGTTAACGATCCCTACAGCTTAACATCAGCAAAACCAAGGAGCTGATTGTTGATTTTAGAAAAAGAGTCAAAGACACACAACCTGTCTACATCAGTGGAGCTGAGGTGGAGCAGGTGAACAGTTTTAGGTTCCTGTGAATCACCATCAGTAAGAACACTTGGTCATCACACATCAGCACCCTGGTTAAAAAAAGCACAGTCTCTCCGTTCTATGGAAACTTAGAAAGGCTTAATTCTGGAGCAAGGTTCTGGTCAACTTTTCCAGAGGAGCAACAGAAAGCATCCTGACTGAAAACATCACTAAGGGACTGTTTGTTATTTAAATTGAGTGCCACCGGAGGGATCCTCCAGACGTAGCTTCAGAAGTTGAATGACCCCCCCTCTCTGACTATTTTTTTTTTGGGTGACCCCCTCCCTCAACAAAGAATATTATGACATGACCCCCCCCCCCATTTTCCTCCGGTGGCCCATTCCATAAATAACGAACGTTCTCTAACTGTCATGGTTCATCACGGCCCAGGGACAGGACGGTTCTACAGCACCCAGAACGTCACTGGTACCATCTCCAGAGCATCAGTGACATCAGTGAAGTGAGACGATCTGCACAGAGCACAAAGATACTAAAAGACAACACCCACCCAGCCACAGTCTGTTCATCCTGCTGCCATCTGACAACAGATACAGAAGTATCTGCTGCTGAACCACCAGATTACACAGCTGCTTCACTCCTCAGACTGTGAGGCTCCTGAACTCATCCTCAACACTCCACCATAAAATATAGTTATTTTCTTGTGTAGCATAAAATGATGATAACTTACATTTTGATTGTACAACCTTGTGTTGTAGATGACAGTTAAATGAACCTTGAACCTTGAGGTCTGCTTGCAGCCTGAACCTGACGGGTCTGGACAAAGTATCAGGTTGTAGGTTTGAACTGTGTTGTTGCAAAAAGGTTCAGACTCGAGTTCCCTCAGGTTGAACCTTTACACATGGAGTCACTGTGATGTAGGCTGTGATGGAATGTAACTAAATATATTTACACATATTACATATTACACTTTTGGTGATAGAAGAGAAAAGTCACAATCAATCTATAGAACTTTTAAAGTTTTGATTGATTGCCTTTTAGAGATATAGTGAACTGTATTGAACAGTGTTATCAGTGCAGCCGACATCAAACCAGTGAAGGAAAGTAAATAACTGATCAGTATGACTGTCTGTTTATTGTTTTGAACTTCATTGAGGACTCACAGACCTGATTTAAGTTTTTTTTTTTTAAAGTATTTTTTTGGCCTTTATATGGCTTTATTGATAGTATATAGCTGAAGATATGACAGGAAACAGGGTGAGAGAGACGGGGAGTGACATGCAGCAAAGGGTCCCGGGCCGGGAGTCGAACCCGGGTCCGCAGCAGCGAGGACTTAGCCTCTGTACATGGAACGCCCGCTCTACCAAGTGAGCTAAACGGCACCCCCTGATTTAAGTTCTGAGGACAAAGTTGAGGACAAGAAGAAAGCTTGGTTCAATCCTGTCAAATGCTTTGTTTGCATCCATACACATTATTAACATAGGATTTAGATTTTTTGGAGCAGAGTTCAGTATGTGGAACAGTCGCCGCACATTATCTGCTCTGTAACTGTTTTTAACGAAGCCTGTTTGGTCAGCATGTATTACCTTTGGTATAACATCTTCCAGTCTAAGAGCAATTAGTTTGGTTGGTATCTTGTAATCTGCATTTAAGAGGCTGAGGGGTCCTGATTTAAGTTCTGAGGACAAAGTTAATATGTTGACAGAGAGAGAAGACAGTGTGTTATCAGGACTAATCAAGTCTGACTGACTACCTGATCCTGCTGCCGCCATGATGTCACTCTGATGGAAACCTCAGAGACTCGTTCACCTGGAGGGAAGAAGGAACAGAATGTATGTTCTCTGATACTAAACTCTCTGTTTCACCCAGACAGCCATGATTAACTCATGATAGTCAGCTTGATTCAGTTCAGACTGGCTTTTAGTTGAGCAATCCAGTGAGTGAAAACCAAGCAGCAATCTGCAGGTCTGAAATATAGACAAATCCTGATACCTTGAAATACCAATCACACACATAGTAGCATAGAGGCACCAGGATTCTCCAAGAACAAGATAAACACATACACACATGCACGAGCAAAAACACGCACATACGCACACAAACTTACTGAGAAACACAGAACACTGAGAAGAACAAGGACAAGGACACCGGGACATTTTGATAACGATCCAGATCATCACCACACAACAATGTAAGCAAAGAACAGATCCTGAGCTATATAAGTGCTTGTCAGCCCAGGAATAAACGAATCCCACTTTTTGCAACCCCGTCTCTGCGTCGATTCTTCTTTGAACCCTGGCTACAACATATACATCCTCCACAACAGAAACATTAAAGTGATAGTTCAGAGTTTTGGACATAAGACCTATTTTCCAACTCAACCGGTGTGTTGGAGATGTCTGGAGACGTTTTCAATACATTTCATTCAGTTCTTCTAGTTGCAGAGTTCGCTGTGCTATGGCTAGCACAAGTCAACGGATCTAGTTAGCACGGCATTAAAAACACTCATACTGACTCCACAGTGCACCCGAGGCAAATCAATTGTAACGGCAGACTATCGATGTACATATCTGTGTTGATAGAATGTTTGAAATAAAACCAACCTTGCATTTTTAAGGATTTATGTCTCAGCAGCAGCACTTATAAGTTACCAGTTCTATAACAGTTTGTTTACCTGCTGTCATTGCTACAGACGCAGAGTAGCCTGCAGTGCGCTGAGACTTAGCTTCTTCAATCTCACAGAAATGGCCACTTTTGGAGAATTTCAATATACTGATACTTTTGAAGACTCTGATGAGGAGTTTTTCTCCACCCAAACCCAACTGTACCTGTACGAGCCTGAATATACAGGGAAGAATTGCGCGAGAGGGATGCTCAAAGAGCAGAACGTGAACGAGCGTCTGTGGAGACCGAGATAGCCCCCGCTGGAGCTGAGACCGGGGCTGAACAAACGGAGACTGGTGGTGCCAGAGCAGAAATTGTACAGAAATGCCGACCAAATTTTATTTAATCCAACTGTACAAGGTTTAGGCTACTAGGCTACTGTGTCCCGCCGGACTTCTGTCACGCGCTTCTCTGTTGCAGTGTTGTGGTTACTTCACAACTAACCAGAGCAAAGTAAAATTCTGCTGCTGCTGAGAAACTAGTCCCTCAAAAAAATGGATGATTCATGCGATGCAAGGTTAGTTTTGTTTCAAATACTATTCTATCAACACAGATATGTACATCGATAGTCTAGTGTTTTAATTGATTTGCCTCGGGTGCACTGTGGAGTGTGCAAGACTGTTTTTAATGCCATGCTAACTAGAACCATTGACTTGCGCTAGCCATAGCACAGCGAACTCGGCAACTAGAAGAACTGAATGAAATGTCTTGAAAACGTCTCCACACGTCTCCAACACACCGGTTGAGTTGGAAAATAGGCCTTATGTCCAAAATTCCGAACTATCCCTTTAAGTCAGCGCAGAAATACCAAAAACTGCAGTTCCTTGAATGGACACTTGTAAAGTCAGGCACTGTCAGGATGGTGACTGCAGGTGCCACCACCCACTCTGACCTCCACTCTTCAGAAACCTGTGGGTGATGTCACAGCGGCTCCGTCCACTATTTTATACAGTCAATGATGGAGACTAACATTTGACTGTTTCATTTCATTTGATGGTTCTGTAAAGCTGGGGCTGGTGACACTGGACATTTAATTAAACATGTAAGAGGATTTTCAAAGTCGTCATCTGAAAAGAATCCCACCCCCTCCTGTTAGTAGGTGCAGGTGGATTGATCCCCAAAGAATCAATACTACTGATACAAAGTCTTGTAGTGTGGATCCTAGTGAGAGTAGCACTGATACAAAGTTAAGTGGATCCGTCACGTGATGGATCACATCTTGGGCTCATTAACACTCTTCTTATTGCTGCAATATTTTAATCTGGAACAACCACAGACACTGTTTTGAGTTCTTTACTTGGTGCTTATATACCTGTCTATTTTCTTTATATATTGTAGTGAAGTAAGCACATTTTGAACATATATTTGTTTTGTTCTATTAATATTTTTCTCATTATTTGTCTGTGCTGTTAGCCTGTATTCCATACAAAAGGCTGTAACCTGATCTGAGACAAATTCAATGAGTGGATGGCTTTATTACAGGCCTGTGACACAGACATCAGATATTTTATCCTATTTTGTCAGACAGTTTGATTTATTCATGGATTTCAGGATGTCTGAGAGACCTATAACTAAAGTGCCTGTACAAGACATTATCTAATGTAGCTCTGTCCAATCCAACATATGTTACAGATAAAGCTCACAACATGAACACGAACACTCTACAGATCTCAGACTAAAATCTAAATACTAAATTTAATCTGGTGGAACATTTATGTAGAGAATATTGTTGTTCATGAACCTTTTCAAAGCACTTTATATAGAATAAAACATTTATGCTCTGAGTGGTAAAATAAAGTTAAAGTGTAATCAGAGGCTGTAAAATCTGTAACTGTAATCTTGGTTTTATAGCTGCTCTCGTCTCAACACGACATCCGTGTTCAGCTTCAGTCTGAACTTTGGATTCTTCTTACAACGTAGCTTATCTGTTAATTTTTAATAAAGGCACCAATTCATTTCTCAGTATCAGTAAACTTTGTAGCTTTGGGCTTCATCTTTTTCTGGAATTCTGCAAAATTTCATTTCCATGTCGTGACTTACCGGAGAGGTCTGGTGCCGTTGCCTCTGCCTGTCGGTCTCACATCATGGATGGTTGAAAGTTGATATTATTTTCAGCTTCAGTTATTCGGTTAATACGAGCAGTGATTCTGGTCCAGGTAATCACGATCACCTGAGGATTAGTAACAAACAGTTTTCACTCATCAGTCTGAGAATGTTGTCTTTCTTATAAAAAACACATTTGAATTTCTATTTCAGTTCTGTGTACTCACCGTCCTCTTTGCTGTCAGACACATCGGTGAAATCACCGCCTCACACTGAAGCTAAACTCACCTTGGACAACCTTTCCCTTCAGACTGGGCAGGACACAGTACAGATATGACATCAGTTGATCAGCTAAGTTAATAATTAACACTCCTCAGTTAAGACCTGAAAGACAGCGTCATAAAAGTATGTGTGTGCGTTATGAGCATCTCAATGACTGTCATGAACACTTAAAACTGACCATTAAGACAAATCATACAACAAATCAGTTTTTCTAGTCTAGTTTGATGTGAGGGTGGGTCTGTTCTCTCTTACATGAATAATCAATAATATTCATTTCATTCACTTCACTTAAACAAAAAAAAGCCTCCCATCAGCCAGTTTAGACGTATCTGTCGAATCTGCACCAAACAAACAGACTGAAAAACAAGCAGATCAACTAGAATATTAGTTCAGGATAAGAAACTATGATGAAAGTTGGGTGAACGTTGCCCGAGGCAGGTTCAGCAGTGTTACTCAGGATCAGTGCCTTAATAAAAAAAACAATGGCCTCAGGTTCTTTTAACACACTCAGCTTTGAGTAAAGATTTTGAAAAACTATATGAAAACACATGTTGAGCTCTGATCTACGGCTCAAACAGGAAGTCAAAGATTTACCTCCTAACTTGAGACAAAAGCTGTTAAAATCTGATCTCATCACTTCCTCCACCTTCTACCAGGTAATTATCAGTGTGGTTCTTGTGCTCAGTTAAATTTTGCATAAAACTGCTACAGACGGCCATCAGATAACAGGTAGAACCATGAAGGTCAACAGCACCATGTCTTGTTCCACAAAAGCCTTCATCCATCTTATTTAAAGTCCATGTGGTTTAGCATATGTAGGGAAACACAAAGAGCAATAAAAACCAGGACCAGTGTGACCCAGTGGCCTCGCTGAGATACACTGAGCACGTCAGAGTCCTGATGTGAGGAGTTGATTTAAACACCCTCCTACTCCAAAGAGAAAGGTTTACATTTTACATATTCAAACTTCATAAAACCAACATGTGTTTGTGATCTTTGTTCTTTTTGTTATTTCATCTGAAAACCTATAGATGGTATCGATTCTCTTTCTTACCTTTCTTTATATATTTGTGGATGTAGGTGATCTCAGACCTTCATTCACAAGATGATGAATTTGATAAAACATTTATTTAGGCGTTACATAAGATCTATGTTTGATGCTCTGATATATGGCTCTGTATTTCTGTGGTGCCTCGTGTATTTGTTTTCTATGTATTTTGGGGATTATCAAGTTGTTTTTGAATGTTTTAGATGTTTATTATTCAGGACAGTTTAACTAAGAACAAATATGTCTCTTCACCACCCAGTCTGCCTGCAACCAAACCTCACATGAAACAATACTATGAAGCCTGTTGTGGCTCCAGAAGAAGCAGCATGTGAGCTGATAATCTACCTCTAGTGATGTCACGCAGTGGCCACTTTGCATTGTGGGTAATGTAGGCACCAGGTTTTGCATTGCTCTCCTCTAACACTGTTGGACACAGAGCAGATTCAGAGATATCACCTTCATTATTCCACACGTTCTTCTTCCTTTTCAAAACCTGCCGCCATTATTACCCACAATGCAATTTAGCATTTTATCAGATTACATGCAGCTTCTTCTGGAGCCACAAAGGACTTTATACTTGTTTCCTCCCCAACACCTGTTAACACACCTCAACGTGTAAAACTGGTGCAGTTACCCTTTAATAGGAGAACATGTCTGTCATTTCAATTCATGTGATACGTTTCCAAATTCAATAAAATATTAAATATGTAGCAGATTAAAATGTATTTACCATTACCACTGTTAATGTAATGTTTTATGAGTCGCTGCTATATTTGACCATAATGCTATAAACTCTTAACTGTGCTGTAATGAACCGAAGGCTGACTCATTGATCTTCTCTCTCAGTTTGTTCTGATCAGGTCCGTTTCTTCGGGACGGGCGCCATCTTGTGGAGCCCCTGCAGACTTGAGTGGTGAACCCCAAAGTTCATGAGCCGTCAGACGGAGCATGTCGGTCTGTAACAAACTCCGTCAAAGTCCGTCAGTATCTTCATTTGGTACGTAGAAACGGTTTTTCTTTATGTTGTTGTGTTCACAGGGCTTCTAATGACTGTTATTAATGATTGTGTGTCTGTATTAGTCGTGTGTATTTAGTTGTAGAGCCTGCTGCAGATGTGAGGATTCATTTAGGTTCCTAGCTTGATGTTCAATGACTCGTTATATTTAAGCTAGCTAACCCAGACACCAGCACAGTTAACCAGCTAACACTCGAGTTAGCTCATTATTTTGTCATTATTTTAATATTTGTTGGATCTTGGTACCACAGAAGTTGTCGAGGAGATAATATCTTCTCTTGTGTAATTTATTTCAGCCGTTGAAATGTGTCGTCAGTCTGCTGTAAGTGAACGTGTTAAATGGCCGTTGGTAGTGAAACGTTAGCAGATGTTGTTAGCAGATTGTGTTTGTGTCTCCAGGAGGACGGACAGACGGATGGAACCTGCAGACTGAGGCGGAGTGGGACTCACTTCAGCCCGGAGGATGGCTCACTGATGACGGAGAGAGGAGGTGAGCTGGCAGTGACAGAAGAAACACCCGCCATGTGAAGAGCCGGGTAATTCAACATTTTGTTATCTATAGTAAAAAATACTGTAGAATTGTTCACTGTGATCTCGTGATGCTTCAGTGATAACATACACACTGTTTACATGCATCACATGGAAACATATAAAATAAAGAGAAAAGATTCACTTCATGTAATAGTCAATTTTGTACTGAATAAATATCGAGGGGATTTACTTGAGTGTTTAACTCACAGATGGCTCTTTACTGTTAGGAAAACACAGTTGGCATGGGAAACGATTGAAAACAGAGGTTGCTAACAAGTCGCGAAATTAATTCAACATAAACCAACTTCAAGCTTTTCATTGACTGATGAGGACAGTTCAATAAACAGATCAGAGGATCTAAAACTGACTTCAGTTCAGCAGTTAATGTTAGAGCTCCACCTGCTGGACAAAACACTGTCTACACACACGAGCAGCAGACGATCACAGATGCTAACTGCATCAGTTTTAGCTTTATGGATATGGCACGTCTGTAGAGAAGCTGAGTCATGTTGTGTATGTTTTAAATATCACATGGCTGACTTGCACTTTTACAAGACTAATATTTCATCATCATATCTTTACTTTTACTTGAGTATGACTGAGTACTTTCACAGTGCTGTGTGTCGCAGTATGACACATGAAAAGGCCAGCTTTTGAGAAGCAGTGTGAAAGAGGCTATAAACAAATAAAAACTGACAGCGGGTGATTAAAACCACCCAGAGCATCACTGGTACCATCTACTGTACAGATTTATGTGTGGTCCATCTGTAATGTTTGGTAGGGTACATAATTCCAAAGCATTGCCATTATTTTGATAATTGCATTGTGTAGCTGGATGTTTGAGCACCATATGGTACCTACAAGATCATGACTTACAATCAAAACCTCCAGAACATCGACTAAATGGACCTGGTGGTGAGATTATTTCATCAGCTGGTCTTTTCAAGGTCAAGACTGAAATCTCAGTCTCTGCTCTGTGACTGCGAGTGATTCTATCAGTCAGGACAGAGAAGTCATGTCATTCAACACATTTATTCAGTAAGACTGTTGGTGATGCAGTGCAATAACATGTATAATGCAATCACATTTAACTTGAAATAATAATCAACTTAAGAAACAATAGCACTCAGTAGAATGCATACCTCCACCATGGCCCAACTGAAATCAAAAAAAACATATTTTAATCTGCTAGATCTTGATTTGTATTTGGATCTGCATCAGATTGTACTCAAACATAGTCTCCTCATCATTTACTCTTTATCTGGAGCCACACTAAAAGTTAATGTGGTCTATTCTGAGACCTGTCATCCGTCCAAGTTCAGTGGAAACGACATGGGTGAAAACATAACCTCCTTGCTGGAGGTAATAATGATGTAAAAATAAATCATACAGTTGATGACAAAAGAACAACATTTGGCTGCTCTCTAAATACTCACAGATATTTTGTATTTAGATCATAAAAAGGATGACACAGTTTACATTCTGTGAAGCAGTGTCAGTAACAATATGTCTGAGTTATTCTCATTAACAGTTCATTCATTAACAGAAATCACGTGACCTTGTCAGAAACATGGACTCACAGTGACAGTGATTTACTTATTGAATTTACCAACTAAAGGGACAGCAGGTAAAAGTAAAGGTTCACCTCCAACAGAGAACTGATCAATAAACAAATAGTTCACAGTCCATAAAAAAAACATCAACTGAAAAAATAAAAACAATGCGGGTGGTTTTTCAGACACCACATATAGAAACACATATAACTATATACAAGACAAATCTAAATATTAGAGTTGGTGGTGTTTTTGAAAAAGTTGAGTCCAGCAGCTCTTTTTTCTTCTGTTTTAAACTGACTGAACGCTGCATCAGCGTCCTGCTGCCACCCAGAACTGAGGACACACCAGCAGGCAGTTTGTTCTCACCACTGTGGCTGAAATGTTGGGTCTTTGTAAACTAATTAAAGTCTAGACTTACTCCAACTGGAGAGTGTCATGAGATAATTTTGTTGTGAACTGGCGCTATGTACTGATTGACTGATTGATTGATTGATTGAGCTCTAAATATTGAGATACAGTCCAAAACCTTCATGAATGTTCATGTGCTGTTCAAAGATGTCAGCGTGGAGATCAGAGGATGACACATTTGTCTTTGTATTTCTGTTTTAGTGCATTTGTTTCTTGTTCATGTTTCTTCTTCAGCTCCTCCAGGTCTTTTAGATGTTGTTCTGTGTTCTCTAAGCTTTGTTTGCCATGATTCTCTTTTGTCTCCATCATTTGTCTCTCTTGTTTCTTCTTCTGCTCCTCCAGTTGTTCTTTCAGATGTTTTTCTTTGTCTCCTGAGAGGTCTTGTAACAGTCTGTACTCTTTAGCATGACTCCTTTCTGTCTCTGTCATTTCTCTCTCATGTTTCTGCTTCAGTTCCTGGATTTCCTCCATGTGTTTCTCTACCAGAGCTGTGAAGTCTTTGGTGTATTTCTGTCTAAACTCATTGAATTCTTCAGCTTGTTTTCTGGCCTCATCTTCATACTTCTTCTTCATTTCTTCTATTTCTCTCTTATACTTTTCCTCTAACTCTCTGCGCTCCCTCTCCTCCTGCTCTCTTCTGATTCGATCTTCTTCTTGTCTTTTCTTTTCATATTTTTCTCTTTCCTGGTCAAACTCTTCTTGGAGCTTCTTAATTTTTGTTTCCACCTCTTGTTGTTTCTGTTGATTTTCTTGACTTCGTTTGTCCCACCATTCTTCTCTTTCTTTCTCCCACAGCGCTCGTTTTTTCCTCATCTCTTCTCTGCTCTGCTCCAGCTCTCTGTCGATGGTTTCCTTTTCCTTTGATTCAGACTTTATTTTTTTCTCCAGAGCTTCAAGTTTTTGTTTCCACTCTTGTTTATAAAGTTCTTCCTGTCTTTTCTTTTTGTTTTCTTCTTCTTCTCTCATTTCCTGTTCTTTCCTTCTCACCTCTCGCTCTCTTGTTGATGTTTTCCTCCATTTCTTTAAGTTGTTCAGCTCTCAGTTTTCTCTCCCGTTTAATTTCTGCTGTCTGTTCTTCCATCCTTATCTGTCATCACTTTAATTTCCTCCTCATGTTTTCTTTGAAGTTCTTCCTTCTGTCTCTCCATTTCTTCTTCTTTCTCCTTCAGGATCCTCTCCACTTCCTTCTGTATCGCTGCCTCGGCCTCCTGGAACATCTCGGAGGTGTAGCAGCTGCCGCCATTTTCCCTCAACATTTTGTTTGACTTTGTCATCAACTCTCTGACTTGTGTGCGATCTGTCTGATTCTTATTATTGAAGACGAGGTACCTTCCTCCACAGTCATTTATCACTTTTTTCAAAAAGCCTTCACGGTCGTCTTCTATATAACTCTCAACTGTTTGATTTTCCAGATCATCTCCTCTGGTGAAGACAACGATGATGAAATCTCCTGAATTCTTGCCGAAGCATTTCTTGATCAGTTCCACAGAGTCTTTCTCCTCCTGTGTAAACCGACCGATCTGCAGCACCAGTAAGAAGACATGAGGTCCAGGAGACAACATGCTGATGCATTTCACAAGCTCCAGTTGAACATCATCATTGTCAACAGTCGTGTCAAACAAGCCGGGGGTGTCGACAACAACGACAGGTCGTCCATCAATCTCTCCTGATGCTTTCTCACAGAAGCTGGTCACAGAACTTGAGCAAGTTTTAGATGTAAAACATTTTTTGCCCAGAATTGTATTTCCAGTTGCACTCTTCCCACTGCCAGTCCGCCCAATCAGCACCATCCTGAGACACTCTCTGCTCTGATGTTCATCATCACCTCCATCTTCACTCTTCCTTTTCACATCCTGCAGCTCAGCTTCAAGTTCTGCATTCGTGTTCTGCTGCTTTACAACCTTCTCCATCAGAGCTTTAGTGAACATGTCCTTTGTGAAGCTTCTGGATTGTTCAGCTCTCATCTTTTCTACAGCATCCAACAGCTCTGGGATCTGCTGCTTGTTGTTGATGTTGAGAACAACATATCTTCCTCCACAGCTCTGAAGGAGCTCCTGGATGTCTCTGTTCTTTCTTACAAAGTTAACAACAGCTGGAGCTGTAGGATCTGACTCCACAGTGAACAGAATCATGGTGAAGTCATTGACTCGAGAGCTGAATGTGTTCTGGATGGTCTTTAACTCACTCTTGTCTTCATCAGTGAGGGGACCCACAGGTAGGACCAGGATGAAGGCATGGACGCCCTCAGGATCACAGAGGGAGATACACCTGAGTGATTCCTCCATCACTTCCTCCTGAGGTTTTCCATACAAGGCAGGCAGCTCCACCAGGGAAACCCGACGTCCACACACCTCTCCCTGACTCTGAACACACTCTGATGAGTTGGAGACTGAAGGAAACTCTGTCTGACCTAAAATGGCCTCAGCTGCTGAAGTCTTCCCTGCTCCTCTCCTCCCACACAGAACCAGGTTTAAAGCTGCTCTGATGTCTTCAGACTTTGGTCTGATGGTCTCTTCACTGCAGGTGAGGAAGGCTCCTCTGTTTTCATGGACAATGTTCTCAATCTTCTGCATTAATGACCAGTGGTTGTCTTCAGACATGTTGTAGTGTCTTCCTCCACAGTCTTTAAGGAGCTGATTACAGAGTAGAACTTGTTTTCATTCCTCTCATGTGTGATGATGACCATCGAGTGTTTAAAAGCATCTTGACCAAACAAACTCAGGATGAACTTCAGAGTTTCTCTGTTCTTCTCTGTGAACTCAGAAGGATTCACTAACAGCATGAGAACATTTGGTCCAGGAGGACATTGACTGATGCAGCTCTTCATCTCTTCTCTGACAGCTTCCACAGACAGACTGAAGATGTCTGGAGTTTTAACTACAGTTAGAGGATTTCCGCTCCACTGTCCCTGGGCGACCACAACGTGTTTGGAATGTTTTTGTAAATGAAAATCTTGATTCTGCAGGATGAAGTTACCAAGTTTTGTCATCTTGTCTTCACTCTTCCCCACCAGAACAATCCTGAGTGCAGACACTGTAATAAAAGAGAGGAGGAAAGTCACAGTTTAGGGTCGATGGCAACAGGTGAGTGGAGCCAAATTCACACAAGAGGAAACAGGAGGCAGTGTGATTTAAAACCGCCTGTAACAGTGGTTCTCTCTTTTTGGACCAGAACCCTCTCATCCATCATCCAGGTCTCTGTTTGACCCCCATCAATTAAATCCTGATCGGGGAGGCAAACAGAAACTTTTTTGTCTTTTTCTCTTTCTTGTAATACATGTAGGCTATGGAGATAATCTTGGCACAGTGGAGACACACAGCAGGGCTGCTACTAGGTAATGTATTATGGCCCAGTGCAACATTACACTGCTGGATTTATTCAGTTTACTTACTCTGGCTGCTTGTGTTTTCCACTGATGATGGAGTACGTGATGTTTCATCATATTTCATCACTGTTAAAAGACAAAACCATCAGTATTAATTACAGAAAATCAACTTCCTCTCTTACTGCATGATAACTAATTCTCAGTGTACTCACAGCTGCTGAATGTTTTTTTAACTGAATGCGTTCTGCTTGACTTGAGATGTTTCTGCCCTATAAAAAAGAAAAACACTAGCCGTTTTTATTCTGAGCAGTAAGCCACCAATCTGCCGTCCTTTTGGCGGCTCGCTCTGTGGATTTAGACAGAAGGCAGCAAATTGGTGGTCTGTTTTGTTCCACCAGTTTTGCCCCTCGGAGGGTAACGTTACACTTATTTGCGCCTCCATTGCTGTAAATCCGAGGCGGCAATGTGGTGGCAAATGCTGAGATGGGCGGAGGTGTCGATGACGTGCACTGCTGCGCACCCACAGCCGGGAGTTTTAAAACCAGGAAACAGCTGATCACAGCAGTCAGTTCGTCACTTCATCCACGAAGATGAGCAGCTGGAAAGCCGCTGAGATCCGGGAGATGCTAGCGTCTCCTCGCTCTCTGTAGCTGTCTTGGTTGTCCGCTTGTTGTTGTAGTGGCGAGCTAATAGCGGTCGCTACTTTCAAAATAAAAGCCCCCCGCTAAGAACCCAGTTCTAAACTCCGATGGGGTGCAATGTAAAGCTCTTATTTTGAAGACAAATTCGACCTGCTTCTCTTCACACCCAACTTCCTGCTTCACGTCACGTCACATGTTGACGCCTACCAGAGGAGGAAAAGTGGAGGCTTTTTGGAAAGGTGGAATATTACACCTCCGTTTTAGATAGAAAAGGTGGCACGTTGCAGCCTTTACCTTGCTGCAGATGTGCCACCTTTTCTATCTAAAAGAGGCTAGTGTCAACTGAAAAACCTTCCTTAACATTGAAATCTGATCATGGATGAGACGTTTCATGTTTCATGTCATCACATTATAAAAGTAGTTCTGTCAATTACCAGCATCTCTAACAGGATCCATTATGACTTCTTCACCTTGTTTCAGGCTTTGATGACCAGCAGGTAAATCAGATGATGCATCTTTGAAAACCTCACAGCTCACATGATCTCCATTATTCTCCTTCACCATTGTCTCTATGAGTGTCAACAGCTGTTGACGGTCACGGTGCCACAACGAGTTGGATCTACACTTTTTCATCATGTCTCCTAACGGTGGATTTGACATGTATCTGTCCATCAGATCTGGACTCTCCTCTCTGGGTGCTGATATCAGAACCAGTGAATGATCAAATGATCGATCACTGAAGAGGTTTAGGACTCTGCAGAGCTTCAGTCTGTGTTCCTCAGCGAAGTCTTCAGGCTGTAGAACCAGCAGGAACACATGAGGTCCAGGATCAGAGAGTCTCACACAGGTTTCTACATGTGCTGTCAGTCTGTATTCAGACATGTTGGGATGGAGCAGATCTGGAGTGTTGATCAGAACTATTTCTTTCTCCTTTACTCGTCCTCTGACTCTCAGACAGCGATCTGTTTCTCTCTGAGTGTTGAACACAGTTGTTTCCAGTATGATGTTCCCCACTGAGCTCCTCTGAGACCAGCTGTTCCCCAGCAGAACCACCCTCAGCTCAGACACTGGAGAGACAATTAGTTTAATTATTTAATCACCTTTATCAGGTAAAATAAAATGATTAAAGAACTGCTGGACTAATAACAATTTACAGTAAACACACTAACTCTCAGAATGATAAATTATTAATATTGAATTTAAATCTTACAGAACACAAGAATAATTCTGACTCAGTTCAGTTTGACTCACTGTCAGGAGGCAGAAGAAGGCTGTTCCTGCGTTCACGAGGTCGAAGTTCATCTGTAAGATACAGAAACACAAACATTCCTTCAGTCATTCTCTCTTTTTCATGAAGTCTCTGATGGACATGATTTGGACACAATGGCATCATTCACATGTGAAGCTATTGTGGGGTTTTGTATTAATAACTGTGATTTACCATTTCTCTACTCTTAAGAATGTCTTCTGTCATGTTCCTGTTTGGGTTTCTGTGACTTCCTGTTTTATTTTGAAATTGTGCCCTTGTGTTCTTTTCATTTCCTCCTCTTGTGTGGTTTTCCCTCCTGTTGTCTTGTGGTCATCACCAGTCTGCTTCCCTCCACACCTGCTCTGCATCTCCCTCTTTAGTCTTTCCCTCCTTCCAGTGTCTTCAGCTTTTCCAGCCTCGTCCATGTTTCTAGTGTTTGTCCGTTCATTTCCTTCACCTGCACCAGCTTATTTTTGGAAGCATATAGGGAACAGTAAAACAGAAACTTAACTTTTGTTATTTCCTAAAATGTTGATATGTTTCACACTACAATAACTACATGGTGCAGTACAGAGGACATAATATGCAGTTCCATTTATTGTTTAAAGTGTTTTTTATAATGTTTTTCTATTGTAAATGTAACAGAAAATAGCTCTTATTCATGGGTGCTCTATTAAAAGGCGTCTAAGATTACCACTACAAGATCACAAGATGTTTGGTAACTGCTAGAACGTTTGTTAAAAGACTATAATGACATTGTGATGTGGAATTTTTTATTATATTAGTCTTTTGTAAAGATAAAATGAAAACACTCCTGAGCTGGAGACCTGAGTGTCTACAGTTGCCGTAACAGTGTTATTGAGGACTGTGTACTGTTGATTTTTATGTCAGAATCAAGAGTCAGTGAGAGAACAAGTCCAGTGTGGTCGTGGCAGCCTTCCTGCACCAGAGATTTAAGGGCACAGATCCATCATCCTTCTACAGACACCGACGGTCACACTTGGACCTAAAACTATTCCTCTGCCCAGCCTTTATATACCTTGACAATAAGAACAGCTCCATCAGGACGCTGTTTGTTGACTTCAGCTCAGCATTCAGCACAATCTCACCCATGAAGCTGACTGGAAAACTAAACACTCTGGGCTTCAGTACAACGCTCTGCAACTGGATATTGGACTTCTTCACGAGCAGAGCAGAGAGTTCTGACTGACATCCATACCTCCTCTACATTAATGCTCAACACTGGAACCCCTCAGGGCTGTGAGCTCAGCCCCCTCCTGTTAACACTGTAGACCCATGGCTGAACCTCCAGACATCCAGAGAACTCTATTGTGAAGTATGAGGACGATACCACCAACATCTGCCTCATTATAAACAACGAAAGCATTCAGAAGTGTGGTTATACTTCATGAGAATCCATGCAGACGATGCTTGTTGCCACAAGGGCACGAGCAATCTTTCAAAACGTCAACATAGACAAAGTTCATCGCATACAGACGGAGACATGCACAGTTTGACAGCCTAGCTCGTAGTTCCTCTCCTGTGTCCCCATCTACCTCAGGTATGTTATGTTAGCAGGAGCCAATGTGACAGATGGAATAATGTGGTTTACCAGCAATTCAGCTGAAGTAGCAGAGTAACATCTAATTTCTCATATTTTAATATTTGAGTATTTTCATGTTATGTGATACCTTATGTTTACTGTCAGTTGCAGCAGTTGGAGAACAGTATTTTTGTGTTTTCTTATGTTATATTCAAAAAGTCATTAATTCACGAGCAGTAATAAAAACAGTAGTAGTTACCGGTGGGATCCAGCAGAGGGAGTGTAGCACTTTTGAGTAACGTGAAGGAACACCTCGCTTCCTCCCTTCAGTCATTATATACATGATCTGAGGAAAGCTGTGTCTGTTTATCTTTCACTCAGATACTCCCTTTTCAGGTATGAGTTCCTCATAATAACGGTTAATATGTACTAGTGTGTTAGGTGAATGTGTATATGTGCTCAGGAAACTATTGGTGATACAGTATGTTCGTGTATTGTGAAGTTATGGAGTTGTTTATCTGACGACGATTAAGCTAGCCCGTTAACCCCCTGCAATGCTAATGCTACCGTATGTCATCTGTGGAATAGTAGTACCTCATGAAAGTGGAAAAACTATGTGACTAGTGTTGTAGTGTGTCGGCTATTCTATACTTATGTTGTTTAAATCTTATTGAGTGAGTGTACTACTGTAAATTGTGAGTTGCAATGTTATCAGTATATTAGAAGTAAGCCAAGGTACAGTATATTTTGTGAAAGGCTGTAAAGTTATTTGTTTATCTTACATGTTATGTTTACTTTATCACTGGTACTGAAGTTGGTTAATTAATGCAAGTGCTGGGTGACATAATAGATGTTTTGATGTACTATGGTAATATTCCAGTACAGTCGTATTTCAGTTCTGTAGATATTCAGCAGGAGAATTGTACGCATTGTCATACTGGCGTTTGTATTAATAGTATGTGGTTACCTCACTCAAATACTCCCTTTTCAGGTCTTTTACAACAACAGAGTTAATCAAATTATACAGACATGGGCTGATACCTGTTAGGAACCATTAGTCAGCTGAATGTTTAGCTATGTGGTCATTAATTCTGTCTGACAGTGACAGCATCATCCAACACACACCATAAAAAATAGTTATTTTCTTGTGTATCATAAAATGATGAGAATTTACATTTGATTGTACAACATTGTGTTGTAGATGACAATTTAATGAACCTTGAACCTTGAGGTCTGCTTGCAACCTGAACCTGACGGGTCTGGACAAAGTATCAGGTTGTAGGTTTGGACTGTGTTGTTGCAAAAAGGTTCAGGCTCGAATTATTAAGAAATGCATCTCTTTCTGTCTCTGACTGTGTCATTCCTCTCAGTCCACGTGATCCTCAGAAGAATTAGAAAGACGAGACTGTAGTCGAAGCTTTGCTTCAGACTGAACTGTCAGTGATGAAGGAAGTAAACAGAAATACAGCTGCAGGTCCTGGTCGGGCTCGGGTCTTAACATTTGGGAGTACCAGGTGACCAGCCTGATACACACCATGGGCAGCGAGTTGGAGAACGTATACAGGTCGTTTGTTTTCACCGAAGATGCCCACCGTGATGCCTTCGACACAGTGGTCGGAAAGTTTGATGAGTATTTTGTGCAGTGGAGGAATGTGATACACGAACGAGCGTGTTTCCATCAGCGTACGAGACCAGGAGAGAAAGCTGAGACTTTTATTAGGGCTCTGTATGAACTTTCTGAACATTATGATTTCAGCACGAACAGAGAGTAAAATATCCGCTATCGGATTGTTGCGGGAATATTAGACAAAGATGTCTCCCGCCAGCTGCAGCTGACGAAGGACCTGATGCTGACGCTGACGCTGACCATAGAGACGGTCAGGCAGTCTGAAGAGGTGGCGTCACGAGTTAGCATGCAAGGAGGGGCAGCCGGCATTGTCCATGAAGTCACACACAAGCGAAATTTCAATACACCAAGCTCCGCGGTAAGCAGAAAGGGGAAATAATGAGCAATGTGGAAAATGTGGGAAAATGGTGCACAGTGAAGATGAAGGCTGCCCTGCTAAAAAATCCACATGCACTACATGCAACAAAGTTGGACACTGGAGTAGAGTGTGCAGGAACAGAAATGCTGTGAGTGAGGTGACTGAGTACGCAGAGCAGCAGCCATACTTCCTGGGGACGGTGAGAAAAGCAGACGGGTCACCAGAACAATGGCCCGTCGAGTTGTTGGTGGGCTCCACACCAGTCGTATTCAAAATTGACACGGGAGCTGATGTGACCATCATCCGGGAGGAGACCTACCACTTACTCATCCCCAAAGGTCCACTGAAGCCTGCCGATATTCCACTAGACAGCCCATGCGGAGAGCTGCAGTGCACAGGACAGATTGAGAGTACTGTGACATATAAAGGAAAGACTCACCCACTCAAAGCATATGTCATCCATGGACACACTGCAAGTAACTTACTCAGCAGACCACTATCTGTTAAAATGAACCTGGTTAAGAGAGTGAATGAGACTGTGAGTAACAGAGGACATTCACTGGCATATGGTGAGCATTGGACATTAAAGATTGATCCTGTAAGAATACATCTGAAAGACACTGCTCAGCCATATGCTGTACACACAGCACGACGTGTACCCCTCCCCATGCTGCAAAAGGTAAAGGAGGAGCTGCAGAGGATGGAGCGAAACGGCATCATCGAGAGGGTGACACAGCCAACCGACTGGTGTGCACCCATGGTGCCAGTTTTGAAGAAGAGTACAGGCAAAGCCCACATATGTGTTGATCTTAAGAGACTGAATGAGGCTGTAAAAAGAGAACAGTACATCCTGCCTACTGCTGAGGAGATTACAGCAAAGCTATGTGGGTATCATCTTCTCTTCACTTGATGCTGCTAGCAGTTTCCATATCTGTGTGAACTGGAAAAGTTCAAGTTAGTAACTGACCACAAGCCACTTGTGCGCTTCATCTACAGCCGCAGCCTGGACAATGTACCTGTGCGATGTCAGCAGCTTCTCTTGAGGCTCATGAGATTCAACCCAGTAGCAGAGTATGCTCCAGGAAAAACCCTGATCGTCGCAGACACACTGTCACGCAGCCCGCTGACCAGCACATACAATGAGACTAACACACAGTGTGGTGACATGCTATGTAGCTAGTGTGGTGGAAGCGATCCCTGCATCCAAAAGCAAGATGGATGAAATCAAGATGGCAACAGCAGCTGACACAGAACTACTATCAGTCATGAAGCTTGTAAAGAGAGAATGGCCTGAACACGTTTGTAAAGTTCCCATGGATGCAAGAGCATATGTTCAAGTGAATTAAGAGCTGTCAGAACATTATGGCCTGATTTTAAGAGGAAGCAGGATTGTCATGCCAAGGTCAATGAGAGGTGAGACCCCCCAGAAAATACATGATGGACACCAGGGCCTGAGCAAATGCAGAGAGAGAGCGTGTTCATCAGTGTGGTGGCCTGGACTCTGCTGTGGTAAACAGACTTCCTGGACTCTCTGCTGTGGTAAACAGACTTGTGACCTCATGCCAGGTGTGCCGCAAACTGAAAAGAACACAACAAAAGGAACCTTTCATCTCCACACCACTTCCTGAGAGACCCTGGAAGAGAATTGCAATGGACCTGTGTGAGCATGAACACCAAAACTAGTTGGTAATCTCAGACTATTACTCCAGATTCATAGAAATACTGCACCTGCCCTCAACAACAAGTAGACAGGTGATCTAAAAGCTGAGAACAGTCTTCGCCAGATTCGGTATCCCTGATGAAGTTGTGAGCAATGATGGACCTGTTTTCAAGTGCAGATTTCCAGGAGTTTGCTACGGAGCTTCGACTTCCAGCACTGCACATCCAGCCCTCATCATCCTCAAGGCAACGAGCATGCTGAGAGAGCTGTGCAGGCGGCTAAGAAAAAGCAAAAAGATCTTGTGATGGCTTTAATGGCTTATAGGTCCATCCCTGCTCAACCACAGGCTTCAGCCCAGCTGAACTGCATATGGGGAGGAAAATAAGTGCAACACTCCCGACTATGGAAAACAATCTCATCCTAAAATGGCCCAGCATGACCGCGATGATAGACAAGGACAGGAAGTAAAAGGCTAAACAGGCTCATTATTTCAACCATCACCATGGAGCCAGACCATTACCTGCCCTTCAAGCGGGTGATGTTGTACTCTTCAAGTTAGACCACGAGAGGTCATGGTCTTGACCAGCAGTGGTCGCAGATGAGAGCACCACCCAGAGATCTTTCATCATCAGAACGCAGCGGAGCAACAACGGGACCGCCACCACCTGCAACCAAAGCTGGTACCCCAGCCCATTCCAGCGAAGCCCAGAGACACTACAGGGATAGACACACACACTGACTGACCAAATATGTTAGAGACTGTTCCTATGTTAGAGACTGTTCCTGGGGGGCCTTGAAGGCCAGCACCATCGTCTTGAATTGGATGCTGGCACGAATAGGAAGCCAGTGGAGGTCACAGAGGAGGGGGATCACATGGGAGAATTTGGGAAGATTGTAAACGAGGTGCGCTGCAGCATTCTGGATACACTGCAGTGGTTTAGTCGCAGACGTGACAACATCATCCAAATATACAGCACAGTTGACTGATAGACTCAGAGTTCCTGAGTCGGCCCTGCATGATGCAGTCATCAGGGACATTCACATCCTCGTTTCCACTTAGTGCCGGCAAAATCAGACTGCCTAAGTCCACCACTGCCACCGGCTTACCCTCCCCTAAAGAGCTGGTCACAGAAGAGGAATAATAAGGCTTCAACAGATTCATATGACAAATTTGTGAATTTCTCCAATGATCAGGAGTAGAGATCACATAATTTTGGTCAGAAACCTGCTTAAGAATTTCATGAGGTCCTGCAAATTTGGCATGACAAGGAGAGCCTACTAAAGGAAGAAGTGCCAGTACTTGATCACCCATACTAAAGACACGCTTTTCTGCTCTACGATCAAACAACATTTTCATCTTTCCTGGGACTTTCCTAGCTTTTCCCCTGCCAGTTTACCAGCCTCATAAAGGCATCTTCTGAAACCTTTCACATAATCAATCAGGTTTGTTGGAGGAGGCGTTTTCTTCCAGTCATCCTGTAGGACAGCAGATGAACCATTCACAGTATGCCCAAACACCAGATAATTTGGGCTGAAACCTGTACTCTCTTGAATGACCTCTCTAGCAGCCAGCAGAAGCCAGGGCAGCCCCTCCTCCCAGTCACAGTTAAGCTATGTGCAAAAAGAGCATAGCAGGGATTTTAGAGTTTGGTGGAAACATTCAATAGCTCATAGGCTTTGTGGATGGTAAGGAGTAGATTTGGCATGTTTGACATGTAGCTGTCTCAAGATTTCTGCAAACATGTTAGAAGTGACATTTGTTCCTTGGTCACTTTGAATTACCTTTGGAATGCCAAAAACAGAAATGAACTGAGGCAAGGCTTTGACAACAGACTTTGTAGTGATGTTGTGCAAAGGGTAAGCTGCAGGATAGCGTGTAGTTAAACACATCACAGTTCGCAAATACATGCTACCAGCTTTAGACCTGGGAAAAGGGCCAACACAATCAATAAGCAGGTGTTCAAAAGGCTGAGTGACTGCTGGTATAGGACACAAAGGCAAAGGCTTAATGGCCTGATTTGAGATTCCTTTGGCCAGTCGAAAAAATTTAGAAGTCTGTCATATGTTTTCTTTACTCCTAAATGTCCTGCCACTGTATTATGAGCTGTCTGCAACATAGCCTGTCTAAGTTAAGCTGGAAGTACATTTTGAAAAACTGCATCCCCAACAAAACCCCCTGAGGAACCCACTTTCTCACCAACAAGCCATCTTCTCAGAAGAAACCTTGAGCAGCACTCTCAGATTCATCAGCTGGACAGACCTGATGGAACATTTCTTTCAGGGAAGAATCATTTCCCTGCTCCGGTATCAACTCACTGCGAGTGACAGATAGCAAAAAATCAGGCAATGGAAAACACACACTTGATGAGCTTTTAAGCTCGTCTTTTAGACATTTACCAGCATGATGACCGTCACGCCTTTGCAACCTTGTAACTAGACATGCTGGACAAACTGTTGACTTTGTCTGCTTCCCAGAGCATACAATGCCAGTATAGGGCATGGACACAACCACCGGGGACGATGGTGAAACATCAAACATAAGTGCACCGGCCAAATCATTTAACAGGATTACTTGTATGCCCTGAACCAGCAGATCAGAGCACACACCAAGCAACACTTCACCTTCCACTAGGTCTGAAGACAAAAAGAGGTTATGTAGAGGGACAGTCAATAATTTAAGACCCATTCCCCAAACCAAGGCACAATCTCCAGTGTCACTGTCTGAGGAAAATGGTAACACAGACTGTAGAATAAATGAGTCCAAAGCACCTGAATCCCTGAGGATGTTAACAGGCACCTTTTCATCACTCCCCACTAGGACACAAAACCTCTGGAGACATATGAACGATAGCCTGGATCAACTGATTCTAAATCAGGTTCACTTGCTAACCTAGAAACCATAGAACTCCAAAGGGCAACCGTTTCAATAGGTTTTGTATGCATTTTAACAGCAGCTATAGCATCTGCTTTCTCTGTTGCATGGACTGAGACAGCAAGGGCAACAGGCTTTGCAAGGGGAGTCCCCTGTTTAGATCCATGTTTGGATTTCAACATGGGGCATTCATTTTTCCAATGACCTTGTCCTAAACAGTAGTTACAGGTTTTACTCTGGCCTTGCTTCATATGACCACTTACTTTTCCCTAAGGAGTATGTGATTCAAACCCTATCCAACTGTTGGCTGCTGGGAAGAGATTCTTTTCAATACCAGTCACCACGGACTTTGCAACACTACTTCACTTCAGCAACAGTACATGTACAGTCCCAGCAGACAGTACGAAGCATCAAACATCTGCTAGCTTTGTCGGATTTGTATTGAAAACAGCACAACTCACCCTCTCCTCCAGCAGCCTGCCTGTGTTGGGAGCCCTGACGAGTCGATTACCGAGTGCAGTAGATTTCCGCAGCTCAAGGATGAAAATGTATGATTATTACTACATGGAATGCTCAGTTCTTATTATAGAGAGCTGACAGGGAAAAGAACGGAAGTAATGGAGTAATAATCAGACATTTTCATCCTTGAGCTGCGGAAATCTACTGCACTCGGTAATCGACTCGTCAGGGCTTCCCCACACAGGCAGGCTGCTGGAGGAGAGGGTGAGTTGTGCTGTGTTTTTAATACAAATCCAGCAAAGCTAGCAGATGTTTGATGCTTCGTACTGTGTGCTGGGACTGTACATGTACTGTTGCTGAAGTTTGGTGCTGTTCTGACCATTAATTGTGGCTATGAGTGGCTTTTTGATGGCGGTTTCTAATTGGAGGCATAAGCGGCAGTGTATTGTTATCGTGCGGTCTTTTCTGAGGTTGCTAAAACTAGCTAAGCTAGCAGTCAGCAAACTTGACCTCTCGAGGGGGAGTCTTACTCGGTGTCAAGGTGTGTTAGACCATGGATTAAACTTACACCGGAATATCCCTTTAAGTAAGTCGTTAACCTATCTGGAAGAGTAGACTTGAACTGTTCTAACAAAAGAAGCTCATGTAGTTGTGGGAAGGTCTCTACTTCAGATGCACTAAGCCAGCGATTAAACAGAGTAGTTAAAGCTCGGGTCTACAATGTTGTTCAGAAACACATTTTGTAATACTGGGTGAAATGGTCCTTCTGTCCTGAGAGTAGTCAATACATGTATTCAGAAAAAAGAGCGAAAATAATCAGACCTCTGTGGCAGCTGCATGACTGAGAAAAAGCTGACCAATCAGTGCTATCCGGCCCGAATAGCATGGATTGGTCAGATGCCTTCATTGGTCAGATGCCTTCATGTCCCGCCCTCCTCCGCGCGTGCACACTTCCGGTTTCACTGATGCCGGAAATATTGAGCACACTCCTCTGCAGGAATACGGAGTTCATTTGGTTACAATGGCAGCGAAAATGCAGCCACCGTTACTTCTACCAACTCACGCCACTAAAAAGGCAAGGAAAAGAAAGTCTGAGGCAGAAATGGCTGAGTCGGCTAAGTCGGCTCTCCTTCTCCCGGCTGAGTCCCACTGCCAGATGCACGTTCAAGTTTGTGGGAACGTGGCTTTGAACGGAGCACTGACAAGATGGGGGGGGGGGGGACTTAGAGGAGATGCCACTTTGAAATCTTGCTAGCTCTCCAGGATTGTAGACCCTAGCTTTAATACCCTGACAAACTCCACATGTAATGTGTTTTATCTTGTCTCAGAACATTCCTAAATCTTTGTCGGTATGCCTCAGGTACTAGCTCGTACACTTTTAAAACTGCAGTTTTAACTTTTTTGTAATTTTCACTCTCAGCCAAACAAAGCAGAAGAAGCTTCCTGGGCTTTCCCAGTGAGGACACACTGCAACAACAACGTTTGTTCACTGTCCACTTGCCTGTTTTTGCCATCCTTTTAAATAATAGAAAGAAAGTATCAGGATCCTTTTTCCGAAAACCTTGGAACCAGCCTCAGGTTAGTGGCAACACCAAAGTAACCACTGGATTCTGATGGGTTGCTTTGAAAGGAATCAGGAAACTTACCATCTCTAACTAGGTCAAGATGGTAGCGTTCTCTCTTGCTCCTGCTGCTGGTTTAGTTCAGCTTCTCTTAACTGGGCATTTAACCTTAACCTCTCAAGTTCAAAAGTATGCCCTTTGGCACGTTCCTCACGCTCTAATGTCTGCTGATGCTGCAATGTCAGTAGTTCTTTCTGTTGCTCAAATGTTAAACTAGCTCCAAAACCACCAACATGTGGAACTAGTTTAACTGGTTCCAAGGTTTTCGGAAAAAGATCCTTGCCATCACAATCTGATGAGACTTGAAATGAAAAGTGTAAATGGGGTCAAAGACTCAGGTCTCAGTTTGAGACCTGAGCTCTAGTTTACATACGTAGTAAATGATTGTTGAAGTTCGACTTTGTTAACAGTATTTACAGTCACATTAAAGATTTGGTCAGAGGCAACATTTCATTCAGATTATAGATCACAACACTTCTTTAAATCAAACTGCAAATAAGCAATAAAATTTGATGTTTCAGGACTGAGGTTGTCCGATCAGATAAACTTCATTCAGGACTCACAGACCTGATTTAAGTTCTAAGGACAAAGTTAATATGTTGACAGAAAAAGTTGTTATCAGGACTAATCAAGTCTGACTGAACTGACCTGATCCTGCTGCCGCCATGATGTCGCTCTGCTGGAAACCTCAGAGACTCGTTCACCTGGAGGGAAGAATGAACAGAATGTATGTTCTCTGATACTAAACTCTCTGTTTCACCCAGACAGCCATGATTAACTCATGATAGTCAGCTTGATTTATATGAAGTCAAATCACAGTAAAAGTTATCTGGTGACACTTCATCATGAATCTGTGCAAAGTAAATGTCTTTGTACAAACAGTGAACTCTTACTTGTGTCAGTGTTGCTGCACGGTGTCCTCTGATCTCTGAGGAGTGAAGTCAACAACTCTGTGTCACCAGCTGTCCTGTAACATGTCATCATCATCATCATCACAGTCTTCATCATCATCATCATCATCACAGTCTTCATCATCATCATCGTCATCACAGTCTTCATCACACTGGAATAAAAACATCAAAAAACACTTTATACATTCGATTTATTTAAAGTTCAGTTCAGGTTGGGTTTTAGTCGGGCAATGTGCGTGTGTGTTGGGTGTGTGTGTGTGAGTTGGGTGTGTGTGTATGTTTTATATATGTGTGTGTGTGTGGGTGTGTGTGTGTGTGTTGGGTGTGTACGAGCAGTGTTAAATCATTTTTAGATAAATAGCTTGATACAACATATTTTAACATGTATTTAAATGTAAACTCAGAGAAACACTTGTTTCTTCCACAAGTGTCCTTAATGTCCGCTGGTGTAACTTTAATGAGTTATAACTCTTCTTCCTGCTCCTGTTGAGCCGCTGATCATCTAAAATGGCCGAACGACTTTGATATTATCTCGGCCTAAATGAAATAAAACATAAAAGCTTAAAGAGATTATTCAGTTGAACGTCGACACAACTTCCTCTGACTGCAGTCACACAAATAACACAATCATCGTTTTCTTCCCACATTTATAAAGTGGACTGACGGTTTGTCTTTATTCTGCCAGTGAAGTGAACAAACAGCTGTTTGCAGCTCGGTGAGTGAAGTGACTGTGATGATAACAAGCTGTATCCTCTTTAACAGACAGGCTGCACTTATTTCTTCTTTTATTCTGGTTTCAGTCGTTTACTCACCTGCTGAAACTCGCGCTGTGCCATCACTGTGAGAGGAAGTCGGACTGAAGATGAAAGTGAAAGCAGTGGCGAGGCTAGCCCTATTCTGGATGGGCTCACTTATCGTTTAGTCCGCAAATCGTATATCAGTGTTTCGCCACTGCAGAATGGATTTTCAGCACCACTGCAAAAAAAAAGACATCCGTTTGGATGCGGGGATCCTCTGCCAATTCCCCGTCTCTACTAAATCTCTCAGATGCGGCGATGGGTGAACTTTCGCTTCCGGCGCTGATCCGCCTCTGGAGATAGTATCAGGTCGCATTATTGGCGAACTGAACCAGTGTGAACAGATAAGCCAGCTGCGCGTATCGAGGGTGTGTCGATTGGACGGTCTGATAACTACACAGGTCCTTCACTCAACTTAATACAGAGAAATGTCCAACAAAGCAACGTTACAGGACCAAACAACAGTAACGTAGCAACTGTAACTGTCTTTGGCAACTTATATGAGGAAAAAAATACCACAGATATACCTGGCAAAGTGTCTGTCCTCCTGTCTGTCCTCCTGTCTGTCCTCCCGTCTGTCTGACCGACACATTTCTGCCCGAAAAACAGCGTCCGTCACCGGCAAACAACTTTAACTCACTGAGTGTTTGTGATGAAAATAAATCACCACGACCATCAGACCTCCAGAGTCAGACAGCGTCCAGATCACTGATGGCGATTGTTTAATTATGTAATTCAGAGCGAAAAATGTAACTTTGTCACTTTCCAGGTCAGGATCTCAATCACTACACATTATAACAGCATCCACATGATAATAAACTATCCGCGGGTTTAGATTGACAGAGGGACACCTGGGAAACACCTTGAAAACACACAGACGTCATCATCATGATGTGTACCGTCACGCCTCTTTAGGAGCAGCGACCCAGTGTTTCTAGAGTATCGAATTGTATAACTGGATTAAATTCGGTAGCCTCATACTTCCTTGTCAAGGGCGGATGTCAGCTGCTTCCTGGGGGCTCAGCCCCCACAAAGGTCAGATCCTAGAATCGCCCCTGAGTGACAGTAAAGAAAACACATGACTCCGGAACATGTTCTGATCTGTCTTAGAAGAATGTGTGAATAAAAACAGGCATGGTTTTAATATACGATTAGTGTCCTTACAACTAGAAGTTTAATCAGGCAGCTTCTTTTAAACTCAAAATAAGACAGTATGCTTCCAGGTTACTTTAATGCAGAGGAGTTATACTGAACACAATTACACTGAGTATACTTGGTTTATAATGAAAAGTACACAGGAAAGTCCAGGCAGGTTATATTTGGTCTAAACTTGAAATCAACTTACCTTTTGATAGAGATATAGGCTAGTATTCTCACCTTATACTGAAGGATTCTCTCACTTAAGTCTGTATCCATACTGTGTGTTTTATTTTGAAATTAGACGACTTGTCTTCTCAACTTTATTTAATATGAATGACAGCTGTTTGTAATTGAGACACAAAACAGGTGTAAACTTCACACTAATACCTGCAGTGTGTGAAAACATGTTTCAGTCAGACTGGACTCACTGATTTAAGTCAGAATAATGATGGAAACATGTTTCTAAACCCTGCTGTGGTTTCAAAGGTATTTAAGGGCATGAAGAGAAAATGAAGAGAAAAACATAATTGTCTTTATACGATGTGTGGAAGACAACAAAGCAGCTCTTTTCACTGTGTTGCATAGAGCCTATAAGCAAAGAGCAAGTTTGTAAAACATGCCTGAAATCTGACGTTTGGAAACAGCATCATGTTTGAGCTCAGGTTCTCTTCTCTGTGCTGCGGGCGACATCTTGTGGAGTCTCTGAAAACTACAGTCCTTCACCCCAAATGTGCTCTGAACCTGTGAAGTGATCTAAACAGATGATCCAAACTGGCCGAGCAGATTCAGAGATAACACCTTCATTACTCCACACGTCCTCCTTCCTTTTCAAAACGTGCCGCCATTATTACCCACAATGCAATTCAGTAATTTATTTATTATTTCCTCCCCAAGACCTGTGAACATAATGTTTAAAAAAGGTGCCGTTACCCTTTAATAGGAGAACATGTCTGTCATTTCAATTCATGTGATACGTTTCCAAATTCAATAAAATATTAAATATGTAGCAGATTAAAATGTATTTACCATTACCACTGTTAATGTAATGTTTTATGAGTCACTGCTATATTTGACCATAATGCTATAAACTCTTAACTGTGCTGTAATGAACCGAAGGCTGACTCATTGATCTTCTCTCTCAGTTTGTTCTGATCAGGTCCGTTTCTTCGGGACGGGCGCCATCTTGTGGAGCCCCTGCAGACTTGAGTGGTGAACCCCAAAGTTCATGAGCCGTCAGACGGAGCATGTCGGTCTGTAACAAGCTCCGTCAAAGTCCGTCAGTATCTTCATTTGGTACGTAGAAACGGTTTTTCTTTATTTAGTTGTGTTCACAGGGCTTCTAATGACTGTTATTAATGATTGTGTGTCTGTATTAGTCGTGTGTGTTTAGTTGTAGAGCCTGCTGCAGATGTGAGGATTCATTTAGGTTCCTAGCTTGATGTTCAATGACTCGTTATATTTAAGCTAGCTAACCCAGACACCAGCACAGTTAACCAGCTAACACTCGAGTTAGCTCATTATTTTGTCATTATTTTAATATTTGTTGGATCTTGGTACCACAGAAGTTGTCGAGGAGATAATATCTTCTCTTGTGTAATTTATTTCAGCCGTTGAAATGTGTCGTCAGTCTGCTGTAAGTGAACGTGTTAAATGGCCGTTGGCAGTGAAACGTTAGCAGATGTTGTTAACAGATTGTGTTTGTGTCTCCAGGAGGACGGACAGACGGATGGAACCTGCAGACTGAGGCGGAGTGGGACTCACTTCAGCCCGGAGGATGGCTCACTGATGACGGAGAGAGGAGGTGAGCTGGCAGTGACAGAAGAAACACCCGCCATGTGGAGAGCCGGGTAACTCAACATTTTGTTATCTAGTAAAAATACTATAGAATTGTTCACTGTGATCACGTGACGCTTCAGTGATAACATACACACTGTTTACATTCATCACATGAAAATATATAAGATAAAGAGAAAAGATTCACTTCATGCAATAGTCAATTTTGTACTGAATAAATATTGAGGGGATTTACTTGAGTGTTTTACTCACAGATGGCTCTTTACTGTTAGGAAAACACAATTGGCATGGGAAACGACTGAAAACAGAGGTTGCTAACAAGTCGCTAAATTAATTCAACATAAACCAACTTCAAGCTTTTCATTGACAGAAAATGTAAAAGCAGTGACTGATGAGGAGAGTTCAATAAAAACAGATCAGAGGATCTAAAACTGACTTCAGTTCAGCAGTTAATGTTAGAGCTCCATCTGCTGGACAAAACACTGTCTACACACACGAGCAGCAGACGATCACAGATACTCACTGCATCAGTTTTAGTTTTATGTATATGACACGTCTATAGAGAAGCCGAGTCATGTTGTGTATGTTTTAAATATCACATGGCTGACTTGCACTTTTACAAGACTAATATTTCATCATCATATCTTTACTTTTACTTGAGTATGACTGAGTACTTTCACAGTGCTGTGTGTCGCAGTATGACACATGAAAAGGCCAGCTTTTGAGAAGCAGTGTGAAAGAGGCTATAAACAAATAAAAACTGACAGCGGGTGATTAAAACCACCCAGAGCATCACTGGTACCATCTACTGTACAGATTTATGTGTGGTCCATCTGTAATGTTTGGTAGGGTACATAATTCCAAAGCATTGCCATTATTTTGATAATTGCACTGTATGTGTACCTGGTTGTTTGAGCACCATATGGTATCTACAAGATTATGACTTACAATCAAAACCTCCAGAACATCGACCAAATGGACCTGGTGGTGAGATTATTTCATCAGCTGGTCTTTTCAAGGTCAAGACTGAAATCTCAGTCTCTGCTCTGTGACTGTGGGTGTTTCTATCAGTCAGGACACAGAAGTCAGGTCATTCAACACATTTATTCAATAACATTGTTGGTGATGCAGTGAAGTAACATGTAATGCAGTCACACTTAACTTGAAATAATAATTAACTTAAACAATAGCACTCAGTGGAATGCATACCTCCACCATGGTCCAACTGAAATCAAATAAAACATATTTTAATCTGCTAGATCTTGATTTGTATTTGGATCTGCATCAGATTGTACTCAAACATAGTCTCCTCATCATTTACTCTTTATCTGGAGCCACACTAAAAGTTAATGTGGTCTATTCTGAGACCTGTCATCCGTCCAAGTTCAATGGAAACGACATGGGTGAAAACATAACCTCCTTGCTGGAGGTAATAATGATGTAAAAATAAATCATACAGTTGATGACAAAAGAACAACATTTGGCTGCTCTCTAAATACTCAGATATTATGTATTTAGATCATAAAAAGGATGACAAGTTTAAATTCTGTGAAGTCGTGGCCGTAACAATATTTGTGGGTTATTCTCATTAGTAGTTCATTCATTAACAGAAATCATGTGACCTTGTCAGAAACATGGACTCACAGTGACAGTGATTTACTTATTGAATTTACCAACTAAATGGACAGCAGGTAAAAGTAAAGATGCACCTCCACCAGAGAACTGATCTATAAACAAATAGTTCACAGTCCATAAAAAAAAACCTGCAGCTGCATCAACTGAAAAAATAAAAACAATGCCGGTGGTTTTTCAGACACCACATATAGAAAAACAAATATAACTATACAGACAACAAATCTAAATATTAGAGTTGGTGGTGTTTTGAAAAAAAAGAAAAAATACAGCAGCTCTTTTTTCTTCTGTTTCAAACTGACTGAACGCTGCATCAGCGTCCTGCTGCCACCCAGAACTGATGACACATCAGCAGGCAGATTCTTCGCGCCACCGTGGCTGAAATGTTGGGTGTTTTTAAACTGATTAATTAAAATCTAGACTTTATCCAACTGGAGAGTGTCATGAGATCATTTTGTTGTGAACTGGTGCTATGTACTGATTGATTGAATGATTGATTGAGCTCTAAATATTTAGATACAGTCCAAAACCTTCATTAATGTTCATGTGCTGTTCAAAGATGTCAGCGTGGAGATCAGAGGATGACACATTTGTCTTTGTATTTCTGTTTTAGTTCATTTGTTTCTTCTTCATGTTTCTTCTTCAGCTCCTCCAATTGTTCTTTTAGATGTTTTTCTTTGTCTCCTGAGAGGTCTTGTAACAGACTGTACTCTCTGTCACATCTCGTTTCTGTCTCTGTCATATGTCTCTCATGTTTCTCCTTCAGTTCTTGGATTTCCTCCATGTGTTTCTCTACCAGAGCTGTGAAGTCTTTGGTGTATTTCTGTCTGAACTCATTGAATTCTTCAGCTTGTTTTCTGGCCTCATCTTCATACTTCTTCTTCATTTCTTCTTTTTCTCTCTTATACTTTTCCTCTAACTCTCTGCGCTCCCTCTCCTCCTGCTCTCTTCTGATTCCATCTTCTTCTTGTCTTTTGTTTTCATATTTTTCTCTTTCCCGGTCAAACTCTTCTTGGAGCTTCTTAATTTTTGTTTCCTCCTCTTGTTGTCTCTGTTGATTTTCTTGACATCGTTTGTCCCACCACTCTTCTCTTTCTTTCTCCCACAGCGCTCGTTTTTTCCTCATCTCCTCTCTGCTCTGCACCAGCTCTCTGTCGATGGTTTCCTTTTCCTTTGATTCAGACTTTATTTTTTTCTCCAGAGCTTCAAGTTTTTGTTCCCACTCCTTTTGTTGAAGTTCTTCTTGTGTTTTCTTTTTGTTTTCCTCCTCGTCTCTCCTTTCCTGTTCTTTCCTTCTCTCCTCTCGCTCCTTGTTGATGTTTTCCTCCATTTCTTTAAGTTGTTCAGCTCTCAGTTTTCTCTCCCGTTTAATTTCTGCTGTCTGTTCTTCCATCCTTATTGTCATCACTTTAATTTCCTCCTCATGTTTTCTTTGAAGTTCTTCCTTCTGTCTCTCCATTTCTTCTTCTTTCTCCTTCAGGATCCTCTCCACTTCCTTCTGTATCGCTGCCTCGGCCTCCTGGAACATCTCGGAGGTGTAGCAGCTGCCGCCATTTTCCCTCAACATTTTGTTTGACTTTGTCATCAACTCTCTGACTTGTGTGCGATCTGTCTGATCCTTATTATTGAAGACGAGGTACCTTCCTCCACAGTCACTTATCAGGTTTTTCAAAAAGCCTTCACGGTTGTCTTTTATGTAACTCTCAACTGTTTGATCTTCCAGTTCATCTCCTCTGGTGAAGACAAGGATGATGAAATCTCCTGAATTTTTGCCAAAGTATTTCTTGATCAGTTCCACAGAGTCTTTCTCCTCCTGTGTAAATCGACCGATCTGCAGCACCAGTAAGAAGACATGAGGTCCAGGAGACAACATGCTGATGCATTTTAGAAGTTCCTGTTGAACATCATCATTGGACAGAGTCGTGTCAAACAAGCCGGGGGTGTCGACAACAACAACAGGTCGTCCATCAACCTCTCCTGATGCTTTCTCACAGAAGCTGGTCACAGAACTTGAGCAGGTTTTAGATGTAAAACATTTTTTGCCCAGAATTGTATTTCCAGTTGCACTCTTCCCACTGCCAGTCCGCCCAATCAGCACCATCCTGAGACACTCTCTGCCCTGATGTTCATCATCACCTCCATCTTCACTCTTCCTTTTCACATCCTGCAGCTCAGCTTCAAGTTCTGCATTCGTGTTCTGCTGCTTTACAACCTTCTCCATCAGAGCTTTAGTGAACATGTCCTTTGTGAAGCTTATGGATTGTTCAGCTCTCATCTTTTCTACAGAATCCAACATCTGTGGGATCTGCTGCTTGCTGCTGATGTTGAGAACAACATATCTTCCTCCGCAGCTCTGAAGGAGCTCCTGGATGTCCTCCTTTTCCTTTACAAAGTCAACAACAGCTGGAGCTGTAGGATCTGACTCCACAGTGAACAGAATCATGGTGAAGTCATTGACTCGAGAGCTGAATGTGTTCTGGATGGTCTTGAACTCACTCTTGTCTTCATCAGTGAGGGGACCCACAGGTAGGACCAGGATGAAGGCATGGACGCCCTCAGGATCACACAGGGAGATACACCTGAGTGATTCCTCCATCACTTCCTCCTGAGGTTTTCCACACAAGGCAGGCAGCTCCACCAGGGAAACCAGACGTCCACACACCTCTCCCTGACTCTGAACACACTCTGATGAGTTGGAGACTGAAGGAAACTCTGTCCGACCTAAAATGGCCTCAGCTGCTGAAGTCTTCCCTGCTCCTCTCCTCCCACACAGAACCAGGTTTAAAGCTGCTCTGATGTCTCCAGACTTTGGTCTGATGGTCTCTTCACTGCAGGTGAGGAAGGCTCCTCTGTTTTCATGGACAATGTTCTCAATCTTCTGCATTAATGACCAGTGGTTGTCTTCAGACATGTTGTAGTGTCTTCCTCCACAGTCTTTAAGGAGCTGATTCACAGTAGAACTTGTTTTCTTCTCCTCATGTGTGATGATGACCATCGAGTGTTTAAAAGCATCTTGACCAAACAAACTCAGGATGAACTTCAGAGTTTCTCTGTTCTTCTCTGTGAACTTGGAAGGATTCAGTAACAGCAGGAGAACATTTAGTCCAGGAGAACAAAGACTGATGCACCTCTTCATCTCTCCTCTGAATGCTTCCACAGACAGACTGAACATGTCTGGAGTTTTAACTACAGTTAGAGGATTTCCTCTCCACTGTCCCTGAGCGACCACAACTTGTTTGGAATGTTTCTGGAAATGAAAATCTTGATTCTGCAGGATGAAGTTACCAACTTCAGTCATTTTGTGTTCACTCTTCCCCACCAGAACAATCCTGAGTGCAGACACTGTAATAAAAGAGAGGAGAAAGTCACAGTTTAGGGTCGATGGCAACAGGTGAGTGGAGCCAAATTCACACAAGCGGAAACAGGAGGCAGTGGGATTGAAAACCGCCTATAACAATGGTTCTCTCTATTTGGACCAGAACCCCTCATCCATCATGCAGGTCCCTGTTTGACCCCCATCAGATAAATCCTGATCGACGAAGGAAAAATAACTTCTTCGTCTTTTCTTGTTATGCGTGTAGGCTACTAACTATTTCTGTCAATGAAAAACTAAATAAAAAATAGAAACAACAGGTTTGGTGGTCTGTCACTATGGATCAAGAGTTTAATGTTAATCTATCCAGCCCCTCCTCCCCTCTGACACTATGGAGATAATCTTGGCACAGTGAAGACACACAGCAGGCCTGCTACTAGGTAATGTATTATGGCCCAGTGCAACACTACACTGCTGGATTTATTCAGTTTACTTACTCTGGCTGCTTGTGCTGTCCATTGTTGATGGAGTACGTGGTGTGATCAAAGGTTTCATCACTGTTAAAAGACAAACCCATCAGTATTAATTACAGAAAATCAACTTCCTCTCTTACTGCATGATAACTAATTCTCAGTGTACTCACAGCTGCTGAATGGATGCATTCTGCTTGACTTGAGATGTTTCTGCCCTGTAAAAAAGAAAAACACCATCAACTAAAAAACCTTCCTTAATATTGAAATCTGATCATGGATGAGATGTTTTCATCACATTATAAAGGTCGTTCTGTCACTTACCAGCATCTCTAACAGGATCTGTTATGACTTCTTCACCTTGTTTCAGGCTTTGATGACCAGCAGGTAAATCAGATGTTACGTCTTTGAAAACCTCACAGCTCACATGATCTCCATTATTCTCCTTCACCATTGTGTCTATGAGTGTCAACAGCTGTTGATGGTCAAGAGGCCACAACGAGCTGGATCTACACTTTCTGATCATGTCTCTTAACAATGGATGCTCCATGTATTTGTCCCTCAGACCTGGACTCTCCTCTCTGGGTGTTGATATCAGAACCAGTGAATGATCAAATGATCGATCACTGAAGAGGTTCAGGACTCTGCAGAGCCTCAGTTTGTGTTCCTCAGTGAAGTCTTCAGGCTGTAGAACCAGCAGGAACACATGAGGTCCAGGATCAGAGAGTCTCACACAGGTTTCTACATGTTCTGTCAGTCTGTATTCAGACATGTTGGGATGCAGCAGATCTGGAGTGTTGATCAGAACTATGTGTTTCTTCTTTAACATTCCACTGACTCTCAGACAGCGGTCTGGTTCTTCCTCAGTGTTGAACACAGTTGTTCCCAGTATGAAGTTCCCCACTGAACTCCTCTGAGACCAGCTGTTCCCCAGCAGAACCACCCTCAGCTCAGACACTGGAGAGACAATTAGTTTAATTATTTAATGATTAAAGAACTGCTGCACTAATAACAATTTACAGTAAACACACTAAACTCTCAGAATGATAAACTATTAACACTGAATTTAAATCTTATGGAACACAAGAATAATTCTGACTCAGTTCAGTTTGACTCACTGTTAGGAGGCAGACGTTGAAGGCTGTTCCTGCGTTCACGAGGTCGATGTTCATCTGTAACTGTAAGATACAGAAACACAAACATTCCTTCAGTCATTCTCTCTTTTTCATGTAATCTCTGATGGACATGATTTGGACACAATGGCATCATTCACATGTGCAGTTATTGTGGGGTTCTGTATGAATAACTGTGATTCACCACTTCTCTGCTCTTAAGAATAGCTTCTGTTATGTTCCTGTTTGGGTTTCTGTGACTTCCTGTTTTATTTTGAAATTGTGCCCTCATGTGTTCGTTTCATTTCCTCCACTTGTTAGGTTTTTCCTCCTATTCTCGGGTGCTCCGTGTTTTTTATGTTTTTTCTATTGTAAATGTAACAGAAAATGGCTCTTATTCATGGGTGCTCTATAAAAAGGCGTCCATAAGATTACCACTACATGATGACAAGATCGTTGGTTAAAAGACTATAATGACATTGTGATGTGAAAATATTTATTATTTTAGTCTTTGGTAAGAAAAAAAGGTAAGTAATCCTGAGCTGGAGACCTGAGTGCCTACAGTTGCCTAACACAGTGTTAATTAAGACTGTGTACTACTGATTTTTATGTCAGATTAAAGAGCCAGTGAGAGAACAATCAAGTGTAAGTCTCCTCACAACCAGCTAAAGCATTCCCTATTTAACGCCATATAAAAGTAACACCTTGTAAGTTTAGGGACATAGCCCTTTATAACGGAGAGCTGGTCCAGTAACTCCTGAAAAGGGGGATCTAACACAGGTTAAAGAGCCAGTGGACCAGCAAGTCCTGTGGGGCCATGCCAGCCTTCCTGTACCAGAGACTTAAGAGCACAGATCCACCATCCTTCTACAGACACCGATAGTCACACTTGGAACTATTCCTCTGCCCAGCCTTTATATACCTTGACAATAAGAACAGCTCCATCAGGATGCTGTTTGTTGACTTCAGCTCAGCATTCAGCAGAATCTCACCCATGAAGCTGACTGGAAAACTAAACACTCTGCAACTGGATATTGGACTTCTTCACAAGCAGAGCCCAGAGAGTTCTGACTGACAGTCACACCTCCTCTACATTAGTGCTCAACACTGGAGCCCCTCAGGGCTGTGAGCTCAGCCCCGTCCTGTTCACACTGTACACCCATGGCTGCACTCCCAGACATCAAGAGAACTCTATTGTGAAGTATGAGGACAACACCACCAACATCTGCCTCATTATAAATAATGATGAGAGTTCATATCATGAGGAAAACAGTCCTGCAGAGCGGTGAAAAATGTACTGCTCAGTGTCAGTAAACCAAGGAACAGTTTTAGTTTCCTGTAAATCACCATCACTGAGAACCTATCTTGGTCATCACACATCAGCATCCTGGTTTTAAAAAAGCACAGAAATCTCTCTTTTCTATGGAAACTTATGAAGGCTCAATTCTAAAGATTCCGGTCAACTTTTCCAGAGGACCAACAGAAAGCATCCTGACTGGAAACATCACAAACTTTCACGGTCCAGGACAGGACGGTTCTACAGCGCACAGAACATCGCTGGTACCATCTACAGAGCATCAGTGACATCAGTGAAGTGAGATGTCTGCACAGAGCACAGATACTAAAAGACAACACCCACCCAGCCACAGTCTGTTTACCCTGCTGCCATCTGACAACAGATACAGAAGTATCTGCTGCTGAACCACCAGATTACACAGCAGCTTCACTCCTCAGACTGTGAGCTCCTGAAGTCATCCTCAACACTCCACCATAAAAAAAAAAGTTATTTTCTTGTGTAGCATAAAATGATGACAACTTACATTTGATTGTACAACCTTGTGTTGTAGATGACAGTTTAATGAACCTTGAACCTTGAGGTCTGCTTGCAGCCTGAACCTGACGGGTCTGAACAAAGTATCAGGTTGTAGGTTTGGACTGTGTTGTTGCAAAAAGGTTCAGGCTTGAGTTCACTCAAGCCAACCCTTTTCTCAAGGAGTCACTGTGATGTAGTCTGTGATGGAATGTAACTAAATATATTTATTCAGGTACTGTAATGAAGAACAATTTTGAAGTACTTATACTTTATTTATGTTTTCTGCTACTTCATATTTCCACTTCAGTACATTATGGAGGCAAATATTTTACTTTTTACACAATTATTCGATAACTTTAGTTTATGCAGATTACATGCCTCGTCAGAGATAAATTAGATTAAATTAATTCATTTTATTGCCAATCAAATAAAAGAGTAACAGAAAATCAGTAAAAATGTTGGATATCAGTGTGATAATCAGTCAACATAGTGTACAGTATGTATATATGGAGTCAGAACAGTATGTTCACAGTATGGAGTCAAAAACATAAAATTTGTTATTGACCACAAAACCTGAACTGACAAAGGAAACACTGAAATATGTTTATCTGAAAGTTGTTCTGACACTGAAACAAATATTTGGTCCTGCTGAAAAATACATTAAAGACATTAAATATTATTTCTTTTTTTTTCATTAGTTTTTGATTGAATCGGTCTTTCAGTGACGATCTTCTGACCTTTTCTTCATGTCAGTATTTTTCCAGAGTCACTTTCAGTTTTAACTTTCCTGTCATTGTTTTGGTGTGGAGAGGAGAGGAGGGTCTGAGGGGAGGGCAGGTCTGGATATTTATATTTATCTGATGAGACTTGAAATGAAAAGTGTAAATGGGGTCAAAGACTCAGGTCTCAGTTTCAGGCCTGAGCTCTAGTTTACATACGTAGTAAATGATTGTTGAAGTGAGACTTTGTTAACAGTAACCCCTTTCACACAGGAGAAGCTGCATTATCACTGCAGCGGCGGTTCGCCAATTCTCCGCCGATGGTGATTCCCACAGAGGAAGCAGCTCCGCATTAAAGACGAACCGACGTGAATTCTCACAGAAAGCCGGCACTGCGGCTCCTAAAGAGGCGTGACGGTACACGTCATGATGATGACGTCATGTTTTCAAGGTGTTTCCCAGGTGTTTCCAGGTGTTTCCAGGTGTGTCCAGGTGTCCTCCTGTCAAACTAAACCTGCTGACAGTTCATAATCCTATGGATGCTGTTATAATGTGTAGTGATTGAGATCCTGACCCACCAAACATCCTGGAAAGTGACAAAGTTACGTTTTTCCACTCTAAATTACATAATTAGTCACTATCAGTAAACTGAACGCTGTCTGACTCGCAGGGACAGAGGCTGTTTTCTCGGGGAAAGTTCATGGAGTCTCGGTCTGGAGGTCTGACCCTCGCGGTGATTTATTTTCATCACAAACACTCAGTGAGTTGAAGTTTTTTGCCGGTGACAGAAGCTGTTTTTCGGGCAGAAATGTGACAAAGAGTCGGTCAGACAGACAGGAGGACAGACAGGAGGACAGACGCTTCTCCACGTATATCTGCTGTATTCTTTTCCTCATATAAGTTGCCAAAGACAGCTACAGTTACTACGTTACTGTTGTTTGGTCATGTAACGTTGCTTTGTGGGACATTTCTCTGTATTTAGTTGAGTGAAGGACCTGTGTAGTTAACCGACCGTCCGATCGATACGCCCTTGATACGCGAAGCCGGCTTATCCGTTCACACTGGTTCGGTTCGCCAATAATGCGACCTGATACTACCTCCAGAGGCGGATCAGCGCCGGAGCGAAATTTCATCTCTCGCTGCATCCGAGAGATTCACACTGGGATGGATGCGGAGAATTGGCGCACTGAAGCTGCACCCAAACGCCAGTGTGAATGGGGTTACTGTTTACAGTCATGTTAAATACTTGGTCAGAGGAAACATTTAATTCAGATTATAGATCACAACACTTCTTTAAATCAAACTGCAAATAAGGAATAAAATATGATGCTTCAGAACTGAGGTTGTCCGATCAGATAAACTTCATTCAGGACTCAGAGACCTGATTTAAGTTCTGAGGACAAAGTTAATATGTTGTCAGAGAGAGAAGACAGTGTGTCATCAGGACTAATCAAGTCTGACTGACCTGATCCTGCTGCCGCCATGATGTCACTCTGCTGGAAACCTCAGAGACTCGTTCACCTGGTGGGAAGAAGGAACAGAATGTATGTTCTCTGATACTAAACTCTCTGTTTCACCCAGACAGCCATGATTAACTCATGATAGTCAGCTTGATTTATATAAAGTCAAATCACAGTAAAAGTTATCTGGTGACACTTCATCATGAATCTGTGTGAAGTTAATGTCTTTGTACAAACAGTGAACTCTTACTTGTGTCAGTGTTGCTGCACGGTGTCCTCTGATCTCTGAGGAGTGAAGTCAACAACTCTGTGTCACCAGCTGTCCTGTAACATGTCGTCGTCGTCGTCGTCATCATCATCATCATCATCACACAGGAACAAAAACATCAACAAACACTTTGTGTATTCGATTTATTTAAATTCAGTTCAGGTTGGATTTTAGTCGGGCAATGAGTGTGTGTGTGTGTGTGTGTGTGTGTGTGTGTGTGTGTGTGTGTGTGTGTGTGTGTGTGGGTGTGTGTGTGTGTGTTGGGTGTGTACGAGCAGTGTTAAATCATTTTTAGATAAATAGCTTGATACAACATATTTTAACATGTATTTAAATGTAACCTCATAGAAACACTTGTTTCTCCCACAAGTGTCCTTAATGTCCGCTGGTGTAACTTTAATGAGTTATAACTCTTCTTCCTGCTCCTGTTGAGCCGCTGATCATCTAAAATGACTGAATGACTTTAATATTATCTCGGCCTACATGAAATAAAACATAAAAGCTTAACGAGATTATTCAGTTGAACGTCGACACAACTTCCTCTGACTGCAGACAAATAACAAAATGATCATTTTCTTCCCACATTTATAAAGTGGACTGACGGTTTGTCTGTATTCTGTCAGTGAAGTGAACAAACAGCTGTTTGCAGCTCGGTGAGTGAAGTGACTGTGATGATAACAAGCTGTATCCTCTTTAACAGACAGGCTGCACTTATTGATTTCTTCTATTAATCTGGTTTTAGTCGTTTACTCACCTGCTGAAACTCGCGCTGCGCCATCACTGTGAGAGGAAGTCAGACTGAAGGTGAAAGTGAAAGTAAAGAAAACTCGTGACTCAGGAACATGTTCTGATCTGTTTTAGAAGAATGGGGCCTGAATAAAAAGAGGAATGGTTTTAATAGCCTATACGATCAGTGTCCTTACAACTAGAAGTTTAGTCAGGCAGCTTCTTTTAAACTCAAAATAAGACAGTATGCTTCCAGGTTACTTTAATGCAGGGTAGTGATCACACAGATATACTGAACACAATTACACATGTACTTGGTTTATAATGAAAAGTACACAGGAAAGTCCAGGCAGGTTATATTTGGTCTAAACTTGTAATCAACTTACCTTTTGATAGAGATATAGGTTCCTTAATATAAGAAGTATCTTCTCACCTTATACTGAAGGGTTCTCTCGCTAAAGTCTGTATCCATACTGTGTGTTTTATTTTGAAATTAGACGACTTGTCTTCTCAACTTTAAAAGTAATATGAATGACAGCTGTTTGTAATTGAGGCACTAAAACAGGTGTAAACTTCACACTAATACCTGCAGTGTGTGAAAACATGTTTCAGTCAGACTGGACTCACTGATTTAAGTCAGAATAATGACGGAAACATGTTTCTAAACCCTGCTGTGGTTCTATTTAAGGGCATGAAGAGAAAATGTAAAAGCAGTAAATGATGAGGAGAGTTGAAAACAAACAGATCAACAGCAGAAGATCTCAAACTGACTTCAGATTAATGTTACAGCGCCACCTGCTGAAAAAACAGCCAACACACAGGAGCAGCAGAGGATCACAGGATCAACTCTGTGGCTGTGTCTCATTTCAGGGTCTGCAACCTTTGAAGGCCGAGTCCTTCAGAGAGACCTGCGAGGCCCCGTCAACCGGGGTTAAATGAGACGGTCGAGCCTTCGGAGCATTTCCTGGTTGCGTCACCGCAGATGTTCCTGCCCCTACCTGTACGTCACTATTCATGAACCCACAGTACTGTTATCATTATTATCATCATTAGCTAGCTAACAGTTAGGGGTAATTAACATACCGATACATTATCTTAATGCTGACATATAAACTGTTGATCGCCACATATGGTTTTATTTTAATTTTAAAGGCATTTTTCCTACTTTTAAGGAGGACACTTTGAACAGCTAAAGAAAGACTTGATAGGGTGGCCATTCGTCCGGCTGTTCTCCGGAGAATAAGGTCTTAGAACACTGTTAGAAGATAGACAGGTGGCAGGGTCCGCCACATATAAACAATCAGAGCATTTTACCTTTATATTATTGATAAGGTATTAATACAAACTCAGAAGTATATATTATTATTTATAACTTGATAAAGTATAAATAAGAGGATACTAAGTAAATAATGTCCTCAGTACACTGTTCAGTCAGTGACAACCCTCCTCTGATTAAACTACAGACTGCTCCTTTAATCACAGTTAGTACGGACTGCAGCAACACAGCAGCTCTGACAGCTGGTGGACGGAGATGTGTTGAGATAGACGCATCATCTCCGCAGCGGCAGTTCGGCAATTCTCCGCCGATAGCGATTCACACAGAGCGAAGCAGCTCCGCATTAAAGACGAACCGACGTGAATTCACACAGAAATTCGCCGCTGCGGCTCCTAAAGAGGCGTGACGGTACACGTCATGATGATGATGATGTAGGTGTGTTTTCAAGGTGTTTCCCCGGTGTGTCCCCCGTCAATCAAAAACAGTTTATAATCATATGGATGCTGTTATGATGTGTCGTGATTGAGATCCTGACCCACCAAACATCCTGGAAAGTGATGTCGCGCTAAATTACATAATTACATAATCACCATCAATAAACTGGACGCTGTCTGACTCGCGGGGACGGAGGTTGTCTTCCAGGGCAAAGTTCACCGAAGTCTCGAGTCGGGAGGTCTGACCGTCGCGGTGATTTATTTTCATCACAAACACTCGGTGAGTTTAAGTTTTTTGCCGCCGACAGACGCTGTTTTTCTGACATAAATGTGTCGGTCAGACAGACAGGAGGACAGACAGGAGGACAGGCAGGAGGACAGACAGGTGGACAGACGGGAGGACAGACAGGAGGACAGACAGGAGGACAGATGCATCTCCACGTATATCTGCTGTATTTTTTTCCTCATATAAGTTGCCAGAGACAGTTCCAGTTGCTACGTTACTGTTGTTTGGTCCTGTAACGTTGCTTTGTGGGACATTTCTCTGTATTAAGTTGAGTGAAGGACCTGTGTAGTTAACCGACCGTCCGATCGACACGCCCTCGATACGCGAAGCCGGCTGATCCGTTCACACTGGTTCGGCTCGCCAATAATGCGGCCCTGATACTACCTCCAGAGGCGGATCAGCGCCGGAGCGAAATTTCACCCCTCGCCGCATCCGAGAGATTCACACTGGGACGGATGCGGAGAATTGGCGCACAGAAGCCGCATCCAAACGGCAGTGTGAAAGGGGTTAGTGTCTCTGTAACCCCTTTCACACTGGCTTCCGCATTATTGGCGAGCCGAACCAGTGTGAACGGATAAGCCGGCGGCGCATCTCGAGGGCGTGTCGATCGGACGGTCGGTTAACTACACAGGTCCTTCACTCAACTTAATACAGAGAAATGTCCCACAAAGCAACGTTACAGGACCAAACAACAGTAACGTAGCAACTGTAACTGTCTTTAGCAACTTATATGAGGAAAAAAATCCCGCACATATGAGCGGAGAAGCCTCTGTCCTCCTGTCTGTCCTCCCGTCTGTCTGACCGACACATTTCTGCCCAAAAAACAGCGTCTGTCACCGGCAAAAAACTTAAACTCACCGAGTGTTTGTGATGAAAATAAATCACCGCGACGGTCAGCCCTCCAGACCGAGACTTCAGTGAACTTTCCCCCGGAGGACAGCCTCCGTCCCCGCGAGTCAGACAGCGTCCAGTTTACTGATGGTGATGTAGGCTAATTATGTAATTTAGCGCGAAAAACGTAACTTCGTCACTTTCCAGGATGTTTGGTGGGTCAGGATCTCAATCACTGCACATTATAACAGCATCCATATGATTATAAACTATCCGCGGGTTTAGATTGACAGGGGGGACACCGGGGAAACACCTTGAAAACACACCTACGTCATCATCATGACGTGTACCGTCACGCCTCTTTAGGAGCTGCAGCGCCGGATTTCTGTGTGAATTCATGTCGGTTCGTCTTTAATGCGGAGCTGCTTCGCTCTGTGTGAATCGCTATCGGCTGAGAATTGCCGAACCGCCGCTGCGGAGATAATGCGCCTTCTCCTGTGTGTAAGGGGTTACTGGTTCGGTTCGCCAATAATGCGGCCCTGACACTACCTCCAGAGGCGGATCAGTGCCGGAGCGAAATTGCACCCCTCGCCGCCTTGGAGAGATTCACACTGGGACGGATGCGGAGAATTGGCGCACTGAAGCTGCATCCAGACGCCAGTGTGAAAGGGGCTACTGTCTCTGTAAATGGAGAGCACCGGAGTGTCTCTCCTCGCTCAGTCTCCCCTCGGACTGCCCCTCCTCACTCCTCCTCACTCAGCCTCCCCTCGGACTGCTCCTCCTCACTCCTCCTCCACTCAGCCTCCCCTCGGACTGCTCCTCCTCACTCCTCCTCGCTCAGCCTCCCCTCGAACTGCTCCTCCTCGCTCCTCCTCGCTCAGCCTCCCCTCGGACTGCTCCTCCTCACTCCTCCTCACTCAGCCTCCCCTCGGACTGCTCCTCCTCACTCCTCCTCGCTCCTCCTCCCCTCAGCCTCCCCTCGGACTGCTCCTCCTCGCTCCTCCTCCCCTCAGCCTCCCCTCGGACTGCTCCTCCTCACTCCTCCTCGCTCCTCCTCGCTCAGCCTCCCCTCGGACTGCTCCTCCTCACTCCTCCTCGCTCAGCCTCCCCTCGGACTGCTCCTCCTCACTCCTCCTCGCTCCTCCTCGCTCAGCCTCCCCTCGGACTGCTCCTCCTCACTCCTCCTCCCCTCAGCCTCCCCTCGGACTGCTCCTCCTCACTCCTCCTCGCTCCTCCTCGCTCAGCCTCCCCTCGGACTGCTCCTCCTCACTCCTCCTCACTCAGCCTCCCCTCGGACTGCTTCTCCTCGCTCAGCCTCGCTCCTCCTCCCCTCAGCCTCCCCTCGGACTGCTCCTCCTCGCTCCTCCTCCCCTCAGCCTCCCCTCAGCCTCCCCTCGGACTGCTCCTCCTCACTCCTCCTCGCTCCTCCTCCCCTCAGCCTCCCCTCGGACTGCTCCTCCTCGCTCCTCCTCACCTCAGCCTCCCCTCGGACTGCTCCTCCTCGCTCCTCCTCCCCTCAGCCTCCCCTCAGCCTCCCCTCGGACTGCTCCTCCTCACTCCTCCTCGCTCCTCCTCCCCTCAGCCTCCCCTCGGACTGCTCCTCCTCGCTCCTCCTCGCTCAGCCTCCCCTCGGACTGCTCCTCCTCGCTCCTCCTCGCTCCTCCTCCCCTCAGCCTCCCCTCAGCCTCCCCTCGGACTGCTCCTCCTCGCTCCTCCTCCCCTCAGCCTCCCCTCGGACTGCTCCTCCTCGCTCCTCCTCCCCTCAGCCTCCCCTCGGACTGCTCCTCCTCGCTCCTCCTCCCCTCAGCCTCCCCTCGGACTGCTCCTCCTCGCTCCTCCTCGCTCAGCCTCCCCTCGGACTGCTCCTCCTCGCTCCTCCTCGCTCCTCCTCCCCTCAGCCTCCCCTCGGACTGCTCCTCCTCGCTCAGCCTCGCTCCTCCTCGCTCAGCCTCCCCTCGGACTGCTCCTCCTCGCTCCTCCTCCGCTCAGCCTCCCCTCGGACTGCTCCTCCTCGCTCCTCCTCCACTCAGCCTCCCCTCGGACTGCTCCTCCTCGCTCCTCCTCACTCAGCCTCCCCTCGGACTGCTCCTCCTCGCTCCTCCTCCCCTCAGCCTCCCCTCGGACTGCTCCTCCTCGCTCCTCCTCCCCTCAGCCTCCCCTCGGACTGCTCCTCCTCGCTCCTCCTCGCTCAGCCTCCCCTCGGACTGCTCCTCCTCGCTCCTCCTCGCTCAGCCTCCCCTCGGACTGCTCCTCCTCGCTCCTCCTCACTCAGCCTCCCCTCGGACTGCTCCTCCTCGCTCCTCCTCGCTCCTCCTCCCCTCAGCCTCCCCTCGGACTGCTCCTCCTCGCTCAGCCTCCCCTCGGACTGCTCCTCCTCACTCCTCCTCGCTCAGCCTCCCCTCGGACTGCTCCTCCTCACTCCTCCTCGCTCCTCCTCCCCTCAGCCTCCCCTCGGACTGCTCCTCCTCGCTCCTCCTCCCCTCAGCCTCCCCTCGGACTGCTCCTCCTCGCTCCTCCTCCCCTCAGCCTCCCCTCGGAGTGAACAGCTGACAGGAAACTCGACCACTTTCACCGGAAAGGCGGAGCAGCTTTTATTGTCGCCGAGAGCTGCTGTAATGGCGGTGCCTCGTCGCTCCTCGCAGCAGCAACAACAGCAGAATACTTTACAGTCTCCGCCGAGGAACGGCTCGATTTCGGGCGCTCCTCCGGCCTCCCCGCCGATGGCTCTGCTGACCTCGGCTGTCGGACCCCCGGAGGGTGAGAGGGAATGCAGCGGCGGGATCGACGTGCCTCTGGCCTCCCCGGACCTGCCCGCCCCGGTGCTCGCCAGCAGCGCGAGCTTCACCACGACAGCGTCCGGCGGCGGCAGCAGCAGCGTCTCCAGCCCGGGCTCCGGAGCTGCCAGCCCCACTGACGGCAGCAGCGGCATCGGCGGGGCCTTCCGGGAGCTGTTCGAGGCCTGTCGTAACGGAGATGTGTCCAGGGTGAAGCGGCTGGTCGACTCGGTGAACGTGAACGCGAAGGACATGGCTGGACGGAAATCAACTCCCCTTCACTTCGCTGCGGGTAACGAGCTAAGCTAACGATGCAGCAGCTAGCATACTGTGACAGCTAATGTTGTTGTGTTTGGGTCGACGTGTTTACTGCCAAACATTTATCACCGTTAACCCATCTGACAGTTTATCACTTCTGATTTAATAACTCAGTGGAGCTAACCAGCTAATTTATATTAAATATTAAACCGACATATCGTCAATATTTACAGGTCGTAACGGCTGATAACGTTAATAGCGTTGAGCTAGTTAGCACAACACGGCCTCTAAATTAGCTACGCTAAGCTAACGGTCCTAAAGGAACACTGTGTTGTTTTGACGAAGAAATTTAGTATTTACAATATTAATGAGGAAATAATACAGACTAAGAAATGCATATCTATGTATGTATGACTTCATATTAATGGTATTTTAAGGTATTTTGTGACATCTAACATTTAATTTGTGTAATTTGAGTCCGAATACAAAACAAGAACGAGAATTTAAGGACCCTGCCACCTTTCTATCTTCTAGACACTATTCTGGGACCTAATTTTCCTTTTATCCTGTTTTAGTTTAGTAAATTATGGAAATATTACGTATTTTACTATGACCTTATCAATATTGTAAAATATTAACTTCTTAAAAACTACATAGTGCAAGAGATAAGAGATTAAAAAAAAAAGTTAAGCTCTAATTCCAGTAAACTAAAGACAAGATATTTTAGGGTTTTGGAAACATTGATTGACCTTTTAAGCACTTTATGATGTTTTATAGACCAAACAGCTGATCCATTAATCGATGGATTAATCGGCCTGGGAATAATCTTCAGTTGCAGCCCTGCTCATCTTACAATAATATATTTATTTTACAGGGTTATTCATTAGTGACTATGGTGGGTTGAGCAGTTAACATTTTTTTCTCCACACATGAGCCATAATCAATATCAGCTCCCTGTCATAGGCACCTTGAGCACATATGATTGACCGCTGGAAGGAGAAGAAGCTTCTATCGATCGTATATTATTTAAGATACATCCTAATGGGAGTGTAATTACTCTGCTGTGTGTCTCTTAATGAAAACACACACGTACCTCCAAATTACTGAGTGTAATTACTGATCTTTTAATATGAAAAACCTGAAAAATCCTATAATTCTGCTGCAGTTGTAGATGTACAGCCAGGTTAGTTTGAGTGTATGTTCTTCATTCCTAACTTCGTATCGAGGAGCAGCTCAATGCATTTTGATCCCCTTTCAGGTTTTGGCAGAAAAGATGTGGTGGAGCATCTCTTGCAGACGGGAGCCAATGTTCACGCCAGGGACGACGGAGGACTCATCCCTCTGCACAATGCCTGCTCCTTCGGCCACGCAGAAGTCGTCAGCCTCCTCTTGTGTCAGGGCGCCGACCCCAACGCCAGAGACAACTGGAACTACACTCCGTTACACGAGGCTGCCATCAAGGGAAAGATCGATGTTTGTATTGGTAAGAATCCCTGTTGGTTATTTCCAAGCACAGGCAACTCTTTTGTCTTAAACCGGGCTCAGATTACAGGAGGTTTGAGCTGATTTATCCCAGATTCCCCCTCCTGACGATCGGAGGAGTCTGGACTGGGACTTCTTGATGAATTTCAAACCTGTTTAACGTTAAAGAGTTAAAATTTGGATGAATACTTTGACACTTTTTGGACCACAACAGCTAATGACAGTGACGCCCTGGAGCAGCTGACGGTGCTGCCAGGCAACAGTAAAGATCATAGCCTGATGCTAACGTTAGCTAGCATTGTCCTGTTGACTGATATTTAAACTGTTAAAATCTCACCTCCAGTTCTTGTTGAAGAACCGTCTCCAAACATTCTCGTATCCAGACTCGTTTAATCCTCCTCTTTTGTTTTTTCAAAGTTACAGCACACGTCAGTCTCCATTTTGTTTACATCTGCTTCCCCTTGAGATCACAGCAGAAGTTTCTCCTTAAGTGAATAATGCAAGCTGATGTCAGGATCGATGAGGATGTTTTCACTCCTGTAGTTCTGAGCCCGGCATCGTGTTCATAGTTATAAAGAGGTTCTTAAAGAGCTTGATGGGTTGATGCAGACGTCTGGCTGGAGTGTTGTTTTTCTACCAGCAGGTTTGGTGTCGTCTACCAACCGAGTTATTTGTTTTTCAGTGACGTATGATGTATGAAGTGGGAATGTGAAAGATTTAAGAACAAACATTAACGTATTGTCTTTATCTTCTCCTCTCTCACTCAGTGTTACTCCAACACGGAGCTGATCCAAACATCCGCAACACTGACGGCAAATCTGCTCTGGATCTCGCCGACCCTTCAGCCAAGGCCGTCCTCACCGGTCAGTCCCTCCGTTACAGTTTACACTTGACACACACACCTGTCCTGACATCATTGGATCATATTCACATCAAACTATGAATCCAGCATTTATCCACTTTCACTTTTTACAGCAGTTTAAAATGGCACAGTTTCAGCCACACTGAGTGTAGCGCTGTCTTCACTCTCAATAAAGAGACATTATGGTCCATTATATTTCTGTGAATAACAGTTGAACAGTGAGGAAAATTAAACAAATACAGATGGATAAAAACCTGCTGCACCATTTTGAAATGCAGAGCAGCAAAAAGGTTATTGACACCTATGGCTACACAAACCACAGCGTTGACTCACAAAACTCACATGGACAACATTAGTTTCACACCACAAGAAGTTCACTCGCATGCTAGAATGTGTTCAACGTGTTTGTGACGGCCGGCTCTGATCTGAGTGTTTGTTTTCATCCAGGTGAATACAAGAAGGATGAACTTCTGGAAGCAGCCAGGTGAGTGTGTCAGCTCATCACACACACACACACACACTATTTCCTGTCGGCTGGAGTCAGACAAACTGCAGCGATCTGCTCATTGTGTTTAAATTTGATGTCACTGTCTGTTGACATGGACAATATTTCTTCATCAATCAAAGATTTGGAGTGAACAGTTTACCTGTGATGGGATTAATGTGGTCTAATGTTTACATGTAACAATAAATTTAATCAGAACAACTGTGTGACGTACGCAGAAGTGATGTAACACCATGCATCCCTCCACCGAGTCGGATATTTTATCTCTTTGACGCTTGTTTGATCGAAGCGAACCAACTGAAACTGTGTTCGGTTTGAGCCTCTTTATTCGGATTGAGGTGTTTAAATTAAGTATTTTTATTCTGTTTGGGCTTCTTAACCGGTTCTAATCGAAATATTATTCTCCATGTAAACGCAGCTCGTGAGAAGCAGACTGCTTTAACTTTACTGCAGGGAGAATAGACCTTTACTTATCTAATGTAAGGTTAACACATTATAATCCAGGAGAAGTGAACGTACAACTCTTCAATCTGAACATTATTTTCAGAGCCTGTGGAAAGACGCGTAGATTATAAAACCTCAGGGCGAAGTGATTTAAGATGCTGAATTCTTAATGACGTCGGTCTTTCCATGCGTGTAATTACAGGAGCGGAAACGAGGAAAAGCTGATGGCACTGCTGACTCCGTTAAACGTCAACTGCCACGCCAGCGACGGTCGAAAGGTAAATGAGCCACGAGTAAAACACCACATCACACCTGACGGACATCTGTCAGGACACGTTTGGTACAACATGATGTGTAGGGCTGAAAAATGTTCTTTGTTAGTTTATTTAAGTTTAAAAACGCCAGAAGGTTTCTGAGTAGAAGAAGAAGCTCTCCGGTCTGTTTGTGGCTGTTTATTTTCATGCAGCAGATTTATTTACCTCGGTGACGAACACTGTGAAACATAAACACTGTAGATGTTCTTCTTTCTCTCATCAGATCATCTTGACATCTGTTTGCTTCGGTAGTAACAGTTCGTCTTTTCACGCCACTAACCACATTAATTTCACGCTCCTGTCGTTGACGTCGTCGGATGTTTTGTCACTTAGATTTAGATTCAAGTGTTCGTTTTTCTTGAACCAAAGTAGACAAACCGGTCGTTTTGTTTACAGTTTAGTGTTTCTGTGAATCATTTTTCAACGTGTCTCGACGTCTCGGCGGCAGCATCGTCTCTGCCTCCTCGTTATCACTCTTTATACAAGATACTGGAGTTACTCTACTTTAATCTTTAAATCTGTGTAGGTTTCTGTGTGTTTCATCACTCGTTCCTTGTTATTGGAAGTTGTTGACTAGCCTTTACGAGGCGATGGCAAATACCGATTATTAGAATCGATAACAGATATGTGGAACCGTTATACATTTGCGGCAAAAATGAAAATCTCAGTGTCGACGTTTTGAATAATCAGTGATAGAATGTAAACACTGAGGTATTTTACATGATTATTTCCATTTTTCTACTACTTTAAATGTCACTAGAATTAAGTTACTCGTTTGCAGATTATTCAGTGTCGATGGCTGGCTGTTACTTGAGCTGCGTCAGGGTCAAGTTAGCACGTTTTAAATCAATTTATTTTATTAGTCCGACAAAAAAAAATAGCCACTGATTTCCTGATTCGATTCAATTTCTCATTCAGTCAGGGATATTTAAGTTACACTACTTGTTTGTTTGCATATAAAAGAGATTCTGAGAGAACTGATGGTGTAAATTGTAGAGAAACCGTCCGACCTGGTGATTTATTTTGTACATTTGCGTTTAAAATCTGACGTTGTTGTGATTTTAGCATCTAATTATTAAAAATACTGACGTGAAAGAACAAGAGAGTAGTGATAACTGTTAGTAAATGTATTTCAACAAAGGAAGATAAGAAAAAAAAACAAAGAGTTCTGAGTTTACAAGGTGCACTTGAACGCACCATCGGGCTCCGTGTCCACACGTGTTTTCTGAGACGATTCAGACAAAAAACGCTGCACGTGCGTTTTGTTTACCATTTGTCTTTATTTGACATCGAGACATCAGAGCGAGGACGATGAGGGCGATGACATCATCCAAAGGAGACAAAACAACGGTGAATATTATCGTCTAGGCCAGAAAAAGAATCAGAACCACGGTGACGTCACCAGAGCCTTTCTGAAGCGCTTGGAGAAAAACAAGAGGCTGGAGGTTTCGTCTTTCCTCCACAGACGCTCGCTGCTCATGGAAACAATCGGAAAAAGATGCTGTCGTTCAGAAAAAAAGTTGTGCGCGACTGTAAACGACATCAAAATGTGGTCGAGACTCTCGGCGTAGTTTTTAATCACATTAATGTTTATATTTATAACGTCAGTGTTGTCGACAGCCTTCAGAGATTTAACGAGTTAATGTTAGCAGAGTTTACATCATGATACAGTTTATTTTTGTTTCTTCACTTCTTTTCTAACATCGTCATGTGTTTATTTCTTTCATTTCTGACTTCATGTCAGGCAGCGATGTCTCACTTCAACTGTTTTTCTATGTGTTTGTTGAACTAACTAGATATTACTGAAGTATTAACTGTCTTATCTGACCAGATCACTGTCTTGTTTTTGTTGATAACTCTCAAACTGTAATCACCACAGATCCTTTATCGTTAACGGTTTATGAGCTCTGACCTTCTCATCCCTTTCTAACCACGTCTTCTTCCACAGTTTGACTCCTCCTTTGCATGATCTGAGCCAGTATGTCAGTAGATCTGATCTGGGATTCCAGCAGCAGACGTTAGTCGTTTCCCTCTCTGGCCTGGTGTCACATTAATCTCAGAGCATAACGACGGATCAGACAGTGATTTATATCTTGGACTTGTGTTTCATTGATTTAAAGCAGGGAGGAAAGAATTGCTGTGAAAACAAAAAGATACTGTCATTTTATAATTTTTGTTTCGTTTTGTTTTCCGTGTGACTCTGGCAACATTTGTCGATCAGTCAACATCCCAAAAAATGCTGGTAAGTCGACCTTGATAACGGCCACTTGATTGATGCACTGTTGTGATCTTTTATTTTTGTTTTACTCCTTTTTTTAATCCATCGTTTTTTATTTGACCAATAAGCTGGCTGTCACTTGTTAATTGCACATCATGGACCTGGGTGTTCGGGTCACTCATGTATCCTGCCCTGACGCTCCTCTGTGTGTGTGTGTGTGTGTGTGTGTGTGTGTGTGTGTGTGTGTGTGTGTGTGCGTGGCATGTGTGTGTGTGTGTGTGTGTGTGTGTGTGTGTGAGCGAGCGAGTGTGTTGGGTTGGTGTCATGGTGACGACTCATCTTTTTGGATCTGGAGAGGAGCTCAACATGTCCACTGCCTGCTTTCTTCGGCGTCTGTCCTCTCCTTTGCACACTCACCCACACTTCTCCGACTTCCAATCACTCGCTCTCTTCAGTCAGCATCTGATCTGACTTGTATTTGATTCATTGATTGATTGATTTTTCTTTTTGACGATGATCACTCATGCATGCCTGACGGCCTGCCCCTTCTGCATTGTGTCAAGCGAATCCTAAATCCGTGTCTGTGAGTTTTGTGTCTCGTGGCCTGTTGGATCGTTGGTTTGCAGTAATGAATGGACTCCATCTGTCACCTGTCTCTCGTGCTATGCCACCCTGCTGTAATGCCGTGTGACTGCTCGTGTCATCCCACACTGAATGATGCCTCCATGATTCGACTCGTCTGTCTGATTTTGTCACTGTGGCTTCAGTTCTAACAGTCGGCTTTCTGAGCTTTATTCTAACGTCACTGCATGGAAACTGAAATGATCGATGTCCTTCCTTTTGATTGTAAGCTTGACCTGAGCTAGATGTTTTGTTTTTAAATGGAGAAAAAAAACCCACCGGAGTTGATTTTGCAGCTTTGCTGAGACTAACGTTTCTTTTGGCTGACGTGAAGCCTTTTTGATTTGATTCGCTTGCAGAGATGCTTCTCAAACACTCGGCCTGCTTATCGTAGCTTCTTCTCATCCTGTTACAGTTGGGCTTTGACAGCATTTTATACTGAATCAAGTCTCTCTCTTTACTGCAGGTTCAGCTTCGTTAAGTAACGACAATAAACAAGCTGCTCTCAGAGGAAAATAAGGACACTGATTGAAGCTAGAAAGGTGGCAGGGTCCGCCACATGTAAACAGAGTAAAACATGAACGCTTCAGTCATGAAAACAAAGAGTTTGTTGAGGCAGAAACACATCAGTCAATGATCCTCTTCTGATTAACATTTATTCCCAAAACTACAAACTATACTAATATTTCTGAACCAAAACTAGAAGATTAAAAACAACAGACTTATTCTGATTTCTCTAAACGTCAGGGGTGTAACGATTCTCAAACTCCACGCTTCAAGAGCTTTTCAGGGAAGCGGTTTTGACCGTGGCGGTTTGACTAAGAAAAGGTTTCCACTAACGTGAACACGCACAGATTTTGGTGTTAGCCAATCAAATAGGAGCAGACAGGTTGGACACAAACACAGAGGAGCTGAACAACACTAACCTGACTCTCTCCAGATGCATTTCGTTCCGCCTCGCTCCACTCACATCCATCTGGGATCGCTCCCGTTGGGAGGGATTTCGGCACCAGATTTTCAGGTCGAGCCAATCAGGACCGCCGGGCGGGAGTTTCATAGATGTGACGTAGCGGAGAAGCGACTGTTTTGATTCAGACAACAATGGCGGCTCGCATCGAGGAAGCAAGCGTCAACATTGATGCTGCTGTTTCATCCGTGTCGTCCAATCTACCCAATATTTGTTCGTTAAAAGAACGTCGCTCTCATCGACGTCACAGGTTGGTTTCGATGTGAGTGGTTGAAGTAGCACGTCAATAAAGATGACAGACGAGTGGTTTATCCAATCATATGCAAGGATTTTTGATAAGGCCCAGCCTTCTGAAACACATCTCCAATGGAGCGATCCCAGATGGATGAGTGGAGCGAGGCGGAACCAAATTCATCTGGAGAGAGTCAGGTTAGAACAACACACCACCAGCCTCATGATAAGGACATCGAGAAGAAAAACATTAGACAACAACCAAACTATGGAGCCATATGTTTGCCCCCAACTTTATTTACATGTTAGTGCAGGTGCAGAAACAGAAGAACTTGTTTTGGACTTCTGGATGGGTTGTACCAACACTGTGATGTTCACCACAGCCTCAGACTGCAGAGACGGCTTCTAGAAAACGCTTTCCTTTTCTCGTGGGAATCGATCCTGAAAGACTCAGAAAACTAGCGGTGACGAAGGCGGATGAAAGTGAACTGGAAGACTGAGGATGTACAAACCGTTTGCCCAATTTTATCCAGCTTAAAATGTAAATTACAAGCAGCCCCTGAAGTTACCAGATGGAGTTTAGTTCAGTCACTTCACAGAAGGAGGAAGCTGATAAACATTATATCAGCGACAGAGTTTTCTGGAAGCTACTCGAGAGCGTCTGCATCCTGGTTTCAGAATCGTTACACTTCTTCTCTTCACAAAAACTAATCAGGTAACGAGCTGTCATCACCCAACTGTAATCCCCTCCCAGCTACTTTCAGTTTAACAGTCTAACAGCCGCACTAGTGATTCTTTCTTGTCATCTAACCACATAAAACTTAATTTTAAGCTCCTTAGACGGAGAGGAATCTTACTTTGCTGACCCTGTCAGGAGGAAGTGGAGCTAGATGAGTAACGAGGTGGCTTGTTGTTACTCGCTCAGGTCAGACAGACACAACATGGACAGAAAATGAATTTTGTCGCTGGATCTGCCCACAAACTCTTATTGACCTTGCATCATCATCATATCTGCCATTCATCTGCAACTCACAGAGCCTAGCCTGCCGTAGCACACTGCTTCTGGCCCTAATCAGCCGCTTGCTCCCGTGGCCATCGGAGGCAGTTCTCAGTGAACCCTCCAGCCGTCTGTCTGCTAACAGCCTCTCCTCTCTTTCAGTCGACGCCGCTCCACCTGGCCGCCGGCTACAACCGGGTCCGCATCGTGCAGCTCCTCCTCCAGCACGGAGCCGACGTTCACGCCAAGGACAAAGGGTGAGACTTCTTTCTTTTTAGAAAAGACCACGAAAACTTCACCTGTCGTCGGCCAGAATCTGTGACATTAACGTGAGTCGTGTTTTCCTGCAGCGGCCTGGTTCCTCTTCACAACGCCTGCTCCTACGGTCACTTCGAGGTCACCGAGCTTCTGCTGAAAGTAAGAACACAGAACAGATTCACTTCATGCAGCGACTAAAGTGAGAGAAGGTGATTCTGGAGATCGATTTCGACACTTTGGGTTAGAATTTCAGGCCGAATGAACACATCAAGTCGAAATTGGCTGTGTCAGAAACATTATACGTAGCTAATGTCATATTTATCTCACTGGTTTCACGTGAATTAAGAGCCTCGTAAAACAAGAAGTAGTGGAGACAAAACAAATTAGCATAGCAGTTATAAACGTTAGCTTGTACCTTCTAATGACAGGAGCAAACAGTTCACATTTAAAGAGTTAACCCTCAGATGATAACAGTTCGGTAGGTAGAAGCTAAAGTGGGTGAAAGTACCCCATCGTGTGTGCACGTTTTCAGATCGTAAACCTCATCAGACAACATCCAGAAGATGTTTAAACTTTTCATTGCTGCTCCGGCCTCGTGTGAAACAAAGCGAATGCTGATTTATTATAGATTCACTAAATCTAAAAGTATAAAGCCGTAAAACAAAAGTCATCACACTAGCTGTCTTGGTTGTCCGCTTGTTGTTGTAGCGGTTTCAAATTAAAAGCCCCCCGCTAAGAACCCAGTTCTAAACTCCGATGGGGTGCAATGTAAAGCTCTTATTTTGAAGAAAAACTGCGAAAAACTTCCCATAAGGAATGAATGGGACGGGGTCAAAAAAGTCGCAAAATCATCGAGGTTTTTCAAACATCTCCTGCTCTGGCAGACTTTGACCTAGAGACACCATTCAAACTTTAAAATGTAGGCACAAGTCTTATCTATTTGAGTTGTATTTGAACTTTCTTTCTACGATGTTTAGTTTTTGAACGGTGACCCTTAATTGATCGTGAGTGATTTTGAAAAAAATCAGAAAAATTCAGGATTTTCAATGAGTGTGTATTGCGGAATGTTCGCGCAGCACCAACTGGCAGAGTGGGGGAGCCTGAAAAAAACTCTCCGAAAATGTTTCTTTAGATGACGATCCTAGCCACAGATTTCACACTACAATAGTGATATTTTCCAAGAACGTAGCCACACTTGTCTTCTGTCTGGCAACGTGTCCACTTTATCGGGAGGATGTACGGTTTTTGAATTATCTGCGTCTAACCGACACAAACTCCAGCAACTGCCCCATAAGCCCCAATGTTAAACGGGAAGAGGATTTTGGGAGAAAAGCAGAAACTGCTCTGCTTCTCTTCACGCCCAACTTCCTGCTTCACGTCACGTCACATGTTGACGCCTACCAGAGGAGGAAAAGTGGAGGCTGTTTGGAAAAGGAGGAATATTACACCTCCCTTTTAGACAGACAAGGAGGCACATTGCAGCCTTTACCTTGCTGCAGATGTGCCACCTTTTCTATCTGAAAGGGGCTTCTGTTAGCAGCTGTTCTCTGATGAACCTGCAGGATGGAATAGTGTTTACCGCCTCTCCTTAATACCTGCTCTCCGTCTCTCTCTGCAGCACGGCGCCTGTGTGAATGCGATGGACTTGTGGCAGTTCACTCCTCTGCACGAGGCGGCGTCCAAGAACCGAGTGGAGGTGTGTTCCCTGCTGCTGAGCCACGGCGCCGACCCGACCCTGCTCAACTGTCACAGCAAGAGCGCCGTGGACATGGCCCCGACCCCCGAGCTCAAGGAACGACTCACCTGTGAGCTCTCACACAGACACGAACACACTACAGGCTCAGTGCACCAACCAGCTGAAGCCTTTTCTCTCCTTAAATAAGAAACATGACGTCACTCAAGCTGCATTTAAAGAGTCAAACCACTGAACGCGTTTCTGTTTCCATCTCTTTGTGTTGTAGACGAGTTCAAAGGTCACTCGCTGCTGCAGGCGGCTCGGGAGGCAGACATGGCCAAAGTGAAGAAGACTCTGGCTCTGGAGATCATCAGCTTCAAACATCCTCAGACCAACGAGACGGCGCTGGTGAGGAACAAACACTAATCATTGAATCATGGAGATTAAATCCACTGCAGTGCTGATTGAGCTCCTGTTCTTTGTGTCCCCACGGCTGATACTGATGAAATATTTAACCCTATGCACACAAAATGTTCTTACACATGACGCACATTTTTATGCAAAAATCCCTCAGATGTGGTTATCAAACAATCAACAATTACTGAATGAATCATCAACTATTTTGATGATCGATTAGTAAAGTAAATGAGTCTAAATTCTCTGATTCCAGCTTCTTATATGTGAATGTTTCCTGATTTCTTTCCTCCTCTGCGACAGTAAACTGAATGTCTTTGGGTTGTGAACAAAACAAGACATTCGAGGACGTCCTCTTGGACATTTTCCACCAGTTTATGAAATCTTATAAACCAAACATCTAATAGAGAAAGTAATCAACAAGGACAAAGTTCACCTGATTAATTAAAAGTCAGTTCTGTCTGATTAGCTGATGATTCGCTGTCTGTTTGACTGATTCCAGCTCACTAATCCGTTATATCTGTATTTCAGCACTGTGCCGTCGCCTCCCCGCACCCCAAGAGGAAGCAGGTGACTGAACTGCTGCTGCGTAAAGGTGCCAACATCAATGAGAAGAATAAAGAGTGAGTCCGCTACACTTTACTTTTACATTCTCATGATTTAACAGCACTAATGTGAAGGTGAGATATTAGCAGGGATCACTGTCTGAGCACACAGACGGCGTCCGCAGGTCTTAACTTCCTGTCCGTTGTGTCTCGTAGCTTCATGACTCCGCTGCACGTCGCTGCTGAGCGCGCTCACAACGACATCCTGGAGGTGCTGCAGAAACACGGAGCGAAGGTCCGTTGTTGTGTTTTGTTCGTCTGCGTCTCTTCCTGTTGTGTGACCTGTGAGGTTTGTGTTGACGGCAGCTCCTCTGCCTGCAGGTGAACGCCGTGGACACGCTCGGGCAGACGGCTCTGCACAGAGCTGCGCTCGCCGGTCACATCCAGACCTGCAAGCTGCTGCTGAGCTACGGCGCCGACCCGTCCATCGTGTCCCTGCAGGGCTTCACCGCCGCTCAGATGGGTAACGAGGCCGTGCAGCAGATTCTCAACGGTACTGACTGTTCAACATGGTCTGTTTTTAGATTCTGTAGTCTGAAGGATGCGTCAGAGTCTACAGGTGCTTTTATTTATTTAATTTATCCACCTTTCAGACAGTTTTGGGTTCAGTCGTTCAGAAGAGCTTGATTGTCACTCTAATAACCATATTCCTACATTTAAACCACCTCTGCACACAGATACAACACACCTTTCTACTTCCTTGCAACACTAGAATAAGAAGTTTATCCTAAACATCAGATTTGTACTTTGTAGAAGTGTCTGATACCTGTAGACTCCCTGTTCACATCTCCCAGGAGAGTGTCATTCCTCAGAAGAAATGAATGAAACGGACTCTGTTAGAATTGTTTCTCCATCGTTGATCATTTTGCTTTGTTTTGAATTTCTTTCTTCCTTTTTTTTTCCCCCCAGAAAACGTTCCCACGCGTAACTCTGACGTGGACTACAGGTTTCTGGAGGCGGCCAAAGCCGGCGATCTGGACACAGTGCAAGTAAGTTCACTGTGTGTTTGTAACAGCAGTGTGAGAATCTTTTCAACCAGAAACAAGGACGTTTGTTGACGTTGGTGAAACTATGACGAGTGGTCAGATTTGTGTAAAAGTCTCAGAGTTGCGTTCAGTTTGCTTTAATTCCTGGAGGGACAGTTTCACAGCAGCCGGCTGAGTCGCTCATCATCATCTTGTCTCTTTGTCCGGCAGCAACTCTGCACCCCGCAGAATGTGAACTGTCGGGATCTGGAGGGCCGCCACTCCACTCCGCTCCACTTCGCAGCTGGTTACAACCGAGTGGCTGTCGTTGAATACCTGCTGCACCACGGAGCGGACGTCCACGCTAAAGACAAGGGGTCAGTTCTTCTACTGCCATCTCACCCAGAAATGTCCTACATGTTTATAATATTAGGTGGTTCACTGGTGAGGAGTTAAACGTGTGTTTTTGCTCCTCCAGCGGTCTGGTTCCGCTCCACAACGCCTGCTCCTACGGTCACTACGAGGTGGCTGAGCTGCTGGTCAGACACGGAGCTTCGGTGAACGTGGCCGACCTGTGGAAGTTCACGCCGCTGCACGAGGCCGCTGCCAAGGGCAAATATGAGATCTGCAAACTGCTGCTCAAAGTGAGGATCCGTTATTACAAACGTTTGTGTTCTGTATTGTTACAATGAGACTTAAAGACTTCAGACGTGATCCGATCAGAGGAGGACAGCTGCTCAGGTGTGAATGCACCAAAGACAAACTGAGGATTATTATTGTATTATAACATGTTTGGACTCTTTAATGTTGGCAGCAGATGTGTTCGTCCCACTGATGGACGTGTTTATTTGCATACAGAGCAGGAAGTGAGATCTGATCAGAGGCCACTCGGTGTCACACACACCAAACATGTTTATAAAATAGTCCAAACTCTTCGTTTCAGCACGGCGCCGACCCGTCCAAGAAGAACCGTGACGGCAACATGCCGCTGGACATGGTCAAAGACGGAGACACAGACATCCAGGACCTGCTGAGGGGGGACGCCGCCCTGCTGGACGCCGCCAAGAAGGGCTGCCTGGCCCGAGTCCAGAAGCTGTGCTCGCCAGAGAACATCAACTGCAGAGACACGCAAGGACGCAACTCCACCCCCCTCCACCTCGCAGGTGATCAGCATGAGCTGCTGCCTGTTTTGTCTGTTTTCTCTCTTCCACTCTTGATTTTAAAGCTAAATCTGATGCTGTTTTGTCTGACGATGTTCTTTCTGTCAGATCCTGACGGCGTTTTGCACACGAGGATCTTTGTCCTCTTTATTCAGTCTGTCTGTGTCTGAATGTTACGTAAACATTATTTAAAGTGCTGCAGGATGTTAACATTGATCCTGTTTGTCCTCCTCAGCCGGCTACAACAACCTGGAGGTGGCCGAGTATCTGCTGGAGCACGGGGCTGATGTCAACGCCCAGGACAAAGGAGGCCTCATCCCTCTTCACAACGCTGCTTCGTACGGGGTCAGTGTCAACAACATGAACACAAACACATCGAGTACAGATCCTGTGGGCTTGTAAAGCTTCTGGTGTTGTCCTGAAGTGTTTCTGTGTTGTTGGACGTGTCCTCCACTCTGACCTCCTCTCTGTTGCCTCTTCCTCACAGCACGTGGACATCGCAGCCCTGCTGATCAAGTACAACACATGTGTGAACGCTACAGACAAGTGGGCCTTCACGCCGCTCCACGAGGCGGCCCAGAAGGGACGGACGCAGCTGTGTGCGCTGCTGCTGGCTCATGGCGCCGACCCGACCATGAAGAACCAGGAGGGCCAGACCGCCCTGGACCTGGCCACGGTACAGCTCCTGGTTTATCTTCATTACTTCTGCAGCTACACGAGCGTCACGCTGCTACTTCTGTTCTCTTGTTCACTGACAAACTGATCACTCAGCAGTAAATAAATCAACTGGACCGTTTCCTTCTCCGTCCCTGCAGGCTGATGATATCCGGGCCCTGCTGATGGACGCCATGCCTCCGGACGCCCTGCCCAGCTGCTTTAAGCCTCAGGCCACGGTGGTGAGCGCCTCGGTCATCTCCCCCGCCTCCACGCCGTCCTGCCTGTCAGCTGCCAGCAGCATAGACAACCTGGCCGGCCCGCTCACTGAGCTGGCTGCTGCCGCCGCTGCCGGGTCGTCCGGCGTGGCAGACGGAGCCACAGGCACCGACCGCAAGGAAGGAGAGAGTGAGTTTAATCACACCGAACACTGATCGGCTACAGAGCTGCTCACGCTGAACCCTGTTTGACCCGATGAATTGTTTTCCACAGTGGCGATGCTGGACATGAATATCAGTCAGTTCCTGAAGAGTTTGGGCCTGGAGCACCTGAGGGACATCTTCGAGAGGGAGCAGGTCAGATACCTCCAGAACTCTTCATACAGTCCAGTGGAGATTAGACTCAGTATAAGACTCCGGTTTGTGGCATTAACGTCTCCTCCTGCTTTATCGTTTCCTTCCTGCAGATCACTCTGGATGTGCTGGCCGACATGGGTCACGAGGAGCTGAAGGAGATTGGAATCAACGCTTACGGCCACCGACACAAGCTAATCAAAGGTGTAGAGAGGCTGCTGGGCGGCCAGCAAGGTAAACAGGCTTTTTACTATCTGTTAAGATTCATGGAGGAATGGTGGGTTATATTTCTTAGATACCACGAGGAGTCAGTTCAGTTTCAAACACAATACATACTTGGTTTTAGTAAACATCTGAACATCCAGCTTGTTCTCTGAATAACTTTTTCCTTCTCCAGGTGCCAACCCGTACCTGACATTCCATTGTGCCAACCAGGGCACCATCCTGATCGACCTGGCTCCAGACGACAAGGAGTACCAGTCAGTGGAGGAGGAGGTGAGTCAGCTTCACTCTGTTTGACTTCACACAGCGTCCATCGATGTTCAGTCACAGAGAAATGTTGCTGTTTTTAAATCTTGATAGAAGTATTTCTAACATCTTACTGAGAATAAGAGGATGTAAGAGTTACTTCAGAGGTGCTGAAGGTTCATCTCCTCTTCTCTCCGTCATTTTGTTTTATGATGCCGTATCTCAAAATGGCAGAGACTCCAGGATAATAATCAGCTGCACGTGTAGTCAGTGGTCGTTTAACCACTTTTAAAGCTTCCAGGAGCCTGTCGATGCATGAGAGGGATGATAAACTGAGAACCAGCAGCAGAACTTCACCTGATAATTAATCCTGGTGTTGTCGTTGTTTCCCCCTCAGATGCAGAGCACCATCAGAGAGCACCGAGACGGAGGCAACGCAGGCGGAGTGTTCAGCAGATACAACATCATCAAGGTCCGAACCACAAGTCTCTGCTTGTTCTCATGTGTTTGTTCTGACGAGCAGCTGTCTTTGTATCAGTGTGATGTGATGTCAGCGATCTGACCTGACATCATGGTGTCCACAGATTCAGAAGGTGGTGAACAAGAAGCTGAGGGAGCGTTACACCCACCGGCAGAAGGAGATCGCAGATGAGAACCACAACCATCACAATGAGCGGATGTTGTTCCACGGTAAACTCTGAGCTCACACCTGACAGTGAAGCTGCAAACACAACAATTTTTCAGAGACCTAAAACTCCGTTCACATCTGTATGAAACGCTGGAACGCAGAGACATAAAGCGTCTGGACACTGACCATCGCTAGCTGAGGATTTCTAATGAAGTCAGTCACTTCCTGTCTGTGCCTGTACGTGACGTCATTCTGCTGCTGTCCTCCTTCAGGTTCTCCGTTCATCAACGCCATCATCCACAAAGGCTTCGACGAGCGCCACGCCTACATAGGAGGGATGTTTGGAGCCGGGATCTACTTCGCAGAGAACTCATCAAAGAGCAATCAGTACGTGTACGGCATCGGTGGAGGGACGGGCTGCCCGACGCACAAAGACCGGTCCTGCTACCTGTGCCACAGGTAACACGAAGCTTTCAGAGTAAACCACGACACTAAAACATGTTCTGGTCCTGTGTGAAGGGTTTAGATGAAATATTCTGGGATTAGAGACGTATGTCTGACTTCTCCTCCTCATCTGGACCCTCAGACAGATGCTGTTCTGTCGAGTCACTCTGGGGAAGTCCTTCCTCCAGTTCAGTGCCATGAAGATGGCCCACGCCCCCCAGGACACCACTCAGTGATCGGGCGGCCGAGCGTCAACGGCCTGGCCTACGCCGAGTACGTCATCTACAGAGGAGAGCAGGTAAACAAACTGTTTGTCTCTCTGCATCCTGTTTAGGCTGAGACAATAGGCGCATTTCTGATCAAGCATGCGCATACATTTGCCTCGCATCACCGTGCATTCTGGGATTAAAAACGTCAGAAATGCTGGTGACAACTTCCCTTTGCGACATGTCACATGGCTTTAAAATCTCGCGGAATCTCCAGGTTACCTCCCTCCGTTTGCTTTTCTGTGCAGATGGTCTAAATAAGTGCGGACATAAGACCCTCCCCTCAACGTTGCCCTAGTTGGTTAGAATTACCACGTGGAATTTCCCACGTGAGAAATGAAATACCTCCTTCCAAAGAGGTGTGCCCTCTCCCAAACTATGCTTAATAAAATTACACGACTTCGTGAACTTTCACTTCGTCACCCAATTTGTTATGAGGGAAAGACTTCAGACTGTTTTCAATGAAACTACAGCTGGCAAACTAAATCCCTTGGTTGACTTCCATTGTGATTATTTATCTATCTACACACCATTCGGTAATGTCTCTGACGTCAGTGTAGTGGGTTGGCCATATTCTTTGTGCAAGGTCCGTGAAGTGCACCTGTGTCCGACTTGAGGTGGTGGGAACTTGACGTGTTTATGACGAGTTCCGGCGGATCCTCTCAAGTCTCGTGCATGCGATCAAGAACGCAGCCATTATTCTGTCACATTAAAGTTCCTGTGAAACACTTGAAGTGTTGTTTGGTTAGTTTTTTAATTGCACGGACACACAACAAACCAGGAGAATCTCTGACCCTGAAGCTCATTTTGATCTACTTGTGATCTGGAATCCAAATGGTGCCAACATATTTATATTGTTTTACAGGAACTCTCTAAAATAATCTCTGTTTGCTGTTGTTGGACACGACGTGATCATAAACCTGAAGGTGGATTTCATCTTCGTGCTGCTGACGTGTCTTTATGTTTCCCTCAGGCCTACCCCGAGTACCTCATCACCTACCAGATCCTTAAACCGGAGAGTGCAGCCCAGTCTGCTGCAGGAGCTGAGGCGAAGTCCTAGTTACTTTATCACACACAGACACACACACTCACACACACACACACACAAAGACTGGATGCTCGTTTTTGTATTACAAATGCCTGAACACCTCTTATTTACCGAACACATTTCCAGTCTGCAGTCCAGTAGAACCCATGGTGACCAGTGCTTCATGAGCAGATATGCTGTATAATCCTCTCCTACTCGTCGTGATGACACACTTCGTTTTTTTGTTTTTCGTTTTTTTTTTTTGCATCGGCTGCATGTTAATACAGAAGCATGTGAGGCCCAATAGCGTGCGTGGGTTAGTTCCTCCTCCCCCCTCCCTCCTCTTCACCAATCAGGAGGATGCTTGTAGAGACTTTGATCTATCTAACACTCGTTGTCGCCTCATGCCTTGTGACTGTGCAGAACCCCTCGCCTCCACACACACACACACACACACACACACACACGTCTCTCTGTCAAAGCCTGAAACCTGTGGACTACTACTGCCCCGCCGTGTACAGAAAGGCCTCTGGTAACTGTGATTTTAATGCTAACCTATAACACTACACACAGGAAACAGTTCTTCGTTGCTGCGCCGTCATGCTGACTCTGTGACCCTTCACCCCAGAACACTACGAACATGAGCTGAAACGTTTTTAGTGGTTTTATTCAGGGCTGGATGTGCTCGACGGAGAGATCGAGACTGGTTTGTAAGGCATCGGAACGACTCGAGGGGGATCCTGCAGGTGTTGTACATTAAACGCGTTGTGACAGCGGTGTCAGTAAATGTGCTCGTGATGCCTTACGAGTGAACAGCTGATGGTCAGTGAACTCGTCAGAGCACCCTTCATGTCGCCATGGTCTCGCTCACACACATCATAAGGATTTGCACTTTTACATAGAAACCTATTTAAGTTATTTTGAATTTAAAATGCAAAATTTGCGGGAAAAAAATATTTGTACAGGTTGTGTAAATGGTTGTGTATAACTGTTGCTGTTTAACAGTATCTTTGAGTTCAACTGTAAATGACATGAATTTTCCTTTCATGCCTTCTTGATTCTCCCAACTTTTTTTTTTTTAAATAAATGTCCCATTAACAGCTCGTTGTCTCATGTTTAATTACAAAGGTGTACAGAGGTGATGTGTTTTCTGGTGGTCCGTCAGTCCGTCCTGGTCTGGTGAGGGTTACATCTCAATCCTCGTTAAGTTTCTGTCCTCATTGTACGTGAGATCTGAAGTCACTTAAGGTCACACAGTTTTTTACATGACCTCAAACGAGGAACCACACAGGTCTTCTTCGTCTGTGGACTTTACCTGATCAACTAAGTTGTAAAGAAATCAAAACCACATTTTTCTGTATAAGTAAACTTCCTGGCTCCTCACTGTTGAAGCCACCGACAGCTGGAGCAACATTATACTCTTTGCAATGCTGTCAGGCTGTTTGATGCCTGTTGGGATAATATTGATAAAATATTTTAATTAATTTAATTTTAATTTGGTGGAAGTCGTCGGTCTCAGTCCTGACATGCACATTCCCAAAGATCAGTGGAGGGAGAAGTATTCACATCCTTTACTGAAGTAAAAGAACAAAGATCCCAGTGTGAAAATATCCGTCTTGTATTCAAAAGCTCATTGAAATCAAGGTCTGAGTAAAATCAGGAAAATGTTCCTTAAGTATGAAAAGTAAAATGAGTCATGTTGCAGTAAAATGTTTCCTGTGACGAGGCACAAAAATGAAAAACACAAAGTGGAGAAAAGAAATCAAAGATCCAAAATATGGAGCAAAAATCGAGAAATGTCCAACTCTGTCTGGACTTTATCAGTAATAAGAACAACAATCTAAAATAACTCTTATAAACTCTTGACTTATTGATCTTGTTTGTATCAGTAAATCTGTAGTATCATTACTTTAATTAAACACTTATATCTCATTTTAATTCAGTGGTTTTGTTCGTTAAGAATTTGTTGTGAAAAACTTTTAATTTGCTCTTTTTCATCCAAACAAACTTCACTTCCGTAAACAACAGCGTCGCACGAATTATACGTCATCACGCTCAGCTGACTTCTCCCCGCGTCCATGAATCCGCTGAACGTGTTGAAACAGCAGCAGAAACGTTAGAAAATGTTTCAGGTGTGTTTTTACTTTATTCTCAGCTGATGTGTGAGCACGTGAGCGGCACGCGGAGCCGCCAGGTCTGACGTCACGTCTCTATTCAACGTTTATTGGATCATGTGCAGCCGCAGACATGCGGTGCACGAGCTTCTCTGTTCTGCTGTTTCTGCTCAACTTTAGCGAAACTTCCGCAGCTTCGTATGTCGTCAGGGCGGACCTGCAGAGAGCAGCGGGGGAGCTGAGGCACTTCTGGAGAAGCACCGGGTTCTGGTGGGTCCAATATGAACTGGGTTCATTCTCAAGTCATCCTGAAGTGGAAGTATACACAGTGACGTCACCAAACAACGTCACTGTTCGACTGGAACAACGTTAATGTTGTTTTCAGTACTTAAATACTTATTGATAAAAAATGATCCAACTGGTTTCATATAACGAACTTATTCTGATTGATACCTTCTGATTGATTTTAGCTTCTAAGGTTATTGAAACAAATATCTTCCAGGTCACGTGACCTATTGGCTCAGAATCAATGCCGAATTGTAAAACTACTCAGGCTGTTTAGGACACAGGACTTTATTGAATATTTAAGTGGTCATTATATTTTATATTATATTTATAATGGAAAATTTGCGTTTTTCCAATAGCTTCCAGGTCACGTGACTTATTGACTCAGAATCAGTGCAGAAATGTCTTCCTACACTAGTTGAATGAGACAAACACATCTTTATATTAGATTTAGTGGTTGTTCAATTATTTATGAATATTTGAAATTAAAAATAAGACATAAAAAAATCTGAATTGTAAGATTTTGGAGGGATATTCAGTTGTTTTGTTACCTGTCATCTGTTTATTAAGAGGCTCCTGTCTGTGTTCAGCCCCCCCCTCCCTCACACCCAGGCCCACCTGTTCGACCTGAGCGTCGACCAGCAGCTGAACCTGGCCTACGTGGGCTCCGTCCCCCATGGAGGGATCCAGCAGGTCCGGATACACTGGATGCTGGAGCTGGTCACTGCACAGTAAGTGAACACCAGACGGGAGATTTCATTCAGACCTTTGAGAGGCTCTTCAGAGCTGGAATCAGCATCCGTCCTGAGTGATGGGGTCACAGGTGTACAGCTCTGCGTGTGATGTTGTTGTTGTTGTTGTTGTAGAGACATCGGTGGACGACCTCAGTACGATTTCACTAAACTGGACCAGCTGATCGATCTCCTGTGGATCAACGGCCTCCGACCAGGTACTGAAAGTGTCTCTTCTTTGATCCTACGTCATGTTGAGTGAACATGTTTAGTTAAGAACTTAAAGCAGAGTTCTGTCAGCAGTTTTCTCTAAACTACAATTTAAATCTACGTGTAAAACTTAAAGATATAATTTGTCAGATTTCTGCTCTAAAATGCCTAAAAACGACTCAATGTTTCTTCTGTATGTTGTTGAGTTGTGTTCTTACATCAAACCAGACGTTTACAACAATGTTCAAACCAGAGAAGGTTTGCTGAACACGAGGGTCAGATCAGATTTCAGCTGATCTCTGTTGTCTGTAATAATCTTTTTCTTTTCTTCAGGTTTTGAACTGATGGGCAGCGTCTCAAACTACTTCACCGACTTCGAGGACAAATCTCAAGTGATCGAGTGGAGAAATCTGGTTTATCTCGTAGCCAAGAGGTACATCGGTGAGTGACGATACTTGATTCTCTCACTTTGATACGATACCTTGAAAAATGTCGATATTCGATACCACAGGTTAAAAATCAACACAACATTGAGAGAAAAGATTCCCAATTTTCATGTCATGTTTTGTTTTGTTTTGTTTACTTGTTCATCACTGTTGATTATGAATTACAGATAAGTTCGGCCTGGGAAGTGTTTCTCAGTGGAACTTCGAGACGTGGAACGAGCCCAACAACCACGACTTCGACAACGTCACCGTGTCAATTCAAGGTGAAGCCGACGACTCACTTTCATCTCGTATCATTTATATTTTTAAAGAAACATTATCTCAGATTTCATCATCAAAATGTCTCAAAATGACCAAACCAGAGGTTCTCAGAGTTTTTACTCAAAACTCGCTGTAACTTCCAGGAGAGAATCAGAGGATGAGATGAAACATAACGTGAAGGAAACTTTAAACATCAACTACAACTCCCATGATCCTACGCTACTTTATCTGTTTTGTTTTGGTTGAGTGGCAGGAATTACAATCTGTGTGTTAAAGTGGAAATTGCTTCAAAATGCCGCCATTCATACGAAGAAATACAAAATTTGGTTACATCAGATTTTCTCCAATAAACGAAATATTATTATATAATATTAAATATTACTCATATTATTCCTTTTTATTGTAAAACTGTGTAATTTCATAAACGCTTATTTGAAACCTACATCAGGCTGAAACAGACATGAAATGATAAACGATTAATGATCGATGTTCCTGTACAGACATCATTAACGTAACGTAGATCTAATCTGTGGTGAGCAGCTGTTTTTTAAAGGCTTTTATCACCTGAATAAACTGAACCGTAATTATTTAATGAGATTTTTTTACATCATTGACGAACTGTCATGATGTCCATGATTTATCTGCTGTGATCTCGGTGTCACAAACTTCTCCTCAGGGTTTCTGAACTACTACGACGCCTGTTCGGAGGGTCTTCGTGCTGCCAGCAGCCTCCTGAGGTTCGGAGGTCCGGGAGACTCCTGCCACTCTGCTCCTCACTCACCGTACTGCTGGGCCATGCTGCAGCACTGCTACAACGGCACCAACGTCTTCACCGGAGAGACCGGCGTCCGGATCGACTACCTCGCCCTGCACAAGAAGGTCAGGACTCAGAACGAGCTGAGAGGGAGACGCTTCACAGTTTTAGATTTGTGTCTGTCGAAGGAAACACTGTCAGCTGCCGGACGCCTGAAGGAATGATGTTTGGTTCCAGTGAAGAGTTTGTGTCCAGGTGTTGTGGAAATCACCAAATCTGACGTATTCCTACAGTTGTGATATGAAAAAGCTCAGACGTCAGTATTTTGATTGTTAGCATTGATCGTCGAGTACGAGAGCAAACGTAACGTGAATGAAAACATAGATTTTCATCTGGAAAATCGCAAAAGTATGTACATCTCCCATCATCCCACGCTTCTTACATCCTTTGTTTTGATTGAGAGTAGGGTTGCAAAGGGGCGGAACATTTCTGGTAAATTTACAGTAAGTTTCCGGTAAATTTCCATGGGAAGTTAAGCTGGGGAATTTTGGAAATATTCCCCACATCTTCCCCTGTTCCCCAGCAACCAAATCACGTGATTTGGACGCGCCGGCGCGTCCGTCGACCTCAGAGGGTTAAACATTTAATAAATATATTTCCCCATAATATCATCAAAACTTACTTAATTTTGTGTCGTCCACAGGCTCAAATGTGTGCCTTCAATAGTCTTGTGCTTTGGGCTCAAAAGTGTGGTCCAGTCTTCTAGAAATCATCTGTACATGTGATGGAGGCGTGCACAGTGCCTGTAGGGGGCGTGGCCTCAAGCAGCCCATGCAGTGCAGTATGCAGTGTGCTGTGTGAATATTCAAGTGTACTTGGATGGCATCTGTTTGTTTTAGTCAAGATTATGCTAAAATATACTTTCCCCAACTATATTTAAGTTCCCTATGAAGAGCCAACCTTCAATTTTGAAAATTCCCAGTTTATTCCCGTTTATTCCCTTAAATTCCCGTTAATTCCCATGGGAAGTTTCCATCTTTGAAAATTCCCGGAATTTTGCAACCCTAATTGAGAGACCCGTCGCAGCAGAAACTTCGTCCTGTGCCTTTAATTATTTGTGCTGATGTCGCTGTGGAAGCTGACTTCCTGTCTCTGTCCTGCAGGGAGGAGGCTTCTCCTTGCCCATCCTCCAGCAGGAGGTCCAGACCATGGGGGAGATCCAGGAGCGGTTCCCCCGGTTCAGGAGCCTCCCGGTGTTCAACGACGAGGCCGACCCGCTGGTGGGCTGGTCCCGGCCTCAGGAGTGGAGGGCTGACGTGACCTACGCTGCGATGGTGGTGAAGGTGAGCTGGAAGGACGGAGCGACGTCATGTTTGTAGTCGCTCAATGACTTAAAGTTAAAATAAAAGATAAGATAGTAACCTTCTGTCCTGCTCCCTCCAACAGGTGATCCAGCAGCACCAGGACCTCCTGCTGGCGGACCCGAACAGCACCATCAACTACACCCTGCTGAGCAACGACAACGCCTTCCTCAGCTACCACCCGCACCAGTTCACCCAGCGCACACTGACCGCTCGCTTCCAGGTCAACAACACGCAGCCGCCTCACGTGCAGCTCATCAGGAAGCCCGTCCTCACCGTCATGGGCCTGCTGGCTCTGCTAGGTGACCAGATCTTTACTCATACGGGGCATTTTCTAAAGACTCCTGGTCTCCAGGATGTTACGACCTGACCCGGTCCTCCTCCTCCTCCTCTTCTTCTTCTTCTCTTCTTCTTCTTGTTCTTCTTCTTGTTCTTCTTCTTGTTCTTCTTCTTGTTCTTGTTCTTGTTGTTCTTCTTCTTCTTCTTCTCCTCCTCCTCCTCCTCCTCCTTCTTCTTCTTCTTCTTCTTCTTCTTCTTCTCCTCCACCTCCTCCTCCTCCTTCTTCTTCTTCTTCTTCTTCTTCTTCTTCTTCTTCTTCTTCTTCTTCTTCTTCTTCTTCTCCTTCTTCTTCTTCTTCTTCTTCTTCTTTTTCTCTCTTCTCCTCTCTTCTTCTCCTCCTCTCTCCTCTCCTTCTTCTTCTTCTTCTTCTTCTTCTTCTTCTTCTTCTCCTCCTTCTCTTCTTCTTCTTCTTCTTCTCTCTCCTCCTCCTCCTCTCCTCCTCCTCCTCCTCCTCTCCTCCTCCTCCTCCTCTCTTCTTCTTCTTCTTCTCCTCTCCTCTCCTCCTCCTCTCTCCTCCTCCTCGTCCTTCTCTCTTCATCTTCTTCTTCTTCTTCTTCTCCTCCTCCTCCTCCTCCTCCTCCTTCTTCTTCTTCTCTACCTCGTCCTTCTCCTCCTCCTCCTCGCTCCTCCTTCTTCTTCTTCTTCGTCTTGTTCTCCTCTACCTCCTCCTCCTTCTTCTTCTTCTCTCTCCTCCTTCTTCTTCTTCTACTTCTCCTCCTCTCCTCCTCCTTCGTCCTCTTCTTCTTCTTCTTCTTCTTCTTCTTCTTCTTCTTCTTCTTCTTCTTCTTCTTCTTCTTCTTCGAGCTGTTCACTTGTGATCGGATCACTCAGGATGGATGTTGACACCAGGTCTGAGCAGATTCTTTCCCCTGTGTGTGGTTCATCTTTCAGGAGAGACCCAGGTTCTGGCTCAGGTTCAGAGCTCGACAGGAACCAACGACAGCACGGTGGGAGTTCTGGCCAGCAGCCACGAACCTAAATCACCGGGCGGCTCGGACGGCTGGCAGGCAGCGGTTCTGGTCTACAACAGTGACGACAACAGCACCTCCACCAACACCGATGACGTCACCGTGTCACTGACGGGACTGGCGGCACACGAGGGTTCGTGCTGGAGAGGATCTTCTCAGGTCCGATGAGCGGTTCCGGTCGGTCCTGCCTGTTAATCTGTGTGTGTGTCTGCAGGTCTGGTGTATGTTGTGTATTACATCGACAACAACGTGACGAACCCGTACGAGCTGTGGCGGAGCATCGGCAGCCCCGACTTCCCCACGGCAGAGCAGTTCAGACGCCTGAGGAGCGTGCAGGTGAACAACATGTTGAGTCCAGGTGTGTTCAGACTGAACATCTCGCTCTCTGCAGCTTTAATTAACACGTCGGATGTCATTTCATCAGGAGCCTCGTGTGGATGGACCGTTGGAAGTTCCTGCAGGAGACGCTCTGACTCTGAAAGCCAAACTGTCTCTGCCCTCCGTCCTCCTCGTCCACGTGTGTGCTCGGCCCAAAGCAGCGCCTGACCAGGTCGGTACCAGCACAACGTGAGCGACATCGTTAAGTGTTCCAGGAGAGATGATCATTAACTGTTTGTCTTTGTGATCAGGTCAATGGATTACGCTTCATCAGGATCACCAAAGGACAAGTCCTGATCGTCTGGTCGGACCACTGCGTCGACTCCAAGTAGGTGAACGTGATTATTTCTTTATTTTCGTGAAGTTCTGGCAGCTAAAAACTGAAACTTAACTTTTTAGCAATGCAACATGATCATGTCTTGTGTTTAGAAGTGCCCTGGAGGGCCACAGGAACATCTGCTGTTCTGATGCAGAAATAGGACTATGATGTGAAGTTCTGCACCGGCAGGACGCTGGGGAGCGTCGGGTTATAGTGCAAAAACATTCAGCGTGTGATGAAAACACAACACTCACCAGAAACATTCATGGTACAGACAGTCCGCTTGCACGAATGGACTTTTCTGCTCTTAGAGTTTCTGTCTGATAAAGCTCAGGAAAGACCGAGACGACAGCAACAACAAGCTTCTGCTCCATGTTCTTGGTCACCACTGTGACGAGTCCTGTCTGATCTGATAGATGATTGGAAAGTTGAGACATTTTCAACTCTTAGTTGTCTGAATGAAGAAGCTTAGTGCAGCTCTCTCTCTCTTCTGCTCCTCATTGGACAGATAAACGTTATGTGGACACCGTCTGACCAACTTCTTGTTTGTCTGCTGTGCTCAGATTATGTAAAATGATTTATAAAAAGGGATCCGGCACAATTAAAGTGCGTCTTTACCTCCCAAAGATATAAACAGCGAAGAATCATCCGCCGAAAATAAAACCAGTTTTAGCCCTGTCTGAGATAAAATAAAACTCTCCTGGTAGAAAACATGGATGCAGGTCGTGGAGCCGTGTGACTGACATCAGTACTGCAAAAACAACCACTTAGAAAATAATCCAGAGAAGAAAAAAAGAGAAACAATCTTCTGCCAAAGCTTTCACAGATTCTGTCCCCTCCGGGCTCCTGTAGTCCTGAGGGCAGCAGGTTTAACCTCAGTATCCTGTCGACTGTTAAATTAAGTACATATGAAACGTGATCACTGATGAGTCTGAACGTTTTGTATCTGCAGATGCATTAAGACGTTCGAGGTGGAATTCTCCTCCGACCAGACGGAGTTCAGCAGAATTAATTCTCGGGACACGATTTTCACTTCTTACGTTCATTCACCTGGTGAGAAATATTTCAAAGAGCAGAATTTTTACACATTTTTTAAACTACATGTTACATAAACTGTAATGTGTTGTGTTGTGTTGTGTTGTGTTGTGTTGTGTTGTGTCGTGTTGTGTTGTGTTGTGTTGTGTAGTGGACCAGGAGGTCGGAGGTCTGTACAGAGTCCGAGCTGTGGACTACTGGGGACGGCCCGGGTCGTTCTCTCTGCCGGAGACGTACTCAGAGGAGCGAGGTTAATGTTCACATCAGGTGTTTTATACGACTTGAATATATTTTATATAAGAGGTCAATGTGCTGGTTGTGTGTGTGATACGTTACATTTCACCGGCTGCGTCATTTGTTTGTTTTTGCTCGTCTTCAGCAGACAACTGCAAGAACATTGTGATTGAATATAATAATAATCAGCTCAAATTCAATTCAATTTCATTTCATATTAACTCGTGCAGATAGATAAAGGGAGTGAACTCGCTGCAGCATCGAGCTCACAGACACATGATGATCATCTCTGTACTGAAATAAACAGAGCGGCTGGTCCTAAAACTGGATTAAAACATGTCTGGTACTTTAGTTTTTAATAATTGAACAGCTCACCGGCACAGAATAATAATATGTCAAGTACGATGCATTTGGATACAAACATAATACTCGTTAGCTGGATATTATTCATCGTTGACTTCTGTCTTTTGATGGGATTTGTTGACAATAAGAAAATATAGTTCATCTCCAGACTCTGTGTTGGTCGTCACAGTCTGCTTCCACAACTTAATGAGTATGAACGAAGACATTTATGAGCTGAGCAGCGACGTCGAAAGAAAATTAAACAGACCGTCTTTACTGTGTGAGGGAACCAAACATCATCATTGTTTCAGTGGTTTGCTGTTAAATGTTTTTATAACTATGATGCTTACAATCTTCTGGCAGATATTTAGCAGCATAATAACAAACACAGGATGTAAACATCTAACTTTTTGTACTCGGATGTCAAATATGGTCTGAAAATGTGCATGAAGCCTGTTTGTTGTTGTTATTGGTGTGAAAAATGAATTTAGATGAATCAATAACTGATCTCACTGTTACGATCAGACAAACAAATCTAACAGATGCATTAATAATCTTTTATCTGTTTTTAGATTTTTGATATTCTATTTTTTGATACTTGACTTGATCTTGAAATGATTGTTTTGTATGTTTGCATCAGTAAAACTTTGATCACTAATCAACGTTCCCGACAGTCGTTTGTACAAAAACAAGTGCAACAGAGGTTCTTTACAAAATTTATTGTCACGTTAGAGAAAAACTTCACAGAGCAGATTTTATCCATCAGTGTGACAATTCTGTACAACCAGTCATAGATTACTTTACTTTGGCTCGGATACATATTTTCATCTTGGTGGTGTTAATGACGTGTTTTAAAAAGGGCGTTTGATCGGATTTGTCTGATTATTCTTTCCTGTGACGTTGGAACAGATCTTTAGATGAAAAGGATTATTCTCCTCCTCGTGTTTCTGAGAGGTGCTCTATCTTCACTCTGGGTCAGATGATCGATCCAGTCCGATGACGGGCCGAACAAACTCCGGATCAGCACGAGTTTAGCAAGCTCCTGTTGGAAAGTAGAGGAGAGGATCAGTTTTAGTGTCACGTGTACTCCAAACGTAGAGAATAAAGTTAGTTCAGAGTCGTTTTAAACGTGTCTGAAGTGGGTGCATGAGGACGAATTGCTCCGAGGAGTGTAAATAACGTTTTTTCAAATTAATTTGGGATCTTTTGTGCCTCAGGAGACGAGCTGACCAAACAACTAACCAGTTAATCAGGAAAATAATCAACAGATTAATCCACAGTGACAATAATTGTTAGTTGCAGCCCCATAACGATGTATTTCATTGTACGCTGACGATGTTCTGTTGTACCTGGAGGATGCTGATCTGATCTTTCAGATGGAACAAGAGTGTAAATAACCTCTTTTCAAATCAGTTTGGGTTCTCGGGGCTTTTGGAGACTTGGGCTTCACCGTATGAGCTTTATGGAGCCATTTCATCATTAATTATTTGTGGTCGTCCCTCCGTACTTCAGTTGTTTAGCAGATTGCTGCAACACTGTTCTGCTGTGACGCTGCAGAAATGTTTTGTGGACTACGAAACTTTCTATCAGCATGGGGGTGAAGAGATAATGACTGAATTTAATTATTTTTTGGTGAACTGTTCCTTAAGTGTAAAAATGCTCCACGGTCGCTCTGTCAGCGTGATGTGATGCACTGAGTACGTACCGGACTGCAGCACGGGCTGGAACTCTCCAGCCATGCAGATCTCCTCCTGTTTCTGGCGGACGACTTTCTGGATGGCGGGCGGGAGGCCGCGGGGGTTGCGTGAGAAGACCAGGGAGTAGCCGTCCTCGCAGCTTCCGTCGTCCTTCATGGTGCGGCAGGCGTAGGTGATGGCGTAGTTGTCGTAGTCGGTGTCAATGACCCAGTAGTTGTCGCCTGAAAGAGCAAAGAGGGAGAAGTCAGCCTCGATTGTGTGAGAGAGATAATGTGTGTGTGTGTACACCTGTGTGAGGCTTACCTCCGCTGGACAGGTAACTGGCCAGTCCCTGGTAGTTCATGAACATCTTGCCGGGGGTACCTGGGTCGGGCACGGAGTACTGAGCAGCCATGTCGGCGCACACGACCCAGAACCTGCATGTCGAGCAGAGATTAAATCAGTCACATATCTAAGCAGGGATGGAAACCTTTAAGTTTTAACTTTGCTAGCAGACAGATTTCACCCACCCAAACAGAGTGACTCTGCCTCTGGAGGAGGCGACCATGGAGCCGTCGTCTCCAACAGTGTACTCAGCTGAGATGTTGTCCTGCAGGAACAAACCCTCAGGATCCTTCTTCTGCAGAGCGTACCACTTCCCTGCGTACTGTCGGGGAAACGCAAAGATGAATATGATACACAAACTGTGTTGTGTTTGTTAGAAGTTTGACTTTTGGGTACTTTTATATTTACTGTTATTATAATTTGGTTTGAAGATGCAGGTCAGACTCGGCTCTTATCTAGTTTTTATTAATTTTTTTATGTTTAAACCCAACTTCCAAAAGGAGGCGCACTAATCAAAATACACAATGTGCACATGGAATGAACGAGAATAACAAAAACGCAAAACCTTAAGTGCAAAACTAAATATTCATATTTATATAAAGACTTAAATAAAACCCCAAAGTCCAGAAAACAAAGTATATTCTAATTCAAAAGGCCACGACAGCTTCTTCGCTCAAAGAAGGAAAGAAACTGTTCAGTGTGTTTGGAAAGTTTAGTTCAGTCAAGTTCATTGATCAAATGTTACCGAACAACTAATCAATGCATCAAGAACATAATCTGAGTGATCCACCATGAAAATAATCGTTATTTGCGTCGCTACAACAGCGGATGATATTTTATGATGATGACATTCTGGTAGTATATATAATATATGTATAATATACTTTTACTTGTACTTTTGGCCCATAAGTTTATTTATCGCCAGAAATTCCTTCCAACACTGAAGTTACAATCCAACACTGTCCAGGAAAGAAACATTTTTACTGGTTGGTTTTATACTTCAGCATAAGTAAAAGTATCGTAGTACAAATACCTCACAATTGTACAAAACTACAGAACTTGAGTAGATTTACTTGGTGACGTTCCTTCACTGCTCAGGAACAAACTGTAATGTTCATGACTGATATTACTGATCTTTTGATACTTAATATGAGACACTTTCTCAATCTCCTTTTACCAAAGTAATATTTTAACACCATATCTTCCTTTACTCGATCGTGACTTTTGGCTAATCTTTACAACACTGTTGGTTTTACTACGTCAGTTCTTAGCTGTTGGAGTTCTGATTACAGCTCTCCTCCCTCTTGTGGATTCAGGAGTGTTTCTAAAAGTCGCTCTCGTGTACTCACTCTCTGGGGATCGAAGTCGTCTTTGACCGTGAAGCTGTCGACCACGCAGGAGGCCAGGCTCTGCTCCACGCAGGCCAGCAGCAGCAGCGCCAGGGAGAACATCTGGAAGTCCATCCTGCAGAACCAAAGTCGATCACGTCAACATGTGATTGTTCTTTATCTACAGCTCTTCATGCTACTTTCATGCAGCTGTCAGCACAGTTTGAAGTGTCTGGCTGGAGAAATAAAACTCCTCCTTACCTTGAGTGTAGATTGAAGCGGCAGGAAGTCGTCGTTGCAGAGTCGCTGCGGTGTGGCGAGGAGACGGCGGCGAGCCTTTTTATACCTGCAGCACAGACGGGCTCACTGATTATTTTCACTTCTTGAACCTAAATGCAGAGTTTAAATCTAGCGTTAATCCCGTTAACGAAATCCCCCGCAGTAAGCTGCTGATCGCTCGCTTTCAGCAGTGTGGAGGCTTTATGTAATTGTTTGAGGGCTCTATAATGAGATACATAACGGCCGACGCTCCGGGGTCACGCGGTCACCACCTGAGCCTCGAGTCACACGTCCACGCCGGAGGTGTTTACATGAGCACACAGGTGCACCTGTAAAGACTCGTTAACACCTGCTGAGAGTAATCTGACGCAGGCTGATCGAAACACTGAGACACAAGAAGGTTTTATTATGATTCTGGCTTGTTTTTCATCTCTTGACATCTTTTGTTTTTATCGTCCATCTTCAGATGAAATATTTCTAAATCTACAAAGAGAGTGTTGTACAAGTACTCAAATGTAATATTTGAGTAAAAGTACAGATATGATGTCATAATATTACTTGAGTAAAAGTGAAAGTCACCCATGTGAAAAGTACTCGAGTAAATCTGATATTAAATGCATTCAAACATTCTGTAGACAAGTTTTCTGCTTCAGCGTTTCATCATGAAGTAAATGTTGATGTCACGATAGAATAATGAATCCAGGACTGTACTTCTGTACAGTTTTGAGGTGTTTGTACTTTGAAGTTTGTACTTTTATACTGAAGTATAAAAAACAGTACAAATGTTTCATCAGTCACGATCGTGACCGTTTTATTTTCTTGGGCAGTGATGGAATGTAACTGAGTAAGTGTACTTAATAACAAAAGTAATTTTTAAGTGTCAAAAGTACCACTAAAAGTTAGTGATACGTATATTAACATGTATGTACATTCTGTTTACTACGGGAGGAGAGATTATCTGCCTGGAGTAGAAGTATAAAGTAGCAGAAAATGGAAATAGAGCTGTAAAAACTTCATGAGTGTTGCAGTTTGTTCTCGAGCAGCGATACAATGTAACTAAGTACATTCAGAACTGTACTGAAGCACAATTAAAGGTATTTGTACTTGAGTATTTCCATTTTCTGCTACTTCATTCTTCCTCTCCACCACATTTACTTGATAACTTTAGTTACTTTACAGATTAAAATCTGCATCAGAGCCAAAGTAGCACATTTTTAAATTAATTTATTTCATCAGCCATCGAACATGCAAATAAAAAATGTCCTCTTATATTATTTTAAGTCATTTTTCCATCAGTGTCGTTTCTGTTCAGAGTGACTGAAGACAAAACTCCACAAAGTTTGAAGATAAAAGATGTGAATATTAAGGAAGCATTTTCATAAATACTGAATATAAATGTTTAGTCCTTATGGAAGATAAAAAGCAGCACTGAGCCATGAAGTCATGTTATGTCAGCGAGGCTCAGCTGTTCGACCGGCTGTCAGTCGATCAGTTAAGTAACAACATCTAAAAGCAGAGATGGAGAAGCTACTTTGAACCAAAGACTTCACGCTGGAACAAGTCGAACTACACGAGGAGGAAACTTAGTTTGGTTACTAACTGAAATAACTGAGAACTAAAACTAAAGAACTAAAACAAATAAACAAATGTCAGCTTTGAGTTACAGTGAAGACAAAATGATCAAATAAAAACCTTTTTCTTTTATGGCCTAAAATTGTTTGTAGTTTCAGAAGTTAACTCCACAAAAAATGGCAGAAAAGAAGTTTAACTTCCAGTTTAATGACTCGTCTCCTGAACACTGTCTGAACGCTGCCGGAGCCTCCACCTGTGATCAGGTCAGGCTGAGGTGAAGCAGGTGGAGGAGGAAGTTTGCACCAGTTTTGCACCAACAAGCGTTAAAAACATCCAACTGTACAGCTGCTTTACTCCAAGAACAAGACTTTACCAGAACAGAGCTGCTCCAGATGAATTTATAAAGATAGTTTGTTTTTTCTCAAAATAGATTTTAAAGCCTATTTTTAGACTTGCTAATGTTTCTAAGCTCACATTGTTTTGTTTTAATTCATCGTCTTTCATGTATTATTTTTTTCTAAATCTAAGCATTTCTTGCTTCACTCCAAAATATTCTGCCAAACAGTGACTTTAAGACTTTTAATTAAATGCACATTTTCTGTCTGAATTTACGGCACAAGTTCAGTGTAAACGCTCGCATGTCGAGTCAATGTGAATAAATTAAACGATTAGATTTGGGATTAGATTTTTACAGAGAACCGATTAACCACTTTGAATTCATCACTTTTAGAATAAACACATTACATTTATATAAAAGTTCCATTTCTACATAATAATAATTTAACAAACAAATTAAGGTTTGTCTAAAAGTCTTATTCAGTTTATTTAATGTATTCACATCGACTCAACACGGCAGAACAAATGTGACTCTTTAAATCGAACTTTAATAGAATTCGATTGAAATCTTACATGTAATTAAAACACTTAAATTCAACGTTTGAGGCAAGTTATTTTTTATTGTTTTTAAAAAATGACACAACAGATGCTGTTAGCAGATCACTGTAAGTCATGTGACGCTGCTCCTGACGAGGTATTTTCTTAACGACAGCAGGTGAGAGCTGAAGAAAGACATGTCAGTAAGTTCAGCTGTATTTTTAGTCGGCCTGACATTGTTGTTGGTCCAATAATAACCCGTCCTGAGGACATTAGGTAAGTTCTCTGTGCTGCTCAGTCCCGTCAAAACTGTCAGTCGGACATGTGACGGCGTTAACGCTTTAATCTGAAAACAAAAACAAACATTAAATGCTCCTCTTGTCGACACACTTACTTAACTAGAGGGGAGAGCAGGTGGACCTGATGGAGCCACGTTAGGTCGCTGAGCTGCAGGTTGCATAACGACAATATGAACAGCTGATTGTCTGAGACGAATCTCAGAACAGGCTTTCTTTGTGTTTTAAACATTTAGAAGAGCCATATTTGTTTCTTATTTAGGGACATCTCTAGTGAAATCACACCTGGTGTTAAAATCCGTCCTGAGTGACCCGATCACAAGCTGAAAGCTTCAAGTCTGTCAGTTCACAGCTGACGTCTGAATGACCTCGTGTTTAACAACTGCTGAATTTACAAGAAGGTCCAAATAATGCAGAATGAGTCAGAGACAGAGTTTCACAGAGTTTATAAAGTGTCTCCAACTCAACAACTCACTAAATTGAGTGTTTTGTTAAGGGAGTCTGGGGACTTTCTCCACGGGGACAAAGAAGTAGCCTATATTGTTACTGTTTAGTGTCTTTGTAACATGTGACATGTTTAGATCAATAACATGTTTCTTCTTTCATAAATGGAGTGTAAATGGTGACATCAGTGTAAACAGTGTGTTCAAACAGCTGATCAGTGTTGGCAGGTAAGACTTTAGCACTTTAGACACAGAAGCAGACAGGCTGGTACAGACATGCTGCCACAAACTGACACTTTGTACAAGGAGACAAACAACTTCAGCTTCTGATTTAATGCTGAATTTACAACAAGGACACAACCAGTTAGAATCTGTCGTTGCTGTTTAACAAAGTTTGTCTTTAAATTGCGTGATTTGTTAAGGGAGTCTGGTGATGTTGTGGTAACGAGTTCAGTGGTTGGATCAGTTGAAACAGTGTGTTCTCAAACATCAGCTGCTCACTTTGGCAGGTTAGCAGAGACCAAACGTGTCTTTTAGATTACAGTGAAGCATCCGGAGCTCAGACAGAGTGTAATCCATCCTGTCTGTTGTCGTGGCGTCTTGTTGTTTCAGAGGATGTCAGTTGAGTAAGCGATTCTTCAGTGTGGTCAAGGACACACGTGCTTTGGGGGGAAAATCCATGACAGGAACAGGGAAAAGTTCTGGAAAGTGGAAAGGTTTGGATTCAGGGCTAATTAACTAAATGATTTTGGAATCGGTGCATAGATTCACACTCGTCAACATCAGCATTTCAGATTGATATCGTGTCAAAAGAAGATCCTGTAGTGATGATGAAAGTTGTTGGAAACAGGAAGCAAGTGAACATGATTTAAGTTAAAAACTTCTGCGTTTATTGTGATGATCAAATCATTTTAATGTAACATCTGTAACACTGAAGGAGAATCGGAGGTCACACGCTCGTAAACAAAGACAAAGACTGCAGTGATCATGTAATTCTGTATTTATGGATTATGCTTCATTACAAACAGGAGCGTAATAACTTATGAGTGCGGCTGCATCTGCAGTCTAAAAAATGCTGACATAAAGAGCTTTATTTCATATCATGTAACTAAGTTTACATCACTGAGTGGTCCAGAGAGGAGCTGCGATATTCAAGGTAACAGTGAAAACGTCCAAAACACAGGAGTGTCTGACAGGTCGGGACACGACTTCACCATCGCAGCTCCGGGAGAAGGAGGCAGAGGTCGGAGATTGCACGTAGGAAATCCTGAGAGCTCAGCAGCTTTACTTCAGGATGGTGTCTTCACTCGCTGTGAGGAGAGAAGAAGATAAAAACATGATTCACAAGAGCAACATGCAGATGTTTGAACATGTAGACACGTGATGGACGAGGCTGGTGAGGCTACCTTCAGCTATCTGCTTGGCAATGCGCTCCTGCTCCTCACGAGCCTTTTTCTCCTCCTCCTCGATCCTCCTCTCCTCTGCTGCGATCGGCTTCAGGTGATCTGAGAAAAAACAAGAAACACACATTAAGGAAATGATCGAGTACGAATCTAAAGTGTCTGATCCTCCTTTAAAAACCATAGGCAGGAATTGACCATAGATATGTCAGCCTTTAAATGAGCTTCCATCAATCATCAAAATCAAAAGCAGGATCTGTGATTCTCGCAGTATTTCTTTTCTCTCCACCTCTGAGATCACGTATCATTCCATGTAAAACATGTGGACACTGATACTCTACATTTAACCCGCGTACGCGCCTGGTAACGAGCTCCAGATCGACCTGCGGTACATGTTTTGATTGTGGGGGGAAACTAGAGAGAGGAAACTCAAGCAAGCACGGGGGGAACATGCAAACTCCTCACAGAAACCTCAGTGGGATATGAACCCAGGACCTTCTCACTGTGAGGCAACAGTGCTAACCACAGTACCACCATGTTGCTGAGTGCTTAACAAGGCTGCATCTCACTGACGTTCCAGTAAAGTTCACTGTGTAAAGTGACTGAGAATAACTCACCATATCTCCTTTTGCCGTAGATGATCCCAGCGATCAAAGCTGAATATCTTGCCGTCTGTGAAGGAGTATAAGAAGCTAATTAATACCAGTCGTATCGTCACAGCAAAGTCTTCATATTTATTTCATCTTCAGAATACCGAGTCGTTAAGCTGCACAATACGGTCAAAGGATAGTGTGATTATTCTGACAGATATGACTCAAGATTAGTGGGAACATCCATTTTTGCACCATAACTTTATTTGTAACAGTATGTGTGGGTTAGAACTACAGTCCTTCATTATTAGGCTGTTTGACACACACGTGACCTTTATCAAAAAGCTTCTTGTGATGTTAATATTACACTTGGACATATTGTGCTTGTGGTTATATTTCAATCATGCAGCCAAACAAGAAGCCTTAGATTAATACATTCAATTCAGCCCTCCTGAGCATCGCTTCACCCACTGAGCTCCCTATATATTACTGTACAAGTTCAATGACACATTGGTCATGGGCACAAACTACACATCTAACACAGGTCAGTAACAGGTTTGCAGAGAAGTTGGAAACAAGTCTTGAATTCGGCCGAAACAGAATCCACCGAGAAGCACGCGTTTCTTTAAAATCTACACTTGAACATCCTGTTCATCTGTTGTTCACAGCCTGCAAGAGACGAGAAGTGCCAGCAGTGGGTCTAAAACACGAGGAGTTACAGGTGAATTAAATACTTTACTGTAGGTGAACTTTTGCAGAAATAACGATGTGATGTCGTTTATAAATTACACTTTATGGATTTAATGTCTGTTACAGTAACATCCAAGGACGTGTGTGTCTATTTATAACGGTCAGTAGCGCTGCTGAGTTTGAATGGAGCCGATTATCTGAGCTTTCAGTAAAGTCAGAGGTAACACAATGTTCCGTCAGATGCATGTTAACATTCAACAGATGCATCATGATCCACTTCAAAAACAACTGGATTCACTTATCAGGTGTCGGATTGACAACAGCGATACAACTAGCTCTTAGCTAGCACGCTCCCTTGCTAGCCGTTAGCATGTTAGCGCGCAGCGGACAAACTGAAACACGAGCTCAGATTTAATTTCGCATCAAAACCTGAATAAACATTTTTATATTCTCTGTTCTACGACACGAACCTTAATCAGAGGCGACACTGCGACTGGAGGAGCCATAGTTTCCCGGCAGGCTAACAGCTAGCAGAGGTCACTTTATCACCGCAAAGGATTCTGGGAAGAGAGTGTTCTTCTTCGTCTGTGTTTTTTAATTTTTTTTTCCCTGCGGCCGGTAAAGAGATGTCGTCATAGTGGAGCTGCTGCTGCCACCTGCTGGAGGAAATTAAAATCACCAGATTGTAAAAGTGTTTTTCTCTTTTTAGTCGTCACTGTTTTAAACTTATATACTTATAGATATATTTTTATAAACTGCGAGTTTACATGTTTGTAATTTATTTTTACTCATCTGTTTATATAATTTACTTAAAGTGAAAATAACATTTATTCCGTCTATATTGTGATCGTTTGATCTTAACCTTGCTTTGGTTATGTGCCATGACAATATAGCATCTTTAAAGGGGCACTGTGTAATTCTGGAGAAGAAATTCAAACTCAGAATTTTAATATTTGCAGATTTACCCAATAATAATGAGGTAATGATACAAACTTTTATCCATAAGTAAATAAACAAGCTGTTCTCGGAGGAAAATAAGGTCCCAGAACACTGTTTGAAGCTAGAAAGGTGGCAGGGTCCGCCACATGTAAACAAAGTAAAACAGTATAAATTGTGTTGTCCTTTAAGGTCAGTTTGTTTATTCAGTCCTGAAAACAGAGAGAGGTTGTTTATTTAGTTTGTTTAATATCAGCCAGTGAAGATCTTTCCCCCCTGATTTAATATTTCTTCATCAAAACTGCAGAGTGCTCCTTTAAATTGAATTGACTAGTTAGTTAGATAGATTAATAATTATATAATATAGCTATAGATACATATTTATAATGGCAAATAATATAGAAATTGGAATAAATCTTTCTATTTTCAAGAAGAAACTTGTGTAATATTTATGATCTTTTTTAAGATGCATAGTTCTCCTGTTCATTGACTTAACAAGGGTAGCATTTATAAACTCTGTTTAAACCTTGAAAGTTGGTTTATGATCCACCAATAAGAGAAGAAGAAGCAGAAGGAGAAGAAGAATATAAAGAAGACAAAGAACAAGAATTAAATCATTAATCTTTACTCAGTATATGTGAGTCCTTCTTACCTTCAGTTGTGCATAAAATACAGGTTAGGATCCTATTTTTAAATTATAGAAATGTTATTTTATTGGAATCAGCTGAAAGGATCCATATCATACACCATCAGTAATTATTACTGAACTAAAACATTCAGCTCATTTACACACCAAGAAAAGGTTTGTTGCTTCCAGAAGAGGTCAGTAGAGATGTTTGCAGTCAGTGACGACAAGAGTTCAACAAGCAGTAAAATGTTTATTGAAGCAGAGCATCACACTGCGTTATTAAATCATACTGCATCATTTGTAGGCAAAACCAGCGAACATGTCAAACAGGTGTAGCAGCACCTGACACTTGAGTTAAAGTGAAGATGTGGTGTCAGAATATGACTTTAGTGAGAAGTGACAGTCATATCCTGTTAAATATGAAATCAAATGTATTTAAGTAAAAATAATTTTCTGGCATTTAATGTACTTTGGTATAAAAAGAACAAGTAAATTATACATAATCTGTTGTTGTGTATCTGTTCACTGCTGGTCGACCTGCATTTCTCTGATTATCGTAATCTTTGCTTCTTTTAACTGACTGCTGCTAAAATGAATTCATTTAAAATTGCACTACTTTGGCTCTGATGTAACTGAATACATGCAGTGGAGTAAAAAGTAGCAGAAAATGAACTCAAGACTTGAGTAAATGTACTTAGTTACATTCCATCTCTTGATGTGAGCGTCTTCGTACCGTCACATCACATGGGAAACATTTCAGCTGTCAGTTTACAAACATTTCCTCCAAATACTTCCTGATACATGTTGATATTTCTTTCATTTTTTGTATTTCTTCTTGAGAATCAGTCACACTGTGTATGTGGAGTGTTTCGTGAAATGCCTCTGAGTCCACGGATACATTTGTTGGAGGTGGAGTTCAGCCAGGCAGCAGTTTGGGACGTCGTTTTGACGTCACCTCTGGATAGTTTTGATGAGGGACAACAGCACTTTAACATTATCAAAGTGTGACGAGACTGCGAGACGTTCTGTGGGGACAGACATCAGATAGTCCTGATAAGAAGTGGGGACATTTCGAGCCACGTTTGTGTCGACAGAAGCAAAAAAATGATCAGTAACCAAGTGGTTTTGTGCATTAACCTAACCAGATCATAAACTCAGCGTTGTGACAACATAAGACTGAAAACTTAACCTAGTCGCAACATAAAGAAATGTAAAGTTTAAACTTTGCGTTGCATTTACTCTGGCGATTGGGTCGTTTCTGTAAACAAAATCAAACATTTCAGCATCACTCTCTCCTCCTTGTGGTATATTTCCTTTCACTCCCAGCTGGCTCACAGAGGGTGTGGACAGCCATGTGCTGGGGTGATCCCTCACTGGCTTCCCAGCAACAAAAGCTAAGCCAGGTGTGTCACGTCGTCTCTGGTACCTGTTCCATATATTCACACCAGTCACAGACTTTTCTTTTGCACAGTTTTACGCACATGCAGACTCATATCGTCATGAACAGTCCCAGAGACGTCAGTGTTCGTGGCAGTGAGGGCTTCCAAACACCTGGTTGAGCCGCTGTGCCGTCCTGCTGGCGAACCTGAACTTCCCTCGCTTCTTCGTCGAGGCTGTGTACTGGTTGGACTTGAGTTTGGAGTAATAGTCTGAGAACTTGTTGAAGAGGATGGATATGGGCAGACCGTTGAGGATGATTCCAAACGCGATGCAGATGAAAGCGAAGAGACGACCGAGGATGGTCTCCGGGTAGACGTCTCCGTAGCCCACAGTGGAGATGCTGACCTGCAGGGGAGGAAGCAGAGCGAGTTCTGTTTAACGGACCGTTCATGGACACATGTAGTCTACAAGTTCACTGGCAACAGAAGATAATGTTCAGAAGAAACAGAGGAGGACTGAAACTGAAGAAACTGCAAATACATGTTAGTTTTTATGTCTTAGACTCAGTGACTGTACAATTTTGAGTAATCTGTAGTTTAGTATTTCCAACACTACTCTGTAAAACTGAAAGTAAAAATAACTAATATTCTGTCAGCAAAGTTTAATTAAGGATATTTTTATTTTTTATATTATTTACTTTAAATATGAAGGAATAATAATCAGAATTACCTGATTTTAGTTTGGTTCTATTCTAAACTTTTATGTGAAATGAAATAAAATGATATACACTCATAAAACATTTGAAACACATTTTTAAGGATGTCAGAGTCCTGCTGTGTAACTGATGATCAGATGTTAGTACAGTATTGTGCTGGAACCCTCTGAGATGCTTCTGAGGGTCAGATACGTACCGAGTTATAGAACCCTTAAAGGTTCTGAACAAAAACCACTTATTGTCAGTGTGATGACGGTTTAAGAAAAGCAAAAGCGACTGTAGTTTGAGTCTTTATTCAAAACTATTCAACTGCTCAGCTTTCATGCAGGAACTATCTTCTCAGACGAAGTGTGCAGCGTCTCATAGTCAAAGGCTACCAAACGTTACAGCTCGTCTGAGGAGGACGCCTTTAACGTTTAACGCGAAACCCCATGAGTCGACACATTATTCCTTCAGCGCTGTGATACGTAAAGAAAATAGTTCCTTCGTCAAACTGCTCACAACAAGGTCCGTGGATTATCTTGAATACCAGGTCATGATTTCTGGAGAGAGAGACGTTGCTGTTAAGTTTTTTAAATGTATATTTTGGTGCTTTGAGCATCTAGTTCCTTTATATTGGAAAGATGGCAGACATCTTTAAAGACTCTGTAACCTACACCAAAACAATCTAGATGGATGAATAGAACTACAATAGGAACAATGTCAATGACAAGGTTTTTGATTTTTCTGTGAACTGTCTCTTTAAATGTGCATATGTTGCTTTTATCTCTTAGTGAGAATTCAGTCATAGTTAATAACGGACAGCAGTGAGTGTTTCAATAACTCCTCTGCATCTGTTCACATTAATACAGCAGGAATCTGCGGCACTCACAGTTTCCTTCGCTATAACCATTACTATGATTAAGAGGATTATCATTTCCTTCCCCTGGATTAAAAGATTCTACCTCTCGGTCTGAGAGGGAGGGAATGATCTGTTAGCAGGTTTTTTAATGGCAGCAGGCAGTGAATCAGACTTCAGTAAAGACGTACTGACATGAATGAATCAGTAAATAAACTATATAAATCTATAGTTTGAACTTTCTGTTGACCAAAGAAGCAACACTCAGTGAAGCCTGAGCTGGCAGGTCCTGCAGGAGAGTTGACCTCATTGTGTTTATTAAGCCAGGCAGCGCTGCACAGTAATCTAATAACATTAAACAGTTTGCACACTGACTGTGACTGTGTCAGCATTAAACTAATTCAGTAGCAGGACACTTTATTTGACTTACATAAAGATGTTAGCTCAGGTCTGTTACATAGCTAGGTGATTTTAACAGTTCAGCCAACTGTCAGAGCCTGATCGAGGTCCAGAAGAACATTTCACCCAAACCTTTGATTTATAATATTAAAAACAACTCAAAACAAAATATATAAAAATCACTCAACGCAGCCTGTCCGATATAATCCAAGTCCCAGGAAGCCCCGAGATCCCAAATTTCAGGAACCCCAAAGCACAACAGAACATCATCAGCGTACAATGAAATACAGCGTTGTCGGGCTGCAACTAACGATTCATTTTTCACTTTCTTTCTATAATTTTCTCGATTTATCGATTAGTTGTTGGGTCAGTTGTCCTACACAATCCAAGTCACCGGAAGCCCTGAGATTGCGGATTGATTCGAATAGACTTTATTTACACCCTTTGCATAGTCAAGCTCATGCATCCACTTCAGATGGGGTGCATGCTAACACTTTTAGCTCAGCAGCTACAGTGAAGATTTCAGCTTCGTTAATATCTTTGCAGTTCAATTTAGGATCTCGGGCTGCTGGAGAATTGGATTATGCTGGACGAGCTGTATGGAACTGTTGCTTTAAAGGTCCAATTTGTAAGAAAGCTGATTTTTGAGTCTCTTTTTAAATACTGGCACTCTGGGAGCCAATCTTACAAATAGGATCTTTAGGAATCTTCCACCTGTGTTGTCACTCCCCCCCCCGGTCCTTTACACTTTAAATAGAGGTACTTACAGCTGCCCACCACCATGCATGAGGGATGCTGGTGAAGTTTGTCTGCGGCATGTCGTGCTCCACAGTGTAAACCATGGCAGAGAAGCTGAAGATGCCCATGGCGATGAAGAGGAAGAGGCAGCCCACTTGCTGGTAGCACTGACGCAGAGTGAAGCCGAACGCTCGCAGACCTGTGGAGTGTCGGGCCAGCTTCAAGATCCGAAAGATCCGCATCAGTCTCATGATCCGCAGCACTTGGCCGAGCTTCCCCACCTGCCCCACCGCCTGCATGTCGGCCTCGTGCTTCATGTAGTTCTCCTCGTTGTCGAAGAACTCCAGGATGGCCTGCAGGTACTGAGGCAGGATGGCGATCAGGTCCACGGTGTTGAGCACGCTCCTGCTGAAGGATTTGAGGTCAGGCGTGGACACCAGACGGAGCAGGTACTCCATGGTGAAGAAGGCGATGCACATGGACTCCACGTATTCCCAGTATGTCTTACCACTGAGCTGACCTGTGGCAGTCCTGTACTGCATCTCCTCCACCGTGTTGAGAGTCATGGCCACCAGGGAGATCAGGACAAACACACTGGAGGCCAACGCCATCAGCTTGGCCTCGATGGACGAAAACGGTTTCTCCATCAAGTTCCAGATCGCCCGGCGCTTCTGGCCCAGGAACATGTCATGAAAGAGCTCTTCGTTCTCCTCAATCTCCACCTCCGCCTCCAGCTCCCTCTGGATCTTCAGCTGCTCGTTCAGCTCGTCCTGCCTCTCCTCGAAGGAGATGCGACAGCAGCGGTGGGTGTTCTTGATCCTCACGCCCCAGTAGTTGATCTCCTCCAGGAAGTTGCGGGGACACAACTCGTCCTTGATCCAGAGCACTCCCGTCCTGTAGAAGTTGAAGATACTGTGGAAAACGTCTGGGTCCCTGTCAAAGAAGTACTCGTTGTTGATCACGGTGTAGTCGTCGCACAGGTCCAGCTTCATGTTGTGGTCCGTGTAGGTGGCCAGTCGTCCTATCCTGGTCTTTGGATACTTTGCCGCCGTCTTGTAGGCTATCTGATAGGGCTTACCTCCAACATTGATGTTGATCATGTAGTTCTTCTTGGCGGGTGAGCTCTGCTTCGAGTAGCCGCATGGAGCGCCATCGTCGCCTTCATCCTCGTACTCGGCATAGATGTCGTAGATGTCTCTGCTCAGCTCCTGCATGGAGTTCCATGTCTTCACGCAGCTCTCTTTGGCGAGTGGATAAGCGATTTCCGAGGGTCTTCGATTAATGTCCGAATCGGTGACTTTGTAGTTGGGGAACAGACTCTGCCTCCTGTTCCAGAAGTTTGCCACCTTGCTGGAGGTCCCCATGTCCGCCCACCTCCCAGACTACGCAGCAGACAGAGCGCTCAGACCAGCCAGCATTACTGCCGTCTAATACCCCTTTACCTAAGCGTGGAGGACATGAGCAGGATGCCTCATGGCCCCATTAATGTTGCTGACTGAGAGGATCCGCATGCTTACAGGACATCTAAATACTATTATCCCCTGCTGAGCTGCCTGGCTCACATGACGTTGGCCGTGTGGCACATCTCACCACATGCCCACGAAGACTTCACCCTCTTTTAGTTTTAAAATGTTTTATGATTTCAGCTTGAAGTCCCTGCAGGTGATTTGGACGATTTAAAGAAAATAATAAGCAACAATCAGCGCTGTTTACCTCACTTTTATTTATGGAATCATAAGCACTGTGACATGCATTAATCTTTATGAAATCCCTGCAGATTACTCAAGGAAGTCATATTGGAAGGCTGTGATTGGAAAATACCATCCACATGTCTTGTTTCTTTCTCGTTCATTGAGGGAAAATAAAACTCTTCATCCTGATTTTCTTTGCAGATAAATTACAAAAAGCTTCACAATCTTTTTTTTTTTTGGTGAAGTGTCTTTTTCAAATTTGCAATTAATTGTTTATGATGTTTGGTTTTTTTTTCTGCAATGTTTGATTGAAGATTCCGATACTGAAGGGGAACAAAGGCTGGTGGATGCATAAAAGAGGATAAAGGCTTTAAGCATTAGCCTACTTCCTGATTTGGAGGGGGTGCAGGTGACTTCAGGACCTGAGGTGCGTCGAGGCCGCAGACTCTGAGAAACAACTTCATTTTCATTGAAACATCAATAAAGTTGTGACATTATCTGAACAAACGTAGACAGTCGTGATTTAACTCAAAACAAGAATCTAACATAACTTTTGTTGCAGATCAGATCTGCTTCTTGGACTTTAGATTATTGTCCTGCTGATTAACAGATGGCCTTTTGTGAAGCAACAGGCTGATGATGTTGAGAAACAACACGCGCGTTTATGAACCTTGTTATTATTTACATCCCTGGTGCCAGCCACCGATGACTTGTTAAAACAATTAAGGTTTTAAGCTGTTAAAGCATTGACATTTAAATAGAGCAGCCAGACTTAAGATAGTCTCGTTAGTGTAGTGTGTCTAAAGAACCAGAGATAAACTGGATTTGTCATGCAAACCACCGAGGTCACACCAGAAGCGAGAGGCCACGGTGAAAAACGTTCATCTTTATTAGATGTGATACGATAAACTAAATCACACACAGTATTTGTAACAGTTTGTGCTGCTAATTTGTCTTTTAAAGTGAAACTATGTAACTTTTGACTGAGGAAATTATGTTTTATGAACAATAAAACTCCCCCTTACTCAGCTAACGGTGGCTAACGTTAGCTGACTTTAGATGTTGTTGTGCACAGTAAACGTCTTCATCATTGATAACAACAACAACAACAACAATAATAATAATAATAGTGATAGTAAAAATAAGAAGAAGAAGAAGAAGAAGCATATTAATAATAACAGCAGTATAATAAGTTTTCCAAACAACTAAAAACAAAGCAAAACAAAAACAAGATGAACAAACACACAAAGATGAAATAAAATTGATTTAAAACATATTAATAAATAAACAACCGTCTCAAAGTTTCAGTTGTTTTACTGATACAGCTGCTGTTCCTGTTTTGAAGAATTTACATCAACTCAGTTTCTGGAAACAGCTGAAAGGAAAAACATTCAGTCCAGGTGGAATCTTCTCTCATCACAGACGAGACGTTTACTTATTTTACACATAAACACAAAACACATGAAGGAAATCTATGGAATATGTGTGAGGGTGTGGACGAAGCCATCGTTTATATGACAACCAGGCCCAAAAACATCACAAACATTAAAATGAATTAATACATTTGAAATATTAGTGTTCAAAAGTGTCCTCATAAGTCTTTTCTATGTGAATCATTCAGTGGTTTTAAGTTCACAAAGTCTCGCTTTAGATGTTAAACTCCTTAAAATATAATAAAATATTGTCCACAGTAGATTAAAAGAGTCCTTCTCTTTATAACACTTTCTATAAAGACCACATGGTATCATAGTTTCATAGCATCCTGTAACAGTGAAACGTCACGATCAGTCTTCTGATAGTAAATGTACGATTATATCACAGAATGAGACCTCACAGATGATCGGTGAGGTGAGTGTAGTTGGTCATAATGTTTTACATACATACATTATGTATAACTAGTCAGAATCACTCCAGTTATTACTATTTCTGTTCAACCTTTTCTCCTCATTGACCCGGTCAAAGTGGAGGCAGGAGAACAGAACAAAAGCATTAACGTCTCTGTGGTCGTGGTGGGATTAATATCATCTGCTCTCGTGGTCTCTGCGCTTCTTCCTTGTCCGTCTCTATTGTCCACAAGATTTACGGATCAAATGCAGTCGTTTCAAAGCTGCTTAGTAGACAAGAATGTAGGTTTTAATCCCTCGTGTAGGTTTATAAAGCCTCCCGTTACATTTACATTCTTTACACCTGCACACAGACTGTTCAGTAACAGTGAGGAGACGCTGGACGTCCTGGTGTTTGTTTTCAGATGTGACATCACTCCATGAAGAGTTTATCCATCCTCCTACAGGTACAATCAGGTCTGTCAGGTCGCCATAAAGCAGGAAGTCCTTATAACTCCAACACACACTTTCCCATCTACACCAAACTGGTCACACATGTAGAGGGTGTCGCCCTGAATACGTCTACGCATCAATACTGTGTCATAGCGCCACCCACTGGACACAGGAAGTCAGCCTCATATCTATTCAATCTATTTATATAGCAATTTTTATTTTTAGCACAAAGTGCTTTACACATAAATGCAAGCAAAACAAAGCAGAAGTAAAACCACAAGCCACACACACGCATACATTTTTGAAAGAAGGCGACTCTCAGCCATCAGCAGTGCGGACAAACATCATTTGATTTACATTTACAGGTTGTTTTCTCCACATCACACTATACAACATGACATATAATTGATGGGTGATCTCTAGCGCCACCTAGTGGACACAGGCAGTCTTATTTCACCAATACAGTGTTGCCAAGTCCTCTTATTATAAGCGACTTTGGGCTTGTTTTTCTGTAAAGTCTGTAACCTTCATCTCAGTAAAGGTTTTTTTCTCAGTCTAGTCTCGCTTAAACCAAACTTTATACTATTTTCTGATTTATACAGCGATAAAAACTCCAAAATTCTCTTTGTAAAAACTCTTTTATGTCAACAGATGAAATGAGGATTTTGAACCTGAATTTCAGATTTTGATATTAACTATTAATACTTTTGGAGGCTTGGACCAAAGTGAGCCACATGTTAATTCATTTAAATGTGTTATTTTGTATCTAAATATTTGGTCAACAGTTCACAGCTTTGATTTCAGGTTTGGTAAATGTGTCACATCAACATTCTGTATGAAATCAGAGGACTTGTGTGTCTGTGTGTGTGTTGTTGTGTTGTTGTGTGGAGTGTAGTGTCTGCTCTGTCCAGCAGAGGGTGATGTCACAGTGAAAACTGTCCTGATGAGCCTCCAAACTCAAACTGAAGCCAAATTATTGTGACGTGTTCAGAGTCTGACTCTGTTGAGGTGTCTCCAAGTTGTAAACTACAGTTTGCAGTAAAAGCAAAGCAAATGATGTAGAAATGACCAAGTAATCTTCAAAGTGAGCCCAGAAATCACCACATTAATTACCTCAAAATATATTAAAAATGACCCCAACATGACTTAATAATAGTTTTCTGCTATTTTCAACAAGCAGTTAACAAAAATCTGATAATTTCTTTAATACATTTCTGAAAAGAAAATCGTCCAACTAGTTTCTGTCCAACTTAATTTTTTTAACCATTTACATTTTCACCAATTTAACAATCAATAATCTTGTTCTCTCTCTGTCTATCTTTCTCTCTAACACAAAGCAGGCATTTAAATTATTATAAATATTAACATTTTTCCTGTTATTGACTTGTTTGCTAATGTATTGTTGTCCCAAAATGTGTGACATTTAACTCAACGTGTGTGAAGACATTTTATTCGGCCTTGATGGGCAATTAAGAAATGAAACGTTTTAAAATGATTTCAGATTTACACACAGTACAAACACAAAACAAAACCAGAATACAGTCATAAACAAACAGAATAGACTCTCAGCACAAGCCAACTTATTGAAAGAGAAGCAAAACATTAATTTAAAATGCTCCTAGTTTATTTACAATCTTTGGTTTATCAGTCTGCAGTAACAGTAAACGTTTAAACATATACGGAGGACTAACAAAGGATTCTGACAGATATTTCTTTCTATTATCAACAATCCTTCTGTTTTGACACTCAAACAACACATGATATTCATCCCCAGGCAATTATTATTACATTGACAACAAAATGTTTCATTCCTGTTGAGACATTTGTGTCTTCCTGTTATTTTAGGAATTCTGTTATTAGAAACTCTGAGATTTCAAACAGCATATTCTCACAAAGTAAATACTTCTGAACTCCAAGTTAGACAGGAAGCAGTTGTGAGTTTCCTGGAAGAAATGATCAGTTATTTATTTAATGCTTGTTGGAAAATATCAGAATATTATTATTAGATCATTTGGGATAATATTCAACACATTCTGAGATATTGTTGTGGGTATTTGGGGGGAATTTCAAAGACATTTTAAATGTGTAATTTTATTATTACCACCAGCCTACCTACCATGAGTTCTTTTTTTGGACCCCAAATTAATTATTAATTATTTTCTATTTTAAACTGTAGGAAGTGTAGTGTTGCACATTTCCCCCTAACAGATTTAAATCAGACTTCACACAGCAGAGCCTGACCACACTGAGAGCTGTCAAGTTACAGTCCAACCACCATCAGACCAGAGAATACACAAAAATAAAAGCGTCATATACATCAGGGGAAAAAAATCATCACATTTAGATAAACAAGATTGAACACAGTAGTGAACTGTATGTAAATAAATGTGACATTTGAGGTGATTTATTCTGCAGGTATCTTTATTTATTGGCTGGAGGATAAACTCAGGTGCATCCCTCCAACACTTTGTGAGCATCTTCTATACTTCTACACTCATATTAAAACAAAGGTGTGTGTTTGTGGAAAAAGAAAGACAGAAATACATAAATATGCTTCTGTAATTCATGGATTCCTAAAATCCATTATCACGACGTCTTATTTTGAAAATCCCAACCGGACGTCGTTTTCGCGGCTAGCATCATCTGCTAAGAAAACGCTGTTTTTAAAGGGAAACCAAGGTTGTTGAGGTCTGTGGTGGGCAGAGCAGGTTGAAGGTAGGTGTTCACGCGCTCGTGTTACCTGTCTGTCTGTGTCGTGTCGCTGTTCGTGTCCGCGAGCTGCGTCTTTTGTAGCAGCGCGTCGCTTATGTTAGCGGAAATCAAGATGCGGCCAAGAGTCAAGTCAAGACAACTAAAGTGCGAGCTAGCAGCTAGCTAGGAGGAAGCTAACAGGCTAACGCCGCCGTTTCCCGGTTCAGGAGAGCGGGCTGCCGCGCGCGCTGGTGTCGCTCCGGTGGTTCGGCGGCTCCGCTCGGATTCAGGTGGAGAATAATGTGAATGTGTTTATTGAGATGTTGTGTCACAGTTGTGTCGAGTCTCACAAGTGCAGAGGCGAGTATTTCCTGTGAATGGCTGCGGGGGGTGGGGGGGTGTCATGGCCCCCCTGAACACACACACACACACACACACACACACACACACACACACACACAGTATTTCCTTTAATTAAGACTAACCTGTCTATCCTGCTTTAATCAGCTGTTTGTGAGAGGCCAGGTAGGAATAGTTTTAAATACTGTTTGTCTTACTGTGTTGCATCTGTAGCCTGTTTCTTAACTTGGGGAACTTTCACCAGTTATTCATCAGTGTCTCTTTTATATAATGTTGATGAGTTTAAAGTAATAATCTGGAAGATTTTCATGACATCATATCTGTTAGGTCAGTATCTATTGCTGAATGAGGTAACACAGTGGTGGTTGAGCCTCTGGCCCCCTGGTGAAAGCTCTTGCATTGGCTGTAATACTAAAGATGAACGCTGTCGGCATCTGTGGCCACTTTCCCGGAAAATATCACAAGTGGCGCTCAGTTATGTGACGCGTCCACCCAGCATTGGACGGATAGAGAGAGTAGGTGGTTCGCACGCAACGTAACTATTTTGTTTGCCTTGGTTTCTGCTAGCATTGGGAGTAAACGGTTACTGTTATCGGTCATGGGTGAACATAAAGAAAGAAAAGGCCGATAACAGCGGACGATGAAACTTTAAATTAAAGGTGCAAACCGTTTTTTCCAGCTGGCAGCTGACTGACGTCACACAGGTGACACTGGAGCCCCGTTTACACGAAGGGAAAACGCAGATATTTCCAGGCGGTTTGGCCTCTCATTTACACGAAAACCCCGTTTTTATCACAGAAAACGATTATTCTAAAACTCCGGGCAAAGTGGAGAATTTGGAAACTCCGGTTATGTGTTGTCGTGTCAGCTGGGAGAAACGGGGTTTTAGCTTCTCACGCTCATCAGGCTATGCGCCAGAAAATGCTTAACGTCATGTGAGCGTTGTTTTGAAAGGAACAGGAAGTCGCTCGTGTTATTCGTTGTTGTTGATTCTGAGGATTCTGATTGGCTTGCATGGCTTCATCCTTCTCCCTACACTGCCGCCCAGAGGTTTGGCAGAGTTATATATCACCACTTTAACGTTAACTTTGGTTGTACGTGCATGACCCTCACTGTCCATGTTCCCATACAGCCCTTTGAAGAACTCGCATTAGAAATTTTAGGGAAATTCAAATTCAAAAAACGTCCTCTGATACGCAAAGAAAATCTAACGCTCGCTTGAGGTGGTTTTTGTGTTTCGTGAATCAGAGTCAATGTTCAAAATGTTTGATGGAAATAGATTTGCTGACGTTTACATTCAGCTCACAGGACTGATCAGCTGTTTCCGCTCTCTGCAAAAACATGTCTGTAAGCAGTCGGCACATGTGGACCAAACGTTTTAGATGACTTACCTTTAACCTCTGTTTACATCTACGTACACGGGTGACGTAGCCACGTAGCCTACGCTGCATCATCCTCTTACCAAATTACACCTTATGTAGCCGAGTTCATTCGCTCGAAACAGTTTATGGAAACGCGCCAGATTTGCATTTTGATGTTTGAATTTTCTTTTTCGTGCAAAATTTCAAAAAATTGCTTATAATTCACTTGACATCTTATGGAAACATGGCTACTGTGAGTCTGAAATGTTGTTAAATGTTTTTTTTCTGAACTTAAGATTATTACAGTTTCAGCTTGAGATGCATGATATATATCGACCAGCCCAATAATAGAAAAGTTACATTATCGGTTGCTGATAACACAAAGCCAAATAGTGTTTGTTGACTTAACAAGTGCAGCATCTACACACAGTTGGTGGTGGTATGCACCTTTTAAAGAGCAGCCAATAAAAACAGAGAAGAACAACAACAAATGTGCGTGTATTGACCAAATATATCTGTAGCGGATTTTTAAAATCACCAATATCGGCATCGGCCCTAAAGGTTGAGCAGAAGTCCGTCTTTATTGTTCTCTTCTGAAAGTGAGCGATCTCTCTGGGTGTCGTCACAAGTCGTACAGAAACGAATGCATGCAGAACAAAACACATCAGAGCCTTGATTTTCATTATAGTAGAATCTTAAAGTAATTTAATAAATGTCTGGCGGTATGAAGCAGAGACTCCTGTTCCTCCTGCGGTTCAACAGTGTCAGGTGATTTTTACACGAGTCCTGCAGAACACATCATTTTATAGTTTCCTTTATGTCCTCTGTGGTTTGCAAGCTTCACTATCTAGCATGAACATTGCAACGACCTTTATTTGAGTGTTCGGGCCTCAGAGCGGCGTATTTGACAGCACTTCAAAAGGCTTTACAAACACTCTGCTGCTGATTATCTATACTGTCCGTATACGTTGAGAGGAGGGAAGGACTGCAGGGAACAGACCATAAGAGGAATCAGCTCCACTTGAACACAGGAGAACTTCACTGTGTGATCATACTGTACAAAACCTGGCTTAGTGTTTTTCCAGATCACTGTGACCTTAAATGTGAACCAAGAACAAAGAGACAACAAAAAATTAACTGTTTTTTGAATTAATGCTTGAAGTCAGTCCAGCTTGGCTAAACATTTTATTTTGAAAAACCTGTGAAGACTCAAACTTAAACACTGTAATTTAAATGCAGAGATTGAGAGGTGAGTGTTTGGTCAGCAGCGTTTTCCAAACAAAGCTGATTAACCAAAGCTGGTGAACTGCAGTCAAACGATCATAAACTCAGCGTGAGCGGACGTCTGTTTGTTTAATGACGTCTGTGCAGATGGAGGAGCCTGTGTGGCAGATGGTCATCGGGCCGGATGACGCCTCTTTCAGAGTATAAGGAGGGGGGGGTATCAATGGGCCTGCAACCTTTAACCACACCAGACCCTTCCCCAAAACCACATGACGTGTTCGGGCCAACGTGAATAAATTCAGGGGTTTTTTTTTGCAAGTAATTCTTGGATTCCAATTTTCCTTAAAATCCGTTTTACTTCTTCGCCAGAAATAGACCTTAAATTGAATTTATAATGGACTTTTAAACATATTAAATTCATCTTGTTGAAAACTTCTGATTCTTCCTTCTGATTAACCAAATTAATGGAATTTTTCATTAATTTCTTGTATATTTGAGTATTGATTATACGTTAGCATCGCCTACAGGGGCTGGAAGTCACAATTATTTTCATTTTTAGTTGGTCTGTTGATTATTTTAGAACTTATTAGTGGTTAAAAATGGCCATTGCAAATTACCAGACAAGCTGACGTCTTCAGATGTCTCGTTTTATCTCATCAACAGTCAGAAAACCCAAAGAAATTCAGTTCACTATCACAGAAGACTCAAGAAACCTTTTGGAATAAATATGGCTCAAAACATCCAGTAGATTATCAGTCAGTCTAAGGATTTACAGTATAGTAACAGTCTAAAATCTGAATTTACTCCTACAGAGGCAAAGTCTCTCCACTGGCTTGGCAGAAGTAAGACTTCCAGTTCTGTTCAGCCTTCAAACGTCTGAAAGAAGTTCATGGAAAACATACAAACTTAGCCAGTATGTAAGCTGATGAGATCAGGTTCAATAACTGGTTGAACTAATCGGCTTAAAAATGTTGAACAAGGGTCGTGCATCTAAAACTGTCGCTGCAATAAGTGATTAAAGCGTTTAAAAATTATCAGATCACAAATGACGAAACCACACACTCAAATTAGAGCAAAGGTTAAAGCTTAAAACGTTTGTGTCGACGTTTTCTTCAACCCTAAAATAACCAGTTAAGACAGATTTATGAAAGTTGTATAAAAACTGTTGCAGCATTTTTACACGGGCTCATTTGTGAGTTTGACCTTTGTGCTGGAACAAGAGCTCCTTTTTCTTCGGATTAGTCGGAGACGAGTTCACTGTATATTCCCTCTGAGCCAAGGACGCACTTGTGACTGTTCGCCGTGTAAACTGATCCAGCCGGTGTTGTTGCCCGCTGACCTTGGCCGAGTCCTCGACCGAAGCTTTTATCTTTCTCTTCTCTAACAGCACTTATGTAATCATCAGAGTAAAAGAGGAGTCGCTGTGAAACATTGTGAGAGTAAAGAAAAGGTGGCAGGAAAAACCCTGTTACTTATATCTGGACCGGTTTGTTGAGAGCAGCTGTTTGTCTTTATAAACACCATTTTCCAATTCGGTTCAACCCCAGCTGTGTTTACATGAACGCTGATGTTCCACTAATAATCAGAATAATCACAGAATCAGAAAACAAAGGCTTCATCTGAAGATCCAGTCCGGCCTCATACAACACAGCTAGCTGTGATTAATCAATTCTAATCATTAACATCTTTAAGCATGTAAACAAGGTTTGATTAAAGTCTGATTAAATGCTCAGGGGCGTGCAAATACACATTTTATTAGATGACTTTATTTGGTGTCCATCTAAAGTATCTCCGGAAGTAATGTTTCTAATTTGTTGCAGAGTTTTATCTAGTTTATTTATCAGGTGTTTTCACAAATGATAAATGATTTATGTGTTTGTTCATTTAATCTATTTGTTTTCTATTTTTTTGTAAATCTGTTTTATGTAAATATGTATGTTGGAGAAGGGGAAGGTTTAAATAAGCATATGCTTCATCCTACTGCTTTTCGGACTTTTTGAGACGTTGTTTTGAGTATTGCTATTGTTGTTTTGATTATTCTCATTGGATTTGTTTGTTTTTCAGTTTACTTTGTTGTCTTACTTTCACATGTTCGAAATAAAAAAGCTAAACTAAACTATTTCTCAGGTTCAGTCCGTATTAATGAACATTACTGTAAATATACTGTGAAGTTTGCAACCAAAAATCAAGGAACAAGTTTGAAACGACAGTCAGCGTTACAGTCACAGTGCAGAAAAAACAAAATGACAAGCGAACGTACGTCACGGAACAACTTTGCAAAAACGGACATGAGCAGAGACTCATTTGAGAAACAGGACTAACATTAATATGTTTGTGTTCGCTGCTTGTTGTGGCAGGTTGCTGCTGGTTGCAGGGCCCTGTGGAGCAGAAGAGCTGTGCCATTCCCCCTTTTTTCCTCTCATGTCTCCCCCTGTGTGTTTCCCTGTGTGTTAGTGACCCTTCACCCCACCCGCCCCCCACCTGATCCCCCCCGTCGTGTCGCCGCTCCCGCCCGAAGCCCCCCTCTCACCCCATGCTCGGGCCACAGCCAGCTCACTGCCAGCCCAATGACTGCCTGGATCGTCCTGCCTGTCAGCCTGTCTGCCTTCTCCATCACAGGAATATGGATCGTGTGAGTTGCAGCGACACACTGAAACACAGCGACGTCACTGATGTGGCTGCGAGCGCAGAGTTACGGGGAAATCACAGGCTGTTAACATGAACACATTAAAGATGGACCAGGAACATTAATTAATCTTTTGAGTATATTCGTGTGCTGCTGAGAGAACATTATAATCTTCAGCAGGGTTTAGAAGGCCGTTAACTCCACCAGCCTCCACTCTCGGGTCAAACGACTCCGGAGGAGTTCAGGGTTTTTATCGGCTCCAGCTCGGATCAGCTGTGACGAAAACACGACACTTAATTAGACACTAATGTTGTCGTGACACTTTAAGTGTATAACTTTGATACAGAACACTGAAAAACATCAATATTCAAACCGTTTCACACAAACAATTCAGGGCAAAACATGTTTTTATTAAAAGACAAATACAAGAAGACAATAACATTAGTTAAATATGTAGATATACAATTTTTTGTCATGCGTAAAAACTAGTTTGCAAAAAAAATGATTTTTTTTCCTCCTTTTTTCATAAATAAATTCAGGAGGACGTTTTTTATTTTGTAATTTTTTGATCATGTGTGACGAAGTGAAAAAAGATCAAATGTGTCAAACCAGGTTAAAAGAGAAGCATGAAACGGAGTCGGGATATAAATCCTTGTGAAATTATTATTTCTTTTCATGTTTGATGAAGTGAAACACATTTTAAGGAGGAACTTTTTTTTGACACGAGTGGAAAAAATGAAATGTGTGAAACTGAGCAAAAAAATAAATTATGTGTCAAAACATTTTTCAGGAGAATTTTTTTTCATGTGTGAAACCAAGTCAGCAATTTTAAAAAAATACATATTCTAACTACATATTTACTCTGTTTGAAACAAAGTCAACATATAGTTTATATGTGTTATTGTTTCTTTTGTTATGCGTGAAAAAAGCAAAAAAAGAAATCTGGTAAAGTCATAAACACGGGAGAGAAAACAGTTTAGATCAGACGTAGAAAATGGATCAACTTCTTCACTCAGCTTCATTAGTTATGCGCAGATACGACACCTTTGTTTTTAAGGATTATGATGCAGAAGTAGAAGATGTTCGAGTCTTTTCTCGCTGTAAGTGATGGTGTGTTCTGACTCACAGGTACGCCATGGCTGTGATGAATCACCACGTTTGTCCTGTGGAGAACTGGTGAGTGATTTCCATCAGAGGAAAAACTCTTTATCAGACGACATCAAAACGTGGACGCTGAACTCGTTGTGTCTCTGAAACAGGTCTTACAATGTGACGTGCACAGAGGAGCTGCCGCGACCAGGCTTCCCCAAGACCTGCTGCACCATCCAGGACATCCCCCTCATCAGGTCCGATTCCTCTCTGCTCCTCACAAAGCAATTTTGTGTCAGCAAAAAGCCCCGCGGCTGAATTAGCACCTTGTTACGTTGTGGCTCTGTGACAGTCATTAACTCTCACTTTGCATAAATTGCATTTGTTTAATCTGCAAATAAGCTTCTGACCGCCGGCGGAACAAGAGCTCCGTTGTTAAAAAGGCATCACGAGACTCGCAGAGGAAAGTCCTCATCTAAATTTTACATCGTAGATATGACATCAGAGCGCGTGTTTTACATTCTCTGACAGCCCACACATGTGTGATAGCAGTCACTCTGTTTGTTCCTGCACTTTCTGACTGGACATGATAGAAATCTTGATGTAAGGTAGAGAGACTGTGGCCTCGCACACTGTGATACTGATGTTTTATCTCCATGTTCTGCAGTAAATGTGGCTCCTTCCCTCCCGAAAGCTGCCTGTTCAGCCTGATCGGCAACGTCGGAGCCTTCATGGGTAAGACCTTTAAAACCAACACAAACACATGAACACAGCTGTGTCGTTAAAAACAGAACGTGCAGGAGTTCTTTCTTTGAAGCAATAGTTTGCATTTTGGGTGAGAGGATTGAATCCACTCTTACGTTTGGACGGTAAATGTTTTAACTTGACGTGGTCTCTAAAGGCCCCACACACCGGCTCCGACGACTTCCTTATCCGACCACTCCGTCGGATCCGTTCGGTAGAAAAGTCACATTGAAACACACCGCCCTGGCTACACAGCAGCGTATACGTTCTGTGCCTGCGAAATGCAATAAGTCTCCTAAACATCGGGTGGCGCTAGTCTCGTGCCAGTCACCCAAAACATGAAAACAGGAAATGACAGAACGGAGTGCGGACCGTAGCTTATCAGAACAAAGCACACACAGTGTTAGCTCAGCATTACTTGCGTGATGTCGTATTACGGTGGTCTCTCTTCCACCAGGGCAGCCAGCTGCTCCTCAAAGTCCTCGGTCCACACAGCCATGGCTTCCAAACATACGCTGGTTTATCCCCAAAATAACGAACGGTGAAGTGTTGTTTGTAACTCTGTGCCGTCTCTGTTCATGTGGTTTGTTTACCGTCGTCACTTCCGCCGCCCCTCCCACACGCCGCGCTGATTCGCTGGCACGCCGCCAATCAGAATGGTCACTGAACAGCTAGCTAACAACCAATCAGAGTATCCGACGGCGTCCAACCTCAGACGGCCGACTTCGCATGTTCAGTCGGATCAGACGCAGCTGAACACACCGAACAGAGCAGCTCCCGAACTCGTCCGACTCTCTCCGAACGCTTCAGACGTCCGACGTCGGAGCCGGTGTGTGGGGGCCTTAAAAGCCATCTTGCCTGCACTTCTGTCTGAACACACATCCAGCTCGTCATTGGCCTGAAATTCCAACTCAGATAGTCAGTATTTGAGGAGCTGAGAATGAGACTCAACAATCAACTCTCTCTCTCCAGAATCACCTTTCTGACATCCTCAAAATTATTCCTTTAAACATAATTTCCCTGTGGATTATCCTTATAAACCTGTGTGGTGTAAAATCAAGCAGCATTTATAAAATGTTCTTCAGTCTTTGTAGTATAATGTTGTAAAAAAAATCATAATTAAATACTGAACATTTATGTAAAGTTAGTTAAATGTCTGATAAGATGTGAATTATATTTCACTCGGAGCACTTTGCTCTGTGACGCCACAATAATTAACGAGTCCAGTTGAGGTGAAAAGTGTTAAATGTGTGTGTTGTGTTAATCCTCGCGGTGCCCACAGTCGTCAGCCACAGGAGACGTGGAGGCTGGAAATAGCCTCTGCTCTCTGATCAATAATGAATGCGGCTTTCCTTCCACTTCCCCCTCCGTCCTCTCCCCTGCACGTACCCTCAGTGGCCTTCCTCCGCTACTCCTCCTCCTCCTGTCGTGTTTTATCACCACTCAGCTCTGCCCCAATTTTCCATCTCTGCCTTAATCGCTTCTCTCTTGCTGTTTTCACTATCGATCCGTCATTCACGTCAACTTTCCCTCTCGTGTTATTTAAATGTTTTTCCCTCCTCCTGTTTCATCAGAGTTGAATTTCTGAACGTCTCGTCTGTCCTCCCCTGAGAAAGGCTGTCTGGATGCTTTAATTTCGACCTTTGATTCCTGTTGTTGACTTAATGTGCTGAGTTTCTCTGGCTGTGCTTTATCAGACCGTTACCTGCAGGTGCATAGCTTCCTGACCGTGATGGTCAGCCTGCCGAGGAAAGTGCCCTCTTATGTAACCACAGAAGTACAGTTCATAGAAGACATCCTCTCTGAGACGGCAGTAAAAACAGATCAGATAGTCTGAGGTCAGCAGGATGAGCGCAGTCACATGACAGTCAGCCGGACGAGCAGCAGCAGCATCAGGTTTCAACAACATCTAAAGAAGATGCTCTGATGAAATTTTATTCAGGATGAAAACAGAACAACATTTTTGACATTTTAACCCATTCAGGCCTGAGACGCCTGGAAAACCTGCGGGCGATTTCAGAAAAACCCCTAAAACCTGAAGATTTTCTGGAAATTCAACAGCTACTAAATGATTGATTTCTCAGCCTCTGTAGCAGATAGAAACAAAAGTCAAACAGTATTTCGAGAGCTTACACCTGTGGCTTTCCTCAGACACTGAGTTTATTTAGATAAAGTGAACACACAAATTGTCAGTGTCAAAGTAAAGTGTCAGTGCAGGAACAGCGCTATTTTCAAATAAAAAACAGTGAGAAAATAAATAAAAATCAACTAGAAATAAAGAACAAGAGCAGAATGTAATGACTGACAGTCGGCCTTAGATGTACCGGCGATAGTGCTTCCTGAAGCACTCAATGTGAGCTGGAGTTTGTTGAACCTGGTCACGGTAATTATTAGTCTCGGTAACAAGATGCGCCCAAAGTTCCTCCGTAAAAATCTGATCACATGCCTGCAGCGGTGTGGCGTCTGCAGGCAAATCGACTTTCCCCCCTGCTGTGCGATTGAAAACACTACGCTGATTACTGTGGTAGTTGTCAGTCTTCCACTCACTTTCAAACCCTTCAAACTCGTCGTCGTTATCATCGTCGTTGTCCTCAAACATCTGCCTCAACCATAACTCCCGGTCGATCGGGTCAAAGCCCTCCTCAGTAACTATGTCAGCGAGGCTTCTTCTTCTTCGAAGCCGAGAAACTCCTCGAAATCGCTGCCTTCCGAAGAAAGACGTACCCGCTTTCCCGGCTTTAATGGTAGAATTACGCAACAGCGCCCCCGGTTTTAATGGTAGAAATGCGGCAATGCTTTCCCAGCCTGAATGGGTTAAGAACAAATGGCGCTGGGCTTGGCTAGAAGAGGTGGGTAGCGATGGAAAGCTCTTTGGGAGGCGGTGCCAAAAGCTCCGACAACCAGGTGCATGCTTCTGCACGTTGTGCGCAAGGAGGCTAATGTGTGGAACTAGCGGGAACAAAGCGCTGTCATGGCACGAATCTCGAACACTGTCATAAAGCAGCTGTGGCAGCTTTGCCCATAGATGAGCTCTGAGATTGACTGTAGGTGAGACGTCTTGTAGGTACGGGGGATGACGTCATAGGAAAAAGTTCCGGCTCAGGATTTTTTTTGCAATCACCCCTGCATGAGGTACCGGCTCACAGAGGCCCTTTGTGAGCTGGTACTTTCTGTGTTGTGTGTCAGATTCAGTGTGTTTGTCCTCTCCATGTGCCTGCAGTGGTGATGGTGTGCCTTCTGCGCTACGCCCAGGTGATCGAACACAGCCACCGATGCTGGGTCAACACCAGCGCTCTGGTGTCCGGCTGCACCAACGCTGTGGGTCTGGTCATGGTGGGAAACTTCCAGGTAAACCGTCCTGACGTGAAAACACTCTTTTCTCCTCCTCTGGACCTCAGATGTGTGCAGACGAGCGTCTAACCGCACCGCTCTGTTTGTCAGGTCGATCACGCCAAATCTCTGCACTATGTGGGCGCCGGGGTGGCGTTTCCAGCAGGGCTGCTGTTTGTGTGCCTGCAGTGTGTGCTCACCTACCGGGTGGCCGTGACCGCCCTCGACTACTGGATGGCCCACTTCAGAGTGGCTCTGGCACTGGGAGCGATGGTCTCCCTCGTCCTCAGTATCCTGAACTTACACTGTATATAGTTACATCTGAACACGATGTTTGATTTGGGAGGTTTTTCTCATGTATTTAATGAACCGGTTATTTTTACCTTCTTTTTTAATTTTGAAATGAACCTTTATTTAACCAGGAAAGAAGTAACTGAGACTAAAACCTCTTTCTGAAGGCAAAGACAGGCAGCAGCAGAGTCACGTGGTCGTAGACATTAAACAAACAAACTACGGTCAGATGTCCTTCAGATGTTTTTCCTCCGGTAACAGTCAGCTGATCGTCTTCATGCAAACAGGATTAGTGTCTAGAAGTGCAGCTGCAGGCTAACGCTAAGCTAACTGTGTTGTCGTTGAAGTGTTTTTGTTCTGTTTTTCTGGACGCTCACGAGTAGAGTGGAGAGAAAAATACTGAGAGAATCGTCTATCCTGCCTTTGATTATCAGAACTTAGAGCTACTCCCAGTCGTTTCCGATCTAGAATCGTGACACCTTTAATATAGTTGATTTAATTCAGGCGGAGCTCTTTTTGTTTCGCGCATGTCCCGGAGATGTTTGTGCTCCTTAACTCCCTCCTCCTCCCAGGCGGCATCTTCTTCATCCATGAGAGCTTCATCCTGCAGCACGCTGCAGCCATCTGCGAGTGGGTCTTCACGGTGGACATCCTGGTTTTCTACGGCACCTTCACATACGAGTTCGGCACCGTCACCAGCGAGACCATGATGGTGGGCCTGCAGCAGAGTCACCACCACGGCTCGGGGGTGATCATGGGCCCCCGGGCCCGAGGCTCGACGATGGGCGGGGCGACGAAGGGCCTCAAGTCCCCCGGAGGAAGCAGCACATCGACACATCTCAACTGTACCCCGGAGAGTATAGCCATGTTGTAGCTCTGCGTCGCAGTCCAAAGCTCTCAAACGTTACTGCGGAGGTGCTTCACGGGCCCCACAGGAAGGCAGGACGTTCTGATAACCAACACCAGGTTGTCCCATCTGTACTGCTCTACTATCTTTTTATTTCTTTTTCCAGCATTGGTGCAAACCACTTCAGCCAAACGTCATGTTTCCTGTAGCGATGTAGAGAGGAGGGCTGAATGTGTGGAGCCGGTCGGAGCACTGGAACCGTGAATGTTTTCATGACGGCTGTTGATTTCTTCACTTGAGTCACTTGTTTCTGAACCAGTTTTTTTAATAACTGTGCATCACTGGTGTGCCCACAAAGTTTGTTTTTTTAAATTTCTCTTCCCACCGACCCAGCGCTTGGCACGCCCACCTGTTTTGGCCTTTTGCTTATCTCTGCACGGCACACTTTTTGTATGAGAGAATAACAATTAACGTTTGAGTTTGCGTAGTGAGTAGAAAACACTGAATGTTTGAGAAGTGAGTAGTTAACAGTTACGTATGTGTTTCAGGCTGTGAGCATTCAGCCCTCTTTTAGTCAATCAAGCGTTAATGATCCGTCAAACGATCTGCAAAAATCAGTCATTTCACCCGACAGTTTCATTTGGCCTCCCAGATGATTTTAACGGTATTTTTTATATGATTATGTATTCGTGTATCTGGAGCCAACATCATTCTTGAGGTCATAATCGATTTCACTGACATGTGAGTCAGACAGGAAGCTTCTGGTCAGTTCTGTTCTGACGACCGGCAGCGAGCGTATCTCGCTCACTTTGGACTGAGAATCTCTGACGTTGCCGTTCGGTTATTGTTGCATGATCGGATGATTTCTTTCTAACATTTACGTTTCATCGACTGTCCTGTCCGGTGCAATAATCGCCATCAATCATGTGCTCATTTACGCTCCGCCGGAGTGAATAATGCCTTTTGTCAGTGTGTTGGATTTGAACACAGGGCTCTTTTTGTTTTTAAGGACAAAGTGACACCCAGACATTTGAAGTGGCCTGAATCTGCCAGTAACACAAGCGGCTGTGTGAAGGTAAAACTCTTTAATCTGACACATTCAGAGTCACAGTTCTCGTCCACACACTGAGTTAATTCCAGGCTGGACCTTTGGAAGCCTTATTTGAGTTTTGAGAATGATTTTTCTGTTAAAATATGAAGCGATGTGATAACTGAGAGGCGAATATGATGCTTGTAGACTTTGTGCCATAAGCCTCATGGCGTCACGATGGTGTTACGATCAGACAGCAGCCGACCGGTTGTAGACTGAAGCCTGTTTCTGTCGGTGCGATGAAACGAGATCCTGTAAGTGAAGATTAACTTTCTCAAAATAATGACTTAGTTTAACAGAACAATGAGAAGATTTATTAAAACATGGAGCACGTTTTGCTAAATAATGAGAAACGTTCTCCAGACGATGAGTTTGTGTCCCAAAATATATTTTGAAGAAAGTTTCAGTATTTTAAGTTACCAACTCATTATTGAGGCTTCTCGGTATTTTAAAGAAGAAACTTTGAGAAACTTCTTGAAAGAATGTGAGTAACTCAAAATGAGTTGGTAGCTATAAAAACCTAAAAAATAATACCCTATCAAAATAAAAGGTTAGTATCAAAATAAGCTCCTCATTATTTTTGAGAAAGTTTCTAAAAATTGAGTTAGTATGTCAAAATATTGAGAAACGTTTGAGTTATATCTCCATGTAAGTTACTGATTTTTATATATTAGTCTGTTATTTTGAGAGTTGCTGATTTTCTGAGGTCACTCATCATTTGGAGACTAACTCATTTTGAAAAGTTTTCCAAATAATGAGACTCATTTTGAGATATTTTTAGTCACCAACTCATTATTTTGACAAGTTTGTCTTTATTGACATTCTAACTAATTATAAGAAACAAACTAATTTTGAAAGTTTCTTATTTTGAAAAACTCTTCTCAAAATATTGACTTAGTTTAACAAAACAATGAGACGATTTATTAAACCATGAAGTACGTTTTGCTAAATAATGACAAACGTTCTCCAGATGATGAGTTTGTGTCCCAAAATATATTTTGAAGAAAGTTTCAGTATTTTAAGTTACCAACTCATTATTGAGGCTTCTCGGTATTTTAAAGAAGAAACTTTTAGAAACTTCTTGAAAGAATGTGAGTAACTCAAAATGAGTTGGTTGCTATAAATAATGAGAAACCTAAAAAATAATACACTATCAAAATAAAAGGTTATTATGAAAACAAGCTCCTCATTATTTTTGAGAAAGTTTCTAAAAATTTAGTTAGTATGTCAAAATATTGAGAAATGTTCGAGTTATATCTCCATGTAAGTTACTGATTTTTAGATATTAGTCTATTATTTTAAGAGTTGCTGATTTTGTGAGGTCACTCATTACTTGGAGACTAACTCATTTTGAAAAGTTTTCCAAATAATGAGACTAATTTTGAGATATTAACTTTTAGTCACCAACTCATTATTTTGACAAGTTTGTCTTTATTGACATTTTAACTAATTATAAGAAACAAACTAATTTTGAAAGTTTCTTGTTATTTTGAAAAACTCTTCTCAAAGTATTGACTTAGTTTAACAAAACAATGAGACGATTTATTAAACCATGAAGTACGTTTTGCTAAATAATGACAAACGTTCTCCAGATGATGAGTTTGTGTCCCAAAATATATTTTGAAGAAAGTTTCAGTATTTTAAGTTACCAACTCATTATTGAGGCTTCTCAGTATTTTAAAGAAGAAACTTTGAGAAACTTCTTGAAAGAATGTGAGTAACTCAAAATGAGTTAGTATCTATAAACCTAAAAAATAATACACTATCAAAATAAAAGGTTAGTATCAAAATAAGCTCCTCATTATTTTTGAGAACGTCTCTAAAAATTGAGTTAGTATGTCAAAATATTGAGAAAATGTTTGAGTTATATCTCCATGTAAGTTACTGATTTTTAGATATTAGTCTGTTATTTTGAGAGTTGCTGATTTTGTGAGGTCACTCATCATTTTGAGACTAACTTATTTTGAAAAGTTTTCCAAATAATGAGACTCATTTTGAGATATTTTTAGTCACCAACTCATTATTTTGACAAGTTTGTCTTTATTGACATTCTAACTAATTATAAGAAACAAACTAATTTTGAAAGTTTCTTGTTATTTTGAAAAACTCTTCTCAAAATATTGACTTAGTTTAACAAAACAATGAGACGATTTATTAAACCATGAAGCACGTTTTGCTAAATAATGACAAACGTTCTCCAGATAATGAGTTTGTGTCCCAAAATATATTTTTGTGATATTAACTCAGTTTCAAGAAAGTTTCAGTATTTTAAGTTACCAACTCATTATTGAGGCTTCTCAGTATTTTAAAGAAGAAACTTTGAGAAACTTCTTGAAAGAATGTGAGTAACTCAAAATGAGTTAGTAGCTTTAAACCTAAAAAATAATACCCTATCAAAATAAAAGGTTAGTATCAAAACAAGCTCCTCATTGTTTTTGAGAACGTTTTTAAAAATTGAGTTAGTATGTCAAAATATTGAGAAAACGTTCGAGTTATATCTCCATGTAAGTTACTGATTTTTATATACTAGTCTGTTATTTTAAGAGTTGCTGATTTTGTGAGGTCACATTTTGAAAAGTTTTCCAAATAATGAGACTAATTTTGAGATACTTTTAGTCACCAACTCATTATTTTGAAAAGTTTGTCTTTATTGACATTCTAACTAATTATAAGACAAACTAATTTTTAAAGTTTCTTGTTATTTTGAAAAACTCTTCTCAAAATAATGACGTTTTGCTAAATAATGACAAACGTTCTCCAGACGATGAGTTTGTGTCCCAAAATATATTTTTGTGATATTAACTCAGTTTCAAGAAAGTTTCAGTATTTTAAGTTACTAACTCATTATTGAGGCTTCTCAGTATTTTAAAGAAGAAACTTTGAGAAACTTCTTGAAAGAATGTGAGTAACTCAAAATGAGTTAGTAGCTATAAACCTAAAAAATAATACCCTATCAAAATAAAAGGTTAGTATCAAAATAAGCTCCTCATTATTTTTGAGAACGTTTTTAAAAATTGAGTTAGTATGTCAAAATATTGAGAAAACGTTTGAGTTATATCTCCATGTAAGTTACTGATTTTTATATACTAGTCTGTTATTTTAAGAGTTGCTGATTTTGTGAGGTCACTCATCATTTTGAAAAGTTTTCCAAATAATGAGACTAATTTTGAGATACTAACTTTTAGTCACCAACTCATTATTTTGAAAAGTTTGTCTTTATTGACATTCTAACTAATTATAAGAAACAAACTAATTTTTAAAGTTTCTCTCAAAATAATGTGAAACTTTCTCAAAATACTGAGTTAGTATCTTAACACTATTTTAAAAAGTTTCACATTATTTTGAGAGAAACTGTCTCGTGACTTACAGGATTGTTTCACTAACACTGACAGAAAAAGTCTTCCACAGAAGTGAAAACGTGTCATATGTTGATGTTTTTGTTTGATTTCCTGTTGCCAATTTCTCTCAAAGTGATCATTAACTCACACCAGACTGCCACAAACTACCACTGCTCAGACTGAAGCTGACTAACGCCACCCGATCGAGGTTTCACTCAGACGAACTTCTTGTTTTGTTTCACAACACACACAGTATTCTGCCCTTCATCGTACCTGTAACCACTGGATGCCAGCAATACACGTGTTCAAAAAGGTCACATCACCTACCTCTTTTATCTTTTGTGGGTTTGATGTTCGGAGGTAACAGCTAGAGTTCCAACATGTTCTTCTTTTTCATCTGTTGCTTTACTTTTTTTTGTGCAAATTATTTAGCTTTCTTTCTGGGACAGCAGCAATCCTGATCTTGCCAAAAAACGACTGGAGCTTTGGTTGTTTTCTGTGTGTCGGCAGTAGGTGTATGAGTGCACTGTTTTAGCCTTATCCCTCGTACTGTGCCAGGGGAACATGTCCGGATTGTTTCTTTTTCTTTCTTTTTTTTAAATCTTGTGTTCAGCTGTAGCCGATTTCACCATACTGTAACTCAGTCACGAGTTGTGACTACAAATGGCAGCTTGTATGAGCCCTCACATCGGGGTCGGATTACTTCTGTAACGGCATCGACACAACAGCACCATCTTCCACAGGCCAAAACTTTACGGTGGATTTTCTTTCCTTTCTGTCCAAATGTACACCTCACTAAGCTGTCATCTGGTATCTTTGTTCGTCGGGCTGCCTGACCTGTACATGTCTTGAACTCTCGCAACAACAACAACACAGAAACCGAAACAAGAGTTTATAAAAACGTATTAAGTCTTATTTCCTGCATTTTGAAACATGCGTAAGAGACCGGTTACAGAGGAGTCCCCCAAAAACAAGTCGACACAGATGATTTTGTTTCCTTTTATAAATTGTGTAAATATGTATGATTTGTCTATCATTTAGGTATTTTCATTTGACAGAGATTTATATTCAAATATGAAATAAAAATGATAAATTATTAGCAGACGTTTTGCATCGGCTGTTCTTTGAACACATTTGTTTTCTTGTAAATAGGAGCCGCTTAAAGGAACAGTTCACCGCAGACGTTATTTAAACCTTTTTTAAAGATGAAATCTTTTCAACACGTCAAGAGTAAATAACGTCTTTTCAAATTAATTAGGCTGTCTGGAGATTTTATGTGTTTTTTGGTTGTTTTTTTCCATTTTAAATCAAGTCTCCAGCTTCTTCAGCTGTTTAGCAGAACGCTGCAGCTCTGTTTTGCTGTGAAGCTCCAGAAAGATTTTGTTGACTACGAGACTTCACCTGAGATGACGAATGAATTTTCATTTTTGAGTGAACTGTTCCTTTAAAACACAGAGCGACAGTGTGAAGCTTTAACTGGTTAACAGAGTCTTTGAGCGGTCGTTTCTTTACATAAAAAGGTCTTTTTATTTGCAAGCAGAAACCACTTTTGAGCAGACGACATAAAGAATGACTAACATGCAGACAGTTTCTACACACTGCCGGTTGAAGAGCTCCAGTATTTGTGTGTTTGTGACCAATATTTTCCACAGATCACTGCTGCGGTTATAATTAGCGAGCGTCACATGATATAAAAGCATCAAAACCAAATCAGATTGTTCCTCTGTCTCGGCCAGAAGAGAGACCAGACTCTCTCAAACATCACAACAACATCATGGGACAAGTTAAAGGGGAACGCCACCAATTTAACACATAAAGGTCAGTTTACCCAGCTGGTGGAAACAGTTGTGTAACGTCTTCAGTCTAGTCTAGAAAAATACATTCCCACTGCTTTGGCTTGCAGACTTCAAGTTAACAGAAAGCCTGTGTGAGACTGGGCATTGGAGTTTAAAAGATGTGGGTATTTACCAGGCGGGGACATGTTATTATGAATCCTACTGCTTGCAGGACCCTTCCTACCTCGCTTCTGATTGGCTTGTAGCTATCGTGTTTGTACCGCGAACGCCTCAACGGTCTTATTGTTTTGGTGCTCCGAGCTAAATGCATCCAACAAGTTTTTCAACTGTTAAACTGGAATGATTTTTGTGGTCCTGGTCTTGTTAGCCCGGAGACGTGGCAAAGATGGCTGTCAAGTCAAGTCAAAGTCTGGTTTTAATGGGTTTTGTTTTTCTTGCAGTTTGGAAAACGAACCAGCCAGTGGCGGAGCTAATACAGCGGATTGTGAGGTGTCCTTTCCCCGGTAAACACACCGACCTCTTCGGCTATCTCTGCTGCAGTGTCTCCGGACTAGCTGGCCGACACCCGGCCTGTTCGCTCAGCCTAACGAGCCCAAAACAAACTCTGGCAACGAAGAGCACTTCCGGAGAATGAGTGACCCCGAGACGAGCAGCAGCAGCTCAGGAAGGAGGCCGAAGAGGTCGGTGTGTTTACCGGGGAAACTACAGCTCAAAATCGCTGTTTCAGAACCTTTAAAAAAACAAGACTTGACCAGAGCTAACTGATGAGTTAACAGTTTGAGTCACGCAACTGATGAAGGTAACCAATCAGAGGCGGTGTAGGAAGGGTCTTGCAAGAAAACGAGCGGAAACCAAACTAACGCAGCAGGGACGGTTTGAGTTTGAGCCAAACGACGGACTAAAAGTCTGTTGCTTCGATTTTAATCTGTCTCTAATGAGCACCAACACTTTAGACAAGTGTTTACACTACTTATACTACACTGCTGTAATGCACTTTAAAACTCTCTGTTTTAAACATTACTTTTGTGGAAAAACTCCATAACGAGAAAGGAGGTGCTGATTAAAATAAACGTCTGTTTTTAAATAATTCTATCGATTAGACAAAGATATTTTTGTGCGTTTTTAAAGCTCGTATTTGTACAACAAAGGAATAAAGAATCTGAAGTGAACCGCTTCAGTGCTGCAGTCGACAGCATACTCTTCTTTAAATATATTCATTCTAACTAGCGAGAAAAGAGCATTTATTCAACTTAAAACAAGCATTTGAAATCTTTCTATGAGCCTGTTGCTTTATGCTGCATTCACACCGTGTCATACGAGAGAACAGGAAAACAAGTGTTGCCCAAACCAGAGCAGTCACATGTAATCCTGAGATGGTTATCCGAATAGTCAGCCTGCTCGTCACATCAGATAAAAAGAAATTAAGCCTAAATTAGCTGTTTTTATTGTGTTGCATGTTTGTAATGTTTAACTGTTTAGCTGGAGTTTCCAGTGACGGTGATTCTCCATAATTCTTGGGAGATTTCTGACTCGTAACTACAAACATGAGGCTGATGGACGTCATTTCTCATCAACAAGCATTAAGTTACATTCTGTATGAAACGGCATGAATGCAGCATTTTGCATTTCCTGAGGCTTTTGTACCACAGTGCTGTCGGGTCATGTGTACATGGCTCCGTGGAGGTCTTCCAGCCGGTGCTCCCGCTGTTTTCTTCTCTCCTGCAGGACAGAAAGAAAAACTATTCAGCGAAGGACTGACGCCACACTGAGAGCACAGTCAGAGGACGAGGATCCGTCTCACCTTGTCTTTCTTAAACTCCTCATATTCTGGATTGTCAGTCGGTAATTCAAGTCGACAGAGCGGACAGGAGTTCGTCTACGATTACAAACATGCAAGAGATTTAAAAAAATAATTCTCTGCAGCCAAAATGAAAATCTGAACTATAAATCTGAGCGTTACCTTGCCCAGCCAGGGCAGAATGCATCCTGAGTGGAAAAGGTGTTTGCAAGGCATCTCTCGAACCGTCTCTTGTTCCTCGAACTCCAGCAAACACACGGGACACTTGAGACCTTTGTCTGTGGGAACAGGACACAAGATTTAATTTAATCCCTCTAATGTTCACATTTCACACTAACTAACCCCGAAGCTGTTATTTTTGTCCTCTGACAGGTTTCACTGAAGCAACTGACGGAAAAAAATCTCTCCTCGGGCAAAAAGCTATTTCAACAAATGAAGCCTGGAGTTCATCAACTCTTCATCAGACTCAGTATCATAAAAATAATGACAAACTTTGTCAAAACGAGTTTATATCTCAGAATAATTTCTTAGTATCTTAATGAGAAACTTTCTTGGAATAATGAATCTTAAGTATCTGAAAATATTAAGTAAGTTCCTCATTTTTTTTTTTTTTTTATATTTTAAAATAAACTTTCCTCTAAATAAATTAGTATCTTGAAATAGTAGGAAACTTTCTTAAAATAACAACTTACTATCTCAAAATAATTTCTGGTGTCCCAGAATGAGAGATTCTCTCAAAAGAACGACTTAGTATGTCAAACTAATTGATATCAAGTAACTATTTCAATAATAATGACAAAAGTTTATCAAATGAATGAGTTAATATCTCAAAATGACATTTGGAAATAAACATTTCCCCAAATAATGTGTGTAAAATAGTTTAGTTTCACACAAAAAATGTGGAAACTTTGTCAAAATAATTGCTAAGTATTGCAAAATAACAAGAAAAATTCTCAAATGTATTGAAAAACATGACAAATGTTATCAAATCAATAAGTCAGGAGCTCAAAAATATGTGTTCGTATCTTAAAATAATGACTTAATATTTCCAAATAACAATTTACCTGTTTTTCGGAGTTTCAGATTATTTTGAGAAATGTTCTTACTATTGTTAAAATGTCTGTAAGCTGATTTTCTCTCTCTGCCATCATCAGTTTCTTCCTCAACATTTGCTGAACATCAGTAAAAAATGCTCTGATTGTAAAACACATTGAACTGTTCTGGACTGAACGTCGTCACCTGCTTGTTCTGGAGAAATGACGACCACAGTGAGAGTCTGAACAGCAGTTTTGGAGGCCGGAGGAGGGAGACGCTGGTCCCAGTCCGAGAGGTCGAACGTGCCCGAGTCCAGGAGGTCCAGGCCCTGCATCAAAGACCTGAACACAGACCAACAGTCAGTCAGAGCTGCAGGTCAACGTGAAGCCTCACAGCGAGTCTGAAGGTGTTCAGCAGCTTCACCTGGCCAGTTCCAGCAGAGCGTTCTGTCGATACTGCTCCTCAGCGTTCGTGGGCTCACAGTCGTGTTCATCAAAGTAGGAAGCCATTTTGGTCCCGTTGACGTTTGTGTCCTCTTCGCATTAAGAGACCTGGAAGACCAGAAGAAGAAGAAGAAGAAGAAGAAGAAGAAGAAGAAGAAGAAGAAGAAGAAGAAGAAGATCAGTTTAGTGTCAGTGAGGACCACGAAGAGAAGCTGCAGACACACACTGAACAATATTCTTGAAATATATCCTACAGTGCTGTGACTGATATGAAATCACTAGACTAAAGATAATAATCACTACAGGGTTCTGCTCTATAATAGAGGACTTTTCTTTACTGTCCAGAAACAACTCTTCAATTCATCAAATACACTGTTAAGTACATTTACTCAAGTGTGAGTGTAAACGCTGATTTCCAATTTATGCAACTTAATACTTCAGTTACTGGTTACTTCTCATGTTCAGATTTTACACACTGAAACACTCAGTGTATAAAATCATGCCGATATGAAAACTTTTTTGCCTAAACGCCAAAAAATTATAATGGGAGTCATTTTAATCTTCATATTTCCACTGAAGTTCACTGTTTCAGTGCACTGATGTCATTCTGGATTAAACAAAGTTTATTGTTTACGTTTAAAATCAGATGTTTGTCACAACATTTGAGGTTTACTTGCAAAAAATGTGTTTATATTTGAAAAACTGAGTATCACTGGGGCCTTTAAATAACACTCATATCCTAATATTGGTCATGTCATAAACAGATAATGATATATATCATAATATAGCGTATTTTCTGCTGTATAAATTAATAAATAGGTTGTATAAAATATAACTTTCCCATTTCAGTTACAATATCTACTCTACAAATAAAAGATATTAGGATACTAAGACTTTAACTTGTAATCTAGTATCTCTATAATGTGATATCGTTACTTTTAATTGACTAAAAGATCTGAGCACTTCCTCCATCTTTGATCAATACAAACATTTAGCCTTCGTTCATTAATCGATTGAATTGTTTCCCGGTTTTCGATTTAACTGTAAAGTTTTACTCGCTAGCAAACACGAGTTCAAGCAGCCGAAGCTAAACTGAAAAAGTTCCTCAAACAAATTCATGTTTCATTATACACTGAATTCATGAAAGCCGAATTGAACCCCTGAAGACACAGAAACTGTCTACAATAAGATTTAGTGTCTGATAAACCAGGACATGTTAGAATATTGAGGTTATATCTAGATTTAGTGAATTCATGACAGAGCCTCGGCTGAAGTCTGACGCTAACACCTCAGAGACTCTTCAACACGGACTAAACCGCGACCGGCCGCAGAATAAACACTTTATCACAGGTCGTTGTTCGGTTTAACAAATTAGCTCCACTTACCTGAAATGTTAGCAACAATAAAAATGTCATTCTTCCGGGTATGACGCTGTCAACCGTGTGGTACGTTGTCCAATCAGAGCAGAGAAGCGCGGCCCGTTTCTTCTTCTCGTGAAAGTGAATGACACGACGATGTGTCATTACCGCCACCGCCTGGTGCGGGACGGGAAGTGACGTATGAATCTGTAGAGCGCTACAGAGTCCACAAAACAAACAACGTAAAACGTATTAAATATGTGTTTAACTTCAATCCAAAGAACCTAAAAAAACAAGGAAGGGTCATTATGATGTGTGTGAGATTTTTTTCAGATTTTTCAGGAGAATTTCTTTCCCCCAGGAAATTCTTGTTTTTTTCACTAAGAGATTTTTTTTTTCCAGGAGAATCTTTTATTTATTTATTTTTTCAGGAGATTTGTTTTTTTGTCCAGGAGATTAATTTTCAGGAGAATTCTGAAATTCAGAGATTCTTTATTTGTCCTGGAGTTTTTTTTTTTGATCTTCAGGAGATTTGTTTTCCAGGGGCTTTTTTTTCCAGGATAATCGTTTAATTTTCCAGAAGATTCTTTTTCAGGATATTTTCTGTTTTCCAGGATTCTTTATTTTTCCTGGAAATTATATTGTCTTTACAGGAGATTTTTTTCAGGAGAATCTTTTCTTCTTTTTTTTTCGGATCTTTTCATTTTTTTTTTTTTTTTTCAGGAGATTATCTTTTCTCCAGGACATTTTTTTTCCCAGGAGATTCTTTTTTTAGGATATTTTCTTTTCTCCAGGAGATTTGTTGAGATGGTTCTTTTTTTTCCAGATCATTTTTCTTTGAGGAGATTACCTTTTCTCCAGGAGAGTTTATTTTTATATATTTTTTCCAGGATTTTCCAGGAACTTTGAAATTCTGAGGTTCTTCTTTTTTTTCTGGAGATTTTTTTTTTACAAGAGATTTTTTCTTTTCTCCAGGAGAGTTTTTTTCATGGGAGATTCTTTTTTAGGATATTTTTGTTTTCCAGGATCCCCCCCATTTCTCCCTTAACTTAACCTGAAAATTTTGACTTTTGTCAAAATTAGCTTTTTTTTTCAGACTTTTTCCTCAAAATTCAGAACTTTTTTCCCTGAACTTTTTCAAACTTTTCTCCTAAAATTCTGACTCTTTTTTCAAAAAAATTTCCCTTAACTTTTTCTCAAAATCCTGACTTTTTTCCTTTAAAAAAAGTCAAATTTTCCAGAAAAAGTTAAAGACTTTTTTCAAAATTCTAGCTTTGTTCAGACGTGTTGTGGCCTAAGAGCCATCCATGGTTGTGTGTGTGTGGCTGCTCTCTCCTTTGCTCCTGTGTCCTCCAGGTGCTGCCCTCCCCCGCTGGAGCAGGTGATTGTGTGTGGCTGTCTCCAGTTAATAATCAGGGCAAGAGACAAGCTGGGGCCAGCGGGTCATGCAGCAGCATCCATGCTGTGTGTGTTTTCTGAGGACGAGAGCAGCGTCAACGCACAGAATTGTTTCCTGTGTTAGTAGAAATTTGTTTCAATCCAGGGACTTGAAAGTCAGACGAAATTTTGACTTTTGTTTAAAACTTTTTCTCTTAAAATGCTATCTTTACCCCCCAAAAGGTTCTCCTGAAAATTCTAACTTTTTCCATCAAAATTCTGACTTTTTTCCCTAAATCTTTTCAAACTTTTCTCTTAAAATTCAGTTTTTCTCAAAATTCTGAAATTTTTCCCTTAACTTTTTCTCAAAATTCAGACTTTTTTCCCTACACTGTTCAAACCTTTCTCTTAAAATTTGGACTATTTTTTTCAAACTTTACTCCCTTTACTTTTTTTTTCAAACTTTTTTCTCAAAATTCTGACTTGTGTTTCAAACTTTTTCCGAAAATTCTATCTTCCCCCCAAAAAAGATTCTCCTCAAAATTCTAAATTTTTCCACCAAAATTCTGACTTTTTCCCCCCTAAGCTTTTTCAAAGTTTTCTCAAATCCTGAACTTTTTCCCTTAACTTCTTCCCTTATCTTTTTCTCAAAATTTTGACTTTTTCTCAAAATGCTATCCAACCCCCCCCCAAAAAAGATTCCCCTTAAAAATTCTAATTTTCTCCACCAAAATTCTGACTTTTTTCCTAAATCTTTTTTTAAACTTTTTTCTTAAAATTCAGACTGTTTTGTTTTTATTAAAAATGTAAACTTTTTCCCCTTAACTTTTTCTCAAAATTCTGACTTTTTTCCCTTAACTTTTTCTCAAAATTCTGACTTTTTCCCCTTAACTTTTTCTCAAAATTCTGACTTTTTTCCCTTAACTTTTTCTCAAAATTCTAACTTTTTTCCCTTAACTTTTTCTCAAAATTCTGACTTTTTTCCCTTAACTTTTTCTCAAAATTCTAACTTTTTTCCCTTAACTTTTTCTCAAAATTCTGACTTTTTTCCCTTAACTTTTTCTCAAAATTCTGACTTTTTTCCCTTAACTTTTTCTCAAAATTCTAACTTTTTCCCCTTAACTTTTTCTCAAAATTCTGACTTTTTTCCCTTAACTTTTTCTTAAAATTCTGACTTTTTTCCATACACTGTTCAAACCTTTCTCTTAAAATTTGGACTATTTTTTTCAAACTTTACTCCCTTTACTTTTTTTTCAAACTTTTTTCTCAAAATTCTGACTTGTGTTTCAAACTTTTTCCGAAAATTCTATCTTCCCCCCAAAAAAGATTCTCCTCAAAATTCTAAATTTTTCCACCAAAATTCTGACTTTTTCCCCCCTAAGCTTTTTCAAAGTTTTCTCAAATCCTGAACTTTTTCCCTTAACTTTTTCCCTTATCTTTTTCTCAAAATTTTGACTTTTTCTCAAAATGCTATCCAACCCCCCCCCCCCCCCAAAAAAGATTCCCCTTAAAAATTCTAATTTTCTCCACCAAAATTCTGACTTTTTTCCTAAATCTTTTTTTAAACTTTTTTCTTAAAATTCAGACTGTTTTGTTTTTATTAAAAATGTAAACTTTTTCCCCTTAACTTTTTCTCAAAATTCTGACTTTTTTCCCTTAACTTTTTCTCAAAATTCTAACTTTTTCCCCTTAACTTTTTCTCAAAATTCTGACTTTTTCCCCTTAACTTTTTCTCAAAATTCTGACTTTTTTCCCTTAACTTTTTCTCAAAATTCTAACTTTTTTCCCTTAACTTTTTCTCAAAATTCTGACTTTTTTCCCTTAACTTTTTCTCAAAATTCTGACTTTTTTCCCTTAACTTTTTCTCAAAATTCTAACTTTTTTCCCTTAACTTTTTCTCAAAATTCTAACTTTTTCCCCTTAACTTTTTCTCAAAATTCTGACTTTTTTCCATACACTTTTCAAACCTTTCTCTTAAAATTCTGACTTTTTTCCATACACTTTTCAAACCTTTCTCTTAAAATTCGGACTATTTATTCAAACTTTTCTCCCTTTACTTTTTCTCAAAATTGTAGCATTTTTTTCAGACTTTTTTTCTCAAAATTCTGACTTTTTTCCCCTAAACTTTTGCAAACTTTTCTCTTAAAATTCTGTTTTGACCCTGTGTCATTATTGTGTTTATATTTGTGTCTCTCTGATTGTGCGTGTGACTGAAAGCAGGTTGGACCTGCTGATTGGCTTGATCAGCCTGATTGCTGACACAGGATTGGTCAGAGGGAGGAGAGGAGCTGCAGTCGTCCCTCCACCAATTCTTCCATTTCCTACTTGGACCAGTGACTAGCTTGGCTAGTGTTTTTGTTTGTGATGTACACCAATGAATAAATTCTGCAGTACAATCTCATAATTTATAAATGTGTAAATAGAAAACTGCTTGGTAGCTCAGTAGGAGGGTGAAGCAATTTTATTTAAACGCTTTTCTCCTGTATTTCCTCATTTAGGAGTTAGGTAAGATTTTGTCTTTTTGTTTATATTTTTGCACAAGGAACATAGGGAAAAAGATTCTTCTTTGGTTGTGTTGGCTTTGTGAAGCTAAATAAAATGCTACCTTAACCACCCTGTGATGCTGGCTTTCTTGGGAGTGAAAAGAATGGGGGGAAGTATATCATGTCATGTCTCTGGTTCCCATAACTTTCCCTTAACTTTTTCTCAAAATTCAGACTTTTTAAAAGACTTTTTACTCAAAATTCTAGCTTTGTTCAGACAGAATTTTGAGGAGAACCTTTTTGGGTTGTAACAGGGGCAAGATAGCATTTTGAGAAAAAGTCAAAATTTGGAGAAAAAGATAAGGGAAAAAAGACATAGTGTGAAAAAGTTAAGGGAAAAAAGTTCAGGATTTGAGAAAAAGTTTGAAAAAGCTTAGGGGGAAAAAGTCAGAATTTTGGTGGGAAAAGTTGTAATTTTGAGGAGAATCCTTTTTGGGGGGAAGATAGCAAAAACACTAAAATTTTGAGAAAAAGTAAAGGGAGAAAAGTTTGAAAAAAATTTCCAAATTTTAAGAGAAAGGTTTGAAAAGTGTAGGGAAAAAAGTCAGAAATTTTGAGAAAAACTTAAGGGAAAAAAGTCAGAATTTTGAGGAAAAGTTAAGGGGGAAAGTCAGAATTTTGAGGAAAAGTTAAGGGAAAAAAGTTTTGATTTTTGAGAAAAAAGTCTGAATTTTAAGAGAAAAGTTTTAAAAAATTTAGGGAAAAAGTCAGAATTTTGGTGGAGAAAATTAGAATTTTGAGGAGAACCTTTTTGGGGGGTAAGATAACATTTCGAAAAAAAGTCAAAATTTGGAGAAAAAGATATGGGACAAAAGAAAAGTGTGAAAAAGTTAAGGGGAAAAAGTCAGAATTTTGAGGAAAAGTTAAGGGGGAAAGTCAGAATTTTGAGGAAAAGTTAAGGGAATAAAGTTTAGACTTTTGAGAAAAAAGTCTGAATTTTAAGAGAAAAGTTTTTAAAAATTTAGGGAAAAAGTCAGAATTTTGGTGGAGAAAATTAGAATTTTGAGGAGAACCTTTTTGGGGGGTAAGATAATATTTCGAAAAAAAAGTCAAAATTTGGAGACAAAGATATGGGACAAAAGAAAAGTGTGAAAAAGTTAAGGGAAAAAAGTTCAGGATTTGAGAAAAAGTTTGAAAAAGCTTAGGGGAAAAAGTCAGAATTTTGGTGGGAAAAGTTGTAATTTTGAGGAGAATCTTTTTTGGGGGAAGATAGCATTTTCAGAAAAAGTTTGAAACAAAAGTCTGAATTTTGAGAAAAAAGTCTAGAACAAAAACACTAAAATTTTGAGAAAAAGTAAAGGGAGAAAAGTTTGAACAGTGTAGGGAAAAAAGTCAGAATTTTGGTGGGAAAAAAGTCAGAATTTTGAGAAAAAGTTAAGGGAAAAAAGTCAGAATTTTGAGAAAAAGATAAGGGAAAAAAGAACAGTGTGAAAAAGTTAAGGGAAAAAAGTTCAGGATTTGAGAAAAAGTTTGAAAAAGCTTAGGGGGAAAAATTCAGAATTTTGGTAGGAAAAGTTGTAATTTTGAGGAGAATCTTTTTTGGGGGGAAGATAGCATTTTCAGAAAAAGTTTGAAACAAAAGTCTGAATTTTGAGAAAAGGTAAAGGGAGAAAAGTTTGAACAGTGTAGGGAAAAAAGTCGGAATTTTGAGAAAAAGTTGAGGGGAAAAAGTCAGAATTTTCAGAAAAAGATAAGGGAAAAAAGAAAAGTGTGAAAAAGTTAAGGGAAAAAAGTTTAGATTTTTTAGAAAAAAAAGTCTGAATTTTAAGAGAAAAGTCTGAAAAAATTAGGGAAAAAGTCAGAATTTTGGTGGAGAAAATTAGAATTTTGAGGAGAACCTTTTTTGGAGGGGGTTTGGATAGCATTTTGAGAAAAAGTCAAAATTTGGAGAAAAAGATAAGGGAAAAAAGAAAAGTGTGAAAAAGTTAAGGGAAAAAAGTTCAGGATTTGAGAAAACTTTGAAAAAGCTTTGGGGAAAAAGTCAGAATTTTGGTGGAAAATGTTAGAATTTTGAGGAGAATCTTTTTTGGGGGAAGACAGCATTTTCAGAAAAAGTTTGAAAGAAAAGTCTGAATTTTGAAAAAATTCAAAAACTTTTGAGAAAAAGTAAAGGGAGAAAAGTTTGAACAGTGTAGGGAAAAAAGTCAGAATGTTGGTGGGAAAAAGTCAGAATTCTTAGGAGAACCTTTTGAGGGGGAAAGATAGCATTTTGAGAAAAAATTTGAAAAAGCTAGAATTTTGAAAAAAAGGTTAAGGGAAAAAAGTTTGAAAAAAGTCAGAATTTTAAGAGAAAAATTTGATAAAATTCAGGAAAAAAAGTCAGAATTTTGGTGGAGAAAATTAGAGTTTTGAGGAGAACCTTTTTAGGGGTAAGATAGCATTTCGAGAAAAAGACAAGATTTTGAGAAAAATTTAAGGGAAAAAAGAAAAGTTTGAAAAAGTTAAGGGAAAAAAGTTTTAGTTTTGAGAATTTTTCGAAAAAGTTAGAATTTTGAGGAGAACCTTTTTTGAGGGAAAGATAGCATTTCGAGAAAAGGTTTGAAACAAAAGTAAAAAATTTGAGAAAAAAAGTCAGACTTGAAGAAATGTGAAAAAAAAATAAAAGGATCTGAGAAAGAAAAATCACCTCAACAGACTAAAAATCTCCTGGAAGAAAAAAAAATCTGGAAAAAAAAGCGGATCTGAGATCTGATTTCCCTGAGAAGAAATGTCCTAGGAGAAAAACAGAATCTCTGGTAAAATCAAGAATCTCCTGAGGCAAATGTGAAAAAAAAGATCTGGAAAAAAAAATCTCATGAAGAAAAAAAATCTCATGAAGAAAAAAGCAAAAAAAGAAGAATCTCCTGGAAAAATACTTTTGAACACAAAAAATCTGGGGAAAAAATAATCTCCTGAAAGAAAAAAAAATCTGAACAGGCAAAAAATATCCAGGAGAGGAGTCTCCTGATAAAAAAGAAGAATCTCCTGGGAAATGGAAGACTTTCCTAGGAAAGTTATTATCCTGAAAAATAATCTCCTGGAACTAAAAAATCTGAGAAAAAGAGATCTCATGAAAAGAAAAATCTCCTGAAAATAGAAAAAAAAACTTTTGAAAAAACATCTAAAAGAAAGAAGAATCTCCTGGGAAAATAAATTGGAAAAAGGGATCTCCTGAAAAATACAATTCAATTTTTTAAACAAACTTTCTGGTGCGCAGATCACACTGACCGCTTCACGAGCCCAAATAATGTGCGACAATCAGTGGTCTCCCTGAGAAAATGGAAGTTTGATAGACGAACACTTTTATTTATTGAAGTGTAGTTACAGTGAACTCGGCCTGCATCATGATCAGGACTCAGAGTGAAACAATTCTGTCTCTGACTTTATTCACAGGCTTTCATAAATCCAGGTGAGCTGACTGGGGAAGGCAGAGTGTGTGTTCGGAGACTGACAGCACAGTCGTGTCCACTGCAGCGATTTCACACAACTACATGAAAACTAAAATCGTGTTTGGTGAAACATGAAGAGTCAACTGCTCCTTCTTTAATGCTTTCTGATATAATCTTGGATTATGATCACTGGATCAGTTAGTTACCAGAGTCTGGTCCTCTCCACTGCGACAGATACTGTGATGACAGCACAGCGCTCACTGGGGAAATATTGCCTTATAATATTATATATTATATCAATATCATGAATATTGAAAGGTTTGTGTTAGCTGATATTTTTACAACTGAAAAGTCTTCATGGAATAATTATTACACTTAACACTTACGTACTCGAGTAACGCTGCTGGTTTGAATGTTTGTGGGTTAAACCTCATATTTAACTCATAAGATCAGACTCAGATGGTGGATCCTGACTCGACCCTCCGGGCTTTCATACATCTCTACATGTCAGAGGGAATACTGAACTTTTTACTTCACTACATCTATTACAATTGTAGTTACTCGTTACTCTACCAGTTTGACTTCTGGGTACTGTTTTAACTTTTACTGTCTCACACTGTATAATGTCGGCTGTAAAGGCGAGTGCATTAAAAAGTAATTTCCTTCTGCATAACTAAAAGGTACCTTTAAATTTGTACTTCAGTGCAGTTCTTGAGTAAATGTACTCTGATTACTCCACCTATAAACACTGGATCAGAGTTCTTACTAACATTTCTTTATTGTTTGAAACAAACTGGGTAGAAGCTGATGATGACTTCAGTCCGAGTGTGTTAAATGTGACCTGGAGGGAAAACATTTCACAAACACGACATTTTGATACCAAAACAGAATTTATTTGCGTAATCAGACCAGAGGTGAGAGACTCTTCACAACTATCGACATTCCAGGTGAGAAGGAAAACAAAGTGAACAGACAGCACGAGTCAGAGAAGGTATGGCTTTGGTTAGGTAACGCTCGACTACACCGACTGGAACAGAAACATTAAATAGAACGAGAAAAGATTTAAGGCTCTAGATTCCCTGAACGATCACGTGAAGCTGCTGGTGGTTCAGTAGATCCTGACAGCAGCAGGCTGTTCAGTGGACTCGGACTGTGGACTGACGAGCTGCGATCACCAGTGTTAGGAGACGTGGAGCCGATACGAAGGCACAAACTCTACAGGTTTACAATCCACAGTTGCATAGAGTTATTGGAATATCACATTCTTCCATTATGTTCTTCTTCTTTCATATTTTTTTTCAACATTCATTCGCTTCTCGATACAGTAACGACACCGAGGACGCCGGAGTGTCCTCGCTCTCTTTGAATGAGTGGTTATTAAAACACGCGTCAGCACTGCGTCGGATATTTACAAAACAACAGAACGAGTCCGGATGCTCAGAAACAGTGAGAGTAAGAGATGCACAGTGTTCTCCCAGATATCTGCGAGTGCTTCCACCTCGCACAGTTTGCTCTTTTCTTCGGTGAAAAGACGAGGAATGATTTGGCAGCACGAGGACGATGAACATATTCTGAGTATTCAGTCACTGGCGACATTTTCGTCCACACACGGTTTGACTTTGGATTTGAAAAAAATAAAAGGCAACAAGTGTGTTCGAGATTCTGATTCTGGAAACTGTGAAACTGATTCGTTCGATTCTTGATTCGTTCACAGAAGAAACGTTTAAAGGTCCAGTGTGAAGGTTTGAGGAAAAATAAACTCCTAAAAACACGTCATTTAACAGGTAAAGATTTCATGGTTACGTACGTTTTAATTCCCAAGTAATTAAAATTAACCCCAAATCACCTCAAACTTTACATGATTTATTAATAATAAGTAGTTAGTAGTTAATAAAACTTCTTCAATACTTTTTCAGGAAACTTCCGACTGGTTTCTGCTCGACTTCTGCCGATCATGACATTTTTTCTTAATTTACCGACCTGCAGAAGTTAAAGTTGTGTTAAAACGCTAAAACACCAACGTTAGAAACAGACGAACAGATCGAGGAGGCGACAGAGCAGCTCGTGTTTCTATGTGGCGTCAGATCAGATGGATGAAAACAGCTTCAGTTTCAGTCAGTAAATCTCACGCGTCTTTATAATTTCGTGTCATTTGTCAAATAATTCAGGCTGAAGACAAACACGAACACTTCGCTTTAGCTTTCTGTGTGCAAATACTCTCGACGAAAAACATGATCATCTCTAAAAACACCTCCAGTGTGCAAAGGCCTCAAATCTGGAGACAGCGTTCATTTCAATGCAAACTACTTAAAACATAAAGCCAAGAAGTTCGACTTCCTGGGTGTAAAACGACCCGACTCCTCCTCAAAGCTTTCCAGTTTAAAGCGTGTAGACCGGAGACTTCCATCAGCTGAGCCGCTAACTGAGGTTTCGCCTTCTGCTGACTTAACTGGGAATAAAACAAATTAACGATACGGCTCTTCTAGACTTTCCAAACTCTTTCCAGCCGATTCTTTCACAATGTAAGCCTACGGGAAAACGTCTGAGCCTCGAAGTCTGGCGCTGGAAGCCGACCTGCTCCTTCTGTAGATACAAAGTCTCATCGTAAGGTAACAAAAACACGACGCTCGTTAGTTTCAGCTGATTCTACACAATGAAAACATCGGACGGATCCTCCTGAAGCCTTCACACTGGATCTCTAAAGTCTTTACTCTCAGGTATTTTCTGACGAGCGATCGAGTCTGTAAAAGTCTGAAGACACTAAAATCAATTTCACACATATAAAATAATAGTGAACGGCAGTTAAAGCTACAGAGACGTCTGTCCAACTTTAAGGGGAAAGTACCTAAAAGCTTTCTGCGCTCGTCTGCTGCGAACAGTTTGTCCTGTGATATAAAACCATCAGGACGCCGCTGCAGCTCAGACGTCAGATTTCTTCTTCTATGGTTTCTAAGGAGACACGTTGTTCAGCCAGTGAGCAACGTGTTCAGCAACACTTCACCACGATGGAGAGAGAAACTCCAGACGTGAGGATGACAGAGCAGAAGGAACCTGCGTCGGAGGAGGATTCAGAGAATAATCCTAAACTCTCTGCACGTTAGTGTCGATTTAAAAAACTGTGATGTCGCCTTTAGAGGTTTTATTGTTTCTTAAAGGAACAGTTCACCTAAAAAATTTAAATTCAGGATCTCAAACTGATCTGAAAAGAAGTTATTCACACCCTTTTAGGATGAAATCTTCACTGTAGCTGCTGAGATAAAAACGTTGAACGAGCTCGACATGTCAAGAGTCTAAACAACATCTTTACAAAGTCAGAGAAATATTTTGTGAACGACAAAACTTCACCTGACTTTCCATCAGAATCAGGAGATGTGGACTGTTCCTTTAAGTCTGATACGTATTGCCAAAGTTATATAAAAATATATTTATCAAAGCGTTCATGTAAAACTGTCGAGGCTTCTCCTTATTATTTATCTTCACACCCTCGTTGACGGGACGTTTTCATCTCAGCAGCTACAGTGAAGATCGTTTATAACGTCTGTTCAGGTCAGTTTGGGGTTTCAGAGCTTCAGCAGACTCTTGGATCACAGCAGACGAGCTGTTCGGAACCATTTCATGTTTTTTTGGGTGTTTTCTCTGTTTTAAATCTCCAGCTGCTTCAGCTGTTCAGCAGAACGCTGCGACTCTGTTTTACTGTGAAGCTCCAGAGCTGTTCTGTGGACGACGACTGGTGAACTTTTCCTCCCAGTTTCGAGTATTTTCCGCGTCGCGTTTACAAAGTTCAAAGTATTTTAGTTGGCAGACTGAACCACATGCACATACCTGATCCATACACACTTCCAACGTCATCATCAACACAGACGACCATCTTTGATTCAGTTAGCCCCGCCCCCTCCCTCCCTCCCTCCCCCCCCTCGCTCGCCCCGCCCCTCACGCTGTTTGCTAACTCTCTAACTGAAGAGCTTGATGAAGCAGCCGTGGCAGTACGGTTTGTCGTTCTGTTCTTTAAACGTGCCTTTGTTGAGCTGTTTCAGGCAGAAGGCGCACACAAAGTGCTCCGGGTGGAACTTCTTGGACATGGCGGTGATGCAGCGGCCCGTGATGGGCTTCTGGCAGCCGGAGCAGAGCGAGCCGCGGTGCTCGTGGTAGTGCACTTCACAGTAGGGCTGGCCGTCGTGCTCGAAGAAGCTGCCGTTCACAAACGGGGTGAAGCACTCCTGCGAACAGAGAGACGGAGACGATGTTACTCTGCACCTGTTATTAAATCATCTCACAGACAAACAGCGAGGAAACTGACCCTGCAGACGAAGCACTCGGGATGCCACAGGCTGCTCAGCGCCGAGATGTAGTTCTCCAGGATGGCTCGAGCGCAGCCGCCACACTTCGGTGCAAACATGTCAAAGTAATCCTTCCTGCAGTACGCCTTCCCGTCCTTTTCATGGAAGCCTTGATCACAGCGAGACAGAAAGATTTTCATCAGTTTATACAAAACTCCCCCACAAACTACAGCTGCAGGTCCAGTAATGATATAAAATACCTTCTGGGCCGAAGAAGGATCCACACTGAGCGCAGAAGAAGTGTTCAGGGTGCCATGTTCGATCCAGCGCCGTCACCACTTTCTGAGAGGACACAACAACATTTACTGAAACTGGATCTTATGTCCTGATACTTCGATCTGGATCATAAACAATCCCATCCTGCCTGTCTGTTTTCTCATGATCCTCAATGAGATCGGACCTCTGTCCTCCTCAGTAAGTCCCTTAAAGATCCTGAAGTTCTGTGAGTTGTTGAGTCAGAGGAGACTTTTTAAACTTTGTGAAACGCAAGAAAATATTTATCCCTCCCGTTTCTTAAAATCGGCAAATGTCACACTAAGTTAACTAACTAAGCTAACTAGATACATTATATATGTCTTGTTAACAGCAAATCAGTCACAGCACTGTCACACATGTATTTCTTACTGTACATCATCCGTTTCACACCTGTACCACTTAATTTCTTTCTCAGTTCTATTGAGAAATGATACATTTTATTGTTTTCATGACACAAAATCGACTTCATCAGTATTAGAGGCCTGTCTCTTTGAACAACAACATATATTTCATTCTCCCTTAAGTTGTTTTTTTTTAGAAATCCCAAAGTGAGCAAGAAGGCGAACACTATATTTATAACTGAGGCCCCTGAATGCAACACGAGCCAGACTACCTCCAGATGTGGCCAGACAGATCTGATCACGATGCATTCACACAAGTTCTTCCTTACCTGGATAACAGACAGCATTTTATTTACCAGTTGTAAAAATAGAGGTGTAGTGATGATGTATTTTTATAGTCCAACCCGAAGTCAGCGTCGCCCTGGTTCCCTCTGTGGGCTTTCAAATTGGATTATTTGAGAAAAAATTCCCTTTTTATTTCAGTCTATGATGCGTTTTGTTCTTGAAGATCAACACCACTTTGTGATTTTAGTGAAGTCAGAGTTAGAACAGTGTGGAACTAAAGTGGCCTGTAGAGACGGACTAGTGAGGAGACGAGTCTCCGTGTTCGCTGTGAGGACGTTTAATGTCCCCGACAACCTCTGTAGTCTCATTCAGACACTTGTTAGCAACCGCTAACTGTTTCTAACACATGAAGAGCTTCATAATTAAACTGTGGGACATTTAATGATGATTTATGTTGGAGAACAAACCACACAGCCTGTCTCATCCTGTCTCCTCGTCTCGAAGTCTGCGAGTGTGTTGAATGTGTTTTCAGTTAAATGTGTGAGATAAGCTAACTGATTTCTGGGTTGTAGGACGACAGACTTCACCTCTGTGCGTCTCACAGTGTGTTGACTGTAACAACAACAGACTCACATCCAGTATGGGCCCGTTGCAGTAGTAGCAGCGTGGGGAGAACAGGTTGTGGTAATCCTTCTCGCAGTACGGCTGTCCTTCACGCTCGAAGAAGTTCCTGGAGCCGATCTCCTCCTGACAGTGTGTGCACACGAAGTGTTCGGGGTGCCACGTCCGGCCCATCGCGGTCACCACCTGCACAGACGGGAGAGTCGGAGAAAAACAACGATCGCTTATTTGTGTCACAGGTACAGAAGGTGGGGACGCTGTGTGAACAGAAATAAAACAGATATTCAACGCTGTGAAGCTCCAGAGATGTTCGGTTGACCACGAGCACCTCACCTGTCCCACTATTGGCTTACAGCAGGCGCCACACACTCCTTTAGCGACCGTCTGCACGCCCAGCTTGTTGAGGTCGGACTGCAGGCTGCCCAGCATGTTGTCCAGCTTGTTGACCTGAGTCGGAGGCCCGCCGGGAACTCCGCCCTTCCCCTGGGCCATGATCTGAAACGGTTAGATGATGGAGAGAGTTATGAGGTGAAGCTGCGTCCGACAGAGAGAAATATGACTGAATGAGGAACATCTGAAATGATCCTGGTTTGTGAGGAGCAGGAGGGAGAGTCGGGGTTCGTGCCTGCATCGGAGGGAAGATGGGGTCGTACTCTGTCTGGCAGCCTACGGACACCAGGAGTTTAGGTTCAGCTGGGGTCACTGGTTCTACAGGTGGAGGCCGGGTGGGGGTTTTAAGAACAGGGGGAGGGGGCTCTGGCTTTGGAGGTTCCTGGACCGGGGGAGGTGGAGGTGAGGCTTGTATAATGTGCTGAGGTGCAGCAGGAAGCGGCTCCCTGAGGTGTGGAGGGTGTGGAGGGGGGGAGCGAGGTGGAGGAGGAGGAGGAGGAGGCGGTGGTGGGATGGGGACGGGGAGCTGCTGGACGGGGAAGGGTCGCTTTGGTTCTTCCAGGACGGGAGGGCGGCGAGGGGCGGGGGGGGAGGGAGGGGGGAGCACCTTCCTCACAGGGAGGGGCGACTCGGGAGGGATGATGATCTGAAGAAGAAGAAGAAGAAGAAGAGAAAACAGAAAGCAGGAAACGTCGAGAGAGGTGAAAGTGAAGGCAGAATATTTTTCGGAAAACTGTCGAGCACACTGGAGCAAACCTTGTCGACCTCGCCGCCGGCCCCGTCGCCGCGGGAACGCTGCGGCTTGGACATGACGATGACGCCCTCCGTCAGCCAGTCGTCACACTGTTTGCGTCGCCGCTCCGGGCGTCCGATGCCGAACTTCCCCTGCAGCTCCTCGATGAGCCGGTCCTGAGACGTGTTCTTGTTCACGATGACGGGGCCCATCTTCCTGCGCAGGTGGCCGTCTCTGAACATCGGGTGGACGTTGGGAGTCTCCTTCGTGCGTCTGATCACTGATTTGATCTGAGGGGGGATGTGAGCGTCTCATCACACGTCCACAGCTGAGGCAGGTGAGTCTCAGGCAGGATGCAGGATGTCAGCGGGCCAACAGTCACACTCGCATGCTTTCGTCCTTCAAAACTGAGTCACACCAACGTCACAGCAAACAGGTGAGGACGGCTGGACTTCATGCTGAGCAGCGGTGCAAAACAACAAACCAGTGAGTTGAAGCGACAACTCGTTCTACACATCCGGCTTCTGTCTGACGGAGCTTAAAATACCAGATTTCACAGCAGCGTTTCTAAAAATCTAAAGATAAAAAGCATGTTCTGCTGCAGTGAAGAGCTGGAAGACATGACGACACTTCAAAACATATTCATATTATAATCTTTAATATCCTCACGTGTGACATGAAAAGCTGTCGAGCTAGTTAACGTACAGCCACACGGAGGAGTCCACATCGCTGATGGCTGCTGAGTGAACGCTGTCAAAGTAAAGTCAATAAAGGATTTCTGAAGAAGAAAATGAACCCAACATCTCCACCTGGAGGTGCAGCTGCAGGCTAACGCTAAGCTAGCTGTGTCGTCTCAACGTACTCAAAGACGTTTTTCTTAAATGTGTTGAATGATTTGAAGCAGATCCAAATAAAAATCCAGATTTAGTGGATTTAAATGTTTTATTTGATCGGTCTTGATTGAATGAAAGGGGACTTGGTGGAGGTATACGCTCTACTGTGTGCCTTTCTGGTTGTTTTTTGTACCTTCGAGGGATCCTGTCTTATTTTCGTTCGCAATAGAAACTAATTTAAAACGACTTTCGAGTTAGAACTGAAATCATGACACATGAGTAAAACCCCGGCTGGTGTTAGAAGCATCAGTCTGAGCAAAAAGCCAAAAACAAATCAAAATGTGAGCAGAACACATCCACGTTGCGTCGATGCGTACGTGTCCTGACGCAGACACTCGGTCCATGTTGGGAGTCTGCAGCAGCGGCAGGTCCAGGGCCACGTCAGGCGTCCCGGGGCAGGAGGACGGGGTCATGGACTCGTCCATCCAGCTGGCCTCCGTCAGCGGCGTCATGCTGCCGTCTGTGTACGGCCTCTCCGTGTACGGCGTCATGGTGCCGTCGAATCCATCGTGGAAGGACATGGACAGCTCCTCGTCGGCCCAGTCCAGGTCTCCGTTCCCGTCGGTGCCTCCGTCCACGGACTCGTCTGTGATGGTGTTGGTGGCGCTGGTGAACGTGTCCGGCTGCACGCTGTTCCTGTCGGCGGGCAGGACGAGCTCCTCCTGCACCTCCTGCATCGGCTCGCGCTCCTCCACATGTGCTGCCGTGTGATTCTGTGCAAAGCTCATGGCCAGCAGCTTGTCCAGCGCCTCGTCCAGAGAGGGCTCCGCCTGCACCGCCTGCACCGCCGGCGGGCTGCTCCTCTGAGCTACGGGAGCCGACTCCAACAGCTGTCTGCTGGAGCTGAGAGAGGGCACCATCAGAGGGGAGGCTGCAGAGGGTGAGGAGGTGTGTGCAGAAGGGGGAGACACAGAGAGAGAGACGGGAAGCGGTGAGGGAGTCTTCGGAGCTGAGAGAGGAGGGGTGAGGTTCTTTGAAGAAGATGGTGCGGAGAAACTCAACTCGAGGTCGTGAAAGGAAGAAGAGCCTTTGCTCACAGTGTCAGAGAATCTACCGACAGTGTTTGAGGGTGAGATCCGCTCCACAGACGGACTCGGAGACTTGGAGGACTTGTGGTCCAGCACGGTGTTAACGGAGGTCAGGGAGGGGGTGGTGGTGGTGTTGGAGGGACTCGGACTGTTCCTCAGCAGGTTGGACTGAGAGAGGACGAGCAGAGTCTTGTTCTGGGACGACAGCATGCTGGGAGAGACGTCGACGACAGAGTCCAGGTCGAGGTCGCTGGCTGCAGACAGAGAGGAGATGGGACTGTGTGGAGGAGGACGGCTCGGATGAGGCGCCGACACGCCGCCGTCGCCTCCGTCCTCGTCTATGTGCAGCTCGAGACCGGCGGGCAGAGAGAAGAGAGGTGAAGCACAGGCAGGCGGGTGGGACAGAAGGAAGGGAGAAGCCACGGGGGTGATGGAGGAAGAGACTGGAGGATGAGGAGAGCTGGAGGAAGCTGCTGCTGCCGGCTCCAGCAGAGAGCCCAGAGAGCTGGGCTGCAGGACGGAGAAGCAGAGGCAGGATAAGAGGAAGAGGACAGAGAATCAACAGGAGAAGAGGAAATGTAAAGATAAAGTGAAGCCTCCAGTTTCCCCCTCAGGCTGCTTCGTACCTTGAAGTCAGACAGAGAGGCCATCAGCTCATCCAGCTCTCTCGTGGCGCAGGAAGCTGAAATTCTGGCTTGCTGCTGAGAGGGAGTGTCCAGATCGCTGTGGCGAGCCGGAGGGCTGGAAAACACAAAGTAAAGTATGAGACACACCAACAGGAGAATTCAAAATATCTGTCGTCTAACTTCCCACATGATGTTTGTCTAGTTAACACAACATCAACATCGTGATGAGAACTTTCTCTCTCACATCTTCTGTTAAAGTCTAATAAAATATTCTTCACATGTTTTGTTCAATTTATCTGAAATCAACTGTTACGACTCCGGAGGAAGAAGAAGGAGCCGTTTCTTTATTAACAGAGTAGAATTCAACTTTGATATCGATAACTCAAAGATTGATCGACCTATCAGAGCGCATCACGCACGGCAGACGCAGCGAGACGAGACAAAGACGTAAAAGCCGTAAGAAGCCGTGAACAGACAGAGAGGGAGGCTGGAATGTGGAGAAAAGGCGTGTTAGTGTCTCGTATCTGCAGAGAGTTTCTGATTTTCTCTCTTTGTTGCTGCTCGGGACGCTTTACAACCCAACATGTGTCTATGTGACGTCCTGGGAATGAGACTCAACAATCAGCTGTCTTTGTGGTGCGTTCAGGAACAGCTGGGACAAATCCTACTGATTCTACCTTTAACTTTAATAGTCTTTGAGTTATATTAATATGACGTGAGCTTCAGTTAGCTTTGACCACAGATGTCCTTCAGAGGGAGACTTTTTACTCTGATACTCTGAGGACATGTCAGAGCCTGTACTCGATTACTTTACTGGAGGAAAGAAGCTGTATCAGTACTTTTCCTGGAGGAAAGAAGCTGTATCAGTACTTTTCCTGGAGTAAAGAAGCTGTATCAGTACTTTTCCTGGAGTAAAGAAGCTGTATCAGTACTTTTACAGGAGTAAAGAAGCTGTATCAGTACTTTTACAGGAGTAAAGAAGCTGTATCAGTACTTTTACTGGAGTAAAGAAGCTGTATCAGTACTTTTACAGGAGTAAAGAAGCTGTATCAGTACTTTTACTGGAGTAAAGAAGCTGTATCTGTACTTTTACTGGAGTAAAGAAGCTGTATCAGTACTTTTACTGGAGTAAAGAAGCTGTATCAGTACTTTTACTGGAGTAAAGAAGCTGTATCAGTACTTTTACTGGAGTAAAGAAGCTGTATCAGTACTTATTTTCCTTTAGTAAAGAAGCTGTATCAGTACTTTTACTGGAGTAAAGAAGCTGTATCAGTACTTTTACAGGAGTAAAGAAGCTGTATCAGTACTTTTACAGGAGTAAAGAAGCTGTATCAGTACTTTTACAGGAGTAAAGAAGCTGTATCAGTACTTTTACTGGAGTAAAGAAGCTGTATCAGTACTTTTACAGGAGTAAAGAAGCTGTATCAGTACTTTTACTGGAGTAAAGAAGCTGTATCAGTAATTCTACTGGAGTAAAGAAGCTGTATCAGTACTTTTACTGGAGTAAAGAAGCTGTATCAGTACTTCTACTGGAGTAAAGAAGCTGTATCAGTACTTCTACTGGAGTAAAGAAGCTGTATCAGTACTTTTGCTGGAGTAAAGAAGCTGTATCAGTACTTTTGCTGGAGTAAAGAAGCTGTATCGGTACTTTTACTGGAGTAAAGAAGCTGTATCAGTACTTTTGCTGGAGTAAAGAAGCTGTATCAGTACTTTTACTGGAGTAAAGAAGCTGTATCAGTACTTTTCCCGGAGTAAAGAAGCTGTATCAGAACTTTTACTGGAGTAAAGAAGCTGTATCGGTATTTCTACTTTCACCAGAGTCTGTTTTCGCTGAAGCATCTGAACTTCTACTGGAGGAAACAGTGTGGACTTCAGTACCTGGGAGACGGCACCGAGCCCTCCAGCTCGTCCAGCAGACTCTCCACGGAGGGCCGGGCCTCCTCCGGCCGACTCGTCCCGTTCCTCTTGGGTTTCTCCTGAGGCGGCGGGCTCACCATGATGTCTGGGCCGCTGCCGTTCTCGTAGTGGGTGATGCTGCAGGACGGTAAAGGTGGAGCTGCCTCCTCTGTAGACACACGACAGTATAACTACGTCTGCTCAGCACCAACAGAAGCAGCGAGGCTGGAGGCGTTTCGTGTACCTGTGGTGGGGAACGACGGGGAGCTCTGCTGCACGGCGTTGAGCTCCAGCAGCAGCCGGTCGAGCTCTGACAGGTTGCTGCCCAGCGCCGACGTCATGGCTGCCGTTGACGAGTCTGATGACTTCTGTTTGTTTGGAAAACTAGAGAGGAGACGGACAGAGACATCTGCTGAGGGGAAAGTGACAGATGATACTGTTTACTCTCAACACGTTCAGAGCGCAGCAGCGTACCTGTAGACGTGGTCCTCTTCGATGTGAGACAGCGGGGAGCTGCTGCTGTCTCTGGACCAGGAGCTCTTCTGGGCCGAACCCAACGACTGCAGACGAGTCATCAGACACAGAACACTTTCATTTAACATCATCTGGACCCGTTCACTCTCCCTCAGATCATCCACGGACATGAAACAATACTTCTGGCTTTGAATGTTTTATCAACATCTTTCATAAATCTACTAAATCTAACTTGGTAGAGTGGATATTATTTTATAATATGTATTATTTTGTTATCCAACACTCTAAACACAAAAGCACCTGTTGTATATTTCACTATAAAGGAACAGCTGATAATTTAAAATGATTCCCAGCGTATCAGAACATGGAAAAATAAATCCTGAGCTTGGAACGGAAAAATACTTTAAGTTGTCATCGATAACCGGAACCTGAAATACACATCATAACTTTGATCTGGGATTTTTTCCTTGCGTGGTTTTAACTTGGGAAATTTAAAAATGTCTCAGCCGACAGTTTCTAATCTTACGGACGCTGTGATTAAGTGTTGTGACCCGTCAGGCAGCGTGGAAACCGACAAAGACACAGTTCAAGTTCAGTTCACGGCCGTCGCTGCTGGACGGGGATCCTGTTTTCCAGGCCGAAGTTCACAAAGACTCGGCGGGTGGGGAGGGCTGACGGGTCACCGTGTGTTTTACTCATTACGTTCGGTGATTTTTTTTCTATACAAGTTGCCAAAGACAGTAACTACAACAACACAATCATGAGTTAAAGGGGTGTAAGTGTGATGAAGAGTCGACACCAACAGGGCGGCTGCAACGCTTCCACGATATTTCACATAATAATAATAACAGCATTATTTATAGAGCACCTTTAACAAAGTTTATTAAGTGCTTTGACAGAACCAAAAGCCCCCCGCTAAGAACCCAGTTCTAAACTCCGATGGGGTGCAATGTAAAGCTCTTATTTTGAAGAAAAACTGTGAAAAATGTCCCATAAGGAATGAATGGGACGGGGTCAAAAAAGTGGCAAAATCATCGAGGTTTTTCAAACATCTCCTGCTCTGGCAGACTTTGACCTAGAGACACCATTCAAACTTTAAAATGTAGGCACAAGTCTTATCTATTTGAGTTGTATTTGAACTTTCTTTCTACGATGTTTAGTTTTTGAACGGTGACCCTTAATTGATCGTGAGTGATTTCGAAAAATTCAGAAAAATTCAGGATTTTCAATGAGTGTGTATTGCGGAATGTTCGCGCAGCACCAACTGGCAGAGTGGGCGAGCCTGAAAAAACTCTCCGAAAATGTTTCTTTAGATGACGATCCTAGCCACAGATTTCACACTACAATAGTGATATTTTCCAAGAACGTAGCCACACTTGTCTTCTGTCTGGCAACGTGTCCACTTTATCGGGAGGATGTACGGTTTTTGAATTATCTGCGTCTAACCGACACAAACTCCAGCAACTGCCCCATAAGCCCCAATGTTAAACGGGAAGAGGATTTTGGGAGAAAAGCAGAAACTGCCCTGCTTCTCTTCACGCCCAACTTCCTGCTTCACGTCACGTCACATGTTGACGCCTACCAGAGGAGGAAAAGTGGAGGCTGTTTGGAAAAGGAGGAATATTACACCTCCCTTTTAGACAGACAAGGAGGCACATTGCAGCCTTTACCTTGCTGCACATGTGCCACCTTTTCTATCTGAAAGGGGCTAGTGTTGTTGGGTCTGTTGTTGTGGGTTGAAGTGCACATTTCCACACATTTCCTGTATTGTGAGTGTTATCCAGTGAGATCTGGACACTAACTCTAAACTAAATCTTGGATATCGTGACCCTGCAGAGACGAACCTGCTGGGAGGAGTGGGGGGAGTCCGGCTGATCGATCAGGGAGCCGTTCAGAGCCTCGGCTGAGGGCGGAGGAGGGACTGGAGGTGGGACCGACACATCCTGGTAGGAGTGTCCTCCGGTGGGGATGGAGTACGGCGTCTCGTCAGACAGGAACACAGGTCGCTTTGAGATGTGGGACGTCGTCGACTCCAGGTCCGCCAGCAACGCGTCTGAAAGACCAGACAGTTCAACTTTTAGTACACATCATCGAGGTGTTTTGTGAAGTATTGTATCTGATTTTATTCCAGAGACGTCACCAGAGCTGGAAACATCGGCAAATAGAAACAAAATGGCAAAATGGGATTTGTACTGTACATCTGTGTGCAACCAAGATGTTTTACCCAGCAGCCAAAATCCATAAACAGCCGGATCGATACGCTGCAAGTTTAAGTATCGAAAAGGAAGAAGTGGTATCAGAACATCTCCATTTGCTTTTAGTGTCAATTTGTCCGTATCTCACCTTCATTTAAAGACATAATACGTCACATTTCTGCATTAAAATGTCTAAAAATGTTGAGTTGTGTACTCCTCATAATCCCAAATGTTTTCAACACGTTCGAACCCAAAGAAATCTGTATTTTATTGAACCAGCGATGCCCGTCGCTGTAACCTCCAGGAGAGAGTGAAGCCTTTACGCCGCCTTCGTTTGTTCACACAGAACCGAGCAGCACCGGCACAATGCTGCTCCACAGAGTCATTTCATACAGCACACCAGCTTTGTGGGACCAAAACACACCTGACGGTAACAACATCATCATGTTTTCTCCACCTGTGAATCTAAAAATCGCCTCAGTAGACTGTTTATAATCACATAGATGTTGTGATTGAGATCCTGACCCATCCCGGAAAGTGACAGAGAGAAGTTTTTGGCTCTACATGACATCATCAGTAAATAGAGGACCCTGTCGGTCTGGAGATGCGACCAGGTTGTGGTTTTTCTGTATAAGCTGCCAGAGACATAAAACTACAACAAAACAGTCTTTTTGCTCTAATTCTTGTCACATAATGACGTCCAGTCAACAGCAGCCACCGGGCTCTCACTGCCGGGACAGATGCTGTTTTACAGGCGTGTGATGAAGAGTCGATAGGACAGACAGGATGACAGTCAGGAGGACAGTTAAGATAACAGACAGGATGACAGACAGGAGGACAGTCAAGATAACAGACAGGATGACAGACAGGAGGACAGTCAGGATAACAGACAGGATGACAGTCAGGAGGACAGTCAGGATAACAGACAGGAGGACAGACAGGAGGACAGACAGGATGACAGACAGGAGGACAGACAGGAGGACAGACAGGAGGACAGTCAGGATAACAGACAGGATGACAGACAGGATGACAGACAGGATAACAGTCAGGATGACAGTCAGGATAACAGACAGGATGACAGACAGGATGACAGACAGGAGGACAGTCAGGATAACAGACAGGATGACAGTCAGGAGGACAGACACTTTTCCAAGTATAAATTCTCTATTTTATAAGATGCTGAAGACACGAGCTGCAACCACATTACTGTTGTTTGGTCCTGTAAAGTTGCTTTGTGGGTTGAAGTGTGAGACTTTTATTTACTGAGTGAAGGATCTGTTTAGTTGTCAGACTGAACACCATCAGACCGCCACACCCGAACACACTGACATCATCCGGCCTCTGTTACCACCTCCGCTGGAGGATTAGAAGTAGAACGAAACTGTACCCCCGATTCCACCTCTGTGACTTTCACTCAGACAGGGAGGCAGAATAACGAAGCAATATTCTCATTTTGAAGAGTCGGTGTAAAGAGTCTTCAGAGAGTGACGGAGGGAGTCGACGGGCGAGACTAAAAATAACGTCACTGACACTTTAAAAGATTACCCACCACAGTCACGCAGACAGATTCTCATCATGGCTGCTTAACAATGAAGACAACGACTCCAGAGATCCCACAAAACTTCGATCTTTTGTTTTGTTTTGCAGCAGAAATTACAAACTGCAAGTCTGAACAACCAGTCGACACAGTCGTCCCCTCGGAGACGAAGTCCTGGAGTGTTTTTCTACCAACATGTTTGGACCAATGAATTCTTCTCTGTGGCGACTACTGAATGTGGTGTCAGGCTGTAAACAGACAATAGCGCCGACTCGGCCTCTCGTTCCCGTCTGTCGCTAAAATAAGCGTTCTCATCGACACAGCGTGGCACCTAAACCCATCAGACCTTCACCAAATCCCCAACATACTTTTCCCATCAGTCCAAACTATAAATACAACCCTGATGACAAACACGGCTTCCTTTCTGTGAGCTTCTTCTGTCACAACTGTACCTCTGTGAGTAATTCATGTCTCTGATGAGTCTCTGATCGTGTCGGGAACAAAGCAGCAGGCGGACAGAAAGCGGTTCTGAGTCCGGTCCAGGGTTGACGGGGTGCAGTCGGCGTTACCCTGCTGAGCGTTCGCTGGAACGCAGGAACAAAATAGACTCTTACATCACACAATCCATCCGTCCTCGGCCCGTCCAGAATAGACCGCAGTCGCCGGCTGCATACTGTTACACGACAGGCCGCCGTCCGTTTCAAAGGAATCGCTGCACTTTTAAACTCAGAACACCAGAGAAGCAGGTCCAAACTGTCCGACTGGCTGAAAGGTCAGTCAGGAAAAAAAAGTGTTGCACTAAATTTAAAATCAGTGCCGACGAGAAGTGTTTAAAGAAAAGTCTGCAAATAAAATGAATAAATCAATTATTTAATGTTCTGAACAATAAGAAAAGCAGATGGTGACGGGACATTAACTGCAACTGACGACTCATTTCATTGTTGATTATTTTCTGGATTGATCGATTGGCTCAACCTGATTAATCACTTCTCAGAGCAGATGGAGGTGAATTTAATAGCTGCTTAATGCTTAAATTTCAGTTTTCACCTGCTTCAATTTGAAGATTTTCTGTTTAATATCCGTCTAAACTGGATGTAAAAGCTACAACCAACAATTATTATCATTGTGGATCAATGTGTTGATTGTTTTCTCAGTTAATTGATGAGTTGTTTGGTTTTCAAAATGTCAGAAAATTATGATCAGTGTTTCCCAAAGCTCAGATATTCAGTTTACTGTCAGTGAGGAGGAAAGAAACCAGAAAATATTCACATTTAAGACGCTGGAATCAGAGAAATTTGACTTTTTTGCCTTAAAGAACAAGATTAATTGATTATCAAAATAGTTGGGGGTTAATTTAAAAGTTGAGAACTAATTGATTAATCATTCTGAGGAGGAAAAGATGCCCAGATTTTATTTGTCAGCTTCTTCAATTTGAGGATTTTCTGTTTTATTTGATTCCAAACTGGATATTAAAGCTGCAACTAACGATTATTATCACTGATGATAACTGATAAATCAATGAATTGATGAGCTCTTTGGTCTTTAAAATGTCAAAGCATTATGATTTATTTCATCTAAGACGCTGGAATCAGATAATTTCTTAAAACTACTCAAACCGATTATCAAAATTGATTAATTTAATGGTTGACAACTAATCGTTTGGTTGATTACTTGTTGCAGTTCTCCTACAAATGAAAACTTTTTAATCCAACTCTAATAAAATACATTTATTGATATTTGTGGGACATTAAATAAGTGATGACAGATTATTTAAAGTGTTTCTTTGTATCATCTGACTTGAAACACTCCTTCACACAGCGGATCATCACTGAATCCACAACGAGCGAGTACAAAAACATTTACACAGAAAATCTGTCCGGCCGAGAACAAACTTCCTCCTCCGTCCTCAGCAGCTCTCAGTAATCCAGGAACACAATCATTTATCTTCTAGCACAGTTATAAAGCCGGTGTGTTACTCACATTATTTCCCCCTCGCTGTGTCTGTAATATCCTCAGACGGGTGAACATGTGTGCAGCAGACGGCAGCACAGACAAAGATAGTTTGAGCGACCAGCAGTGAAAACACGCTGCCAGTTCACCGAGGGAGGAGTCTGAGAGTCTGAGCTGTGACGCTCGGCTCCACCGTCGCTTCGTCTTAACAACAAACACTTAACATCCACCTGGTTAATACACCTTTACATCTGTGTTCACAGGTAAACACCACCATAAACGCTCGTTATACTTTCTTTTATAGGAAGACAATCATGAATTCTTAATTAAGTTATTGGGCTTCTACTCTAACTCTCCCCCAAATGTTTTATAATCCTCCTGTTGTTTTATTCAGATTTAATCTGCTCTTTCTTTCTCTGAAGCACTTTGTAACCTTGTTGGAAGTTTGTATTTAATTTAGTCATGACTGTACATATTTTTTTATTTTCTTCCTTGTCTACTGTGTTTGTTTGTTATCACTCCTGTTGTCAAAAATAATGACCATTATTACATGATTAAACTGATTTAAAGATCAATGTTAGCAGCTGCTGAGCTGAAGAGACGACCGAGAGTGAAGGATTCGTCTGTTTGTCATGTTGTTTCTCTCGTTTACTGTGTTTTGTTATAACTCTATTACACTAAAATATTTAAGTATTAGTAGTAGACTTAAGTAATGTAAGTCTAGAAGAACAGTGTGATGAACTGAAGACTCATTTGTCTCTGCATCAAACACAAAAGGAGGTTTTTCAAACGCAAAAAAAGAAAAATACAACTTAAAAATCTCTCTTTTTTTCTGTGCATTAGAAAATGTATCCTGTTTAATTTACTATTTAAATGAGCAAAAGCTGTCGGACACTGAGACATCATCCAGAGTGACAACAGTTTATTTACAAAAACATAAAACAACAGTTAGATGACCAATCAAAAGGCTCACTTTATTTATTTCAAAGGAGCAGTCAGTCAATCACAATTTATACTGTTTTAGTTTGTTTACATGTGGCGGACCCTGCCACCTTTAGAGCTTATTTTCCTCTGAGAGCAGCTCGTTTATTCACTGATGGATAAAAGTTTGTATTATTACCTCGTTCTCAAAACTACATAGAGCTCCTTTAAGGATCACGACGCAGCCGCCACTTCTTATTAACCACTGTTTAAAAATGATTATCTAAAATACAATTATATATTGTGATCACATAACATTTCATTAGATTGTAATGAGCACATTTTACATATATATACACCTGTTAGACTGAACGACAAAGGTTCATGACTCTGTCATTGTTCTCAGTGTAAATATTAGTTTTAAAGACACTTATAAGTCTTATCGACAGCAGAAGATGATGTTGAAAACAGATCTAGGAAAAGATTCACACAAATCAAATAAAAATAAAACAAATCTTTAAAAAATAATATTTCTTAAGGTCAAAATATCTGACTTAATATCAAATCTGCCTCTTTTATCAGACCTGTAAGTGTCGACCGTTACATTGAATATTGACTTTGCAGTTTGGGACATTTTTGACATTTTGTCTCCTGAAACTGATCCGACACATTAACGACACACTGTAGTGTTTTATGTAAAATCACATTTGTAACTTTAATTTGATGTGGACACAGAAACATGCGTCTCCACCTACGTGTCCACTACTCTTCCTCAGAGTCTTCGGTCCGGAGGGAGATCCTCCCCGGCTGCTAAACGTTGAAGTCATGAAGTTTGACTGAAAGCACATGGGAGCTCAGGACTATTTAAAGCGTTCGGCTCAGTGAGTAGCCCTCGTCTGTGCAAATGTGCTGAAATATCCCGACCAGCTCAAAATAATCTGCACCTGGTGCTGACATGCTAAACAAGGTCTGCCTGGAGTTGACTTTGTCACTCATAAAACAAAAGCCTCCACGTAGAAAAACACCAGCGTCGGGTTTGGGACAAAGGCGAGTCACAGAAAACACAACGTGGGGTTTAAGATCTCTGCTGAGGCAGAACTTACAGAAGAAATGCCTCCAGACTCTCTAATTATGGGGATGTATTCCTAGAAAGCTGTCGGTGGCCTGAACAGAGAGGACAGCTGTCCTGCCTGAGGTCCAACAGAACATTCAGACTGAGCCAAGTTGGTGACTCTGGACTCATTATAACCTCCACAATCTGCTGATACCACACATGAGTGACTCAGTACGTCTCCACAGGGGGTTTTATACACAGTTAGACTAAACTTTAACCCGTAAGAACCCACAGTGACACATAACAAACACTTTACATGTCCTGAAGTGGGTCTGGGTTCTTATGGGTTAATGTCCAACTCCTGCCTGTGTTCAACCCCTACATGTAGATTTAAGGATGCAGAATATGGACACTTTTCAGCTGATGCAATAACTGATAATTCCTGCTTCAAGATAAACGATAAATTTCCTTTTTGTATCTCAAAGAAGACATTAAGCTGCAGTCATGTTCACCTGAGGAAAAGAAAGGTGAGCGAAGACAGATGATTGAAGATGTCAAAGTTCTATTACGGTTTGTGCTGTTATAGATTATTATTATTATTAATTAACTAACCCTAATTAATATTTAGGACAGAGGCGACTGGCTGAACAGTTGTGTTTGAGGGAGACAGACTGTTCAGGTTCGTTCTCACCATCCGTCCCAAGTGATCCGATCTTAAGTGGACCGCTTCAAGCTTAAACTGACCACTTGAGATCTGATCTACATACACAACATACACCTACATCACAGGAAGCAACAGGTCCGTTTATCACACAAAGACACAAATATATTCATGTATAACGTTTGCTGAATGGACAAGAAGGCCCAAATCATGAAGACTGTGTCGTAGATGGTGTTTCAACGTTTATAAAGTTTCTCCTAATGCTACAAGTCTTAAAATTTAGCGTTTTTTTAAGGGAATCTGGTGACTTTCGACGAGCGAGAGTGAAACGAGCCTGAGGGAGGAGGAGGTGTCGTCGTTCGCTGTAACGTGGTTTGAAAACGTGTCGTCTTCCTCTGAATCTGTAAGAAACGTTCACGCCGGCGTCAACATGTTCTCTCTCCTTCTTCCTCTGTGTTTATACCTGAACTTCAGACTGACTTTATAGATGCACACTGCCGGTCGTGACCTGAGGCTCGGTTAGACTTTCTCTGATGATGGAGACAGAACTGATTTAGGGTTTGTTACTTTCAAGGCTCCATCTCGTCGTATATTTCCGATCACCTGCGTTATTATCATCATTATAGCCTGTTTAATGGCATAACATGTTAAAATGCAACATGATCACAATAACATTTAACATACAGAATGAAAACTTACAGATAACGAAGGCGTGTGGAGGAAAAATTAACCGAGACGTCAGCTTTTCAAGTCAACACCACATGAAGCCAGATGACAGCAGAGGACACAAAACCGCCTTGGACAGGACAATATGAACGATGCAATTAACTATGAACAAACCATTTATAAGAAATCAAACTACAACTAAGATTGCTGCAGAAGAGACTCATTATTGCGTCTTTGCCTCGGACAGTTATAATTTTAGTTACCAGCAGCACTTCAGCCAGAGTTTGAGAGAAAGCAAGCTCAGTATGCAGGTTGGAGTTTCTCTGCAGCACCACAGCGCTTCATTTAAAATGCTGTGACACATTTACAGCTTTTTGCTTCTGGATCACACATGTTGTGTTTTCGATTAACTGTTCAGCTTCTAGTGGGAGATGCACCTGCTGGATTCTGCTGTTACACAGGTTTTAATTTAGCATCAGAAAAGTGTGATTACTACTAAATCAAACACTTCCAGCTCGCGTGCTCTTTAGGTGGACCTCGTTCCTGCAGGTCACAAAAGGATAAAGCCTGAAGATGCTTCCCTCACTTCCCTGAGGAGGGCAGCATCGAGTCTGGCACGAGGATGGACACATGCCTCGTCAGCCTCGGGGAAGTTTTGGTCCATGAAGACTTCGAAGTATTGAGAATGCAAACATGCGCTGTAAGCCAAGCGACAGGCTAATCTTTTCCATTCCAGACGGGGGGCAGGAGCCACGATGGACAAAGTCCAACTGCACTCTAACAGCATCCTGACTCAATAGCCCATTGTGCAACGTCTGGAGGAACAAAGCTGTCATCAAACAGAACACGACTTATAATTCGAGTCAGACAATACACAGATTTACTGCCACAGTGGCTCAGTGTGTCAGGAGAAACCGTCTGTGGTCGCACTGTGGTAACTAATCTTCATTAAGCTCAGCAAACAACCCTCATGTACTGTGGATACTGTACACATTCTTGTGGCCGTGGGAGCATGCTCAGTCCTGCCTGTGCACCCCCCCGACCCGGCCGAGGCCCTGCCACCGTCCTGCAGCCTTTATCAGATTGGAGCGAAGGTACACGAGGAATTCCTCACATTCCTGCGTCCTCAGCGAGAAAGAAAGCGATCAGCGGCGGACACGGGGACGGTGGCTCTGGGGAGGGAACGTACAGTCGCTCTAATCCAGCGAAACCAGCCGACCTGCCTTAATGGGAGTCAAAATGATGCTCTGTAATAAAACCTACTCGAGCAGAACACACATTCCTCCGATGCCGCCGGATTCGAGGTAGCGAGCTGGTGAGGAATGTGCTCGAACACAAAACACCATCTGTCAGTCCACAAAATGAAAATAATGTGTTGACAATTACAGGAGCTGTTCCACTAACTACAGCGTGCTTTGAATTCCAGGATGAGGGAGATGTCAGTGTTTTTACTGCCCGTTTCCCACAGAGCAGAGAGTACAGTGAGGGAGGGAGGGAGGACACCCGGGCCGGGTCGCTCAGCACCAACTCACCTTGGCCCTCCGAGTTCATGTCAGGGAGTTTCTCCAAAGAAAATCATGTAAAAACTTCTATTAGATTCACTGGAGTTCATGTTTGTTTGTGTGCTCAGCCTCAGCAACTGCTTGTTTTACACTGGATTGGGTTGAAACTACAAATCTTTCATTTTCAAAACTTAAAGGTTGTATCAGCGATTCTGGGCCGAAACATAAATGATCACATTCATCTGCTTTTTCCTCACGATCCGCTAGCTGCCCGCCACATAAGCATGCCGTCTGTAGGCAGCCGAGGCTCCGAGATCACACACAAAAACAAACGGTACTACCAACAACTCAAAAGCAAAATAAACAGTGTTCCAACCAATCACAGACAAGGGGTGGGTGTTGTGGTGTTTCGCGCTCGTGCACGCGAAGTGGTCGCCAAAGGAGGTCAGCTGACGGTGTTATCAGAAGCTAGAATGGCGGAATCAATACCCAAGAAGAGAAAGAGTGAGAGAATACCAGCGTGTATTTTCCAAGACCAGAATAAGTATCGGGAAGGCCATGGAAAGATGGAAGGAAGTAAAAGAACTAAAAGGATTTAAATCGGATGCCGAGCTCGCGCTGTTTCTTCTGGACATGTGAGTAGCAGCCAACTGCTAGCACTGCTAGCACTGCTAGCACTGCTAGCATGTTGCTTGTTGACTTGTTTGGATGTGAAATGTGACCGAAGCTCGTCTAAATTTGGATCGGTCTAGCAAACGTAGATGAAGTAATGCTGAACAGAGTGAATATCAGATTTAGAAATGTGAGTTGCGTTTGTTAGTTGCGAGTTGCGTTTGTTAGCTCGTAGCGTTCATGGTCATGCACGTTCATGAAAATGCGCGTCCATGATCATTTTCAAAACACGGGAGGGAGGGAGGGGCTAGCTGGCTCTGTTTGTTTGGGATCTCGCAACGGACGTGAGGGCAACCAGGATCGCTGATACAACCTTTAAAGGGGCTCTAAATAACATTTGTAGATATATAAATATGTTTTATTGGCCATAAATGAGCGGATTGTAACATGACAAGAAGAACGAGACCTTTCCGGTTCAGCAAGCCGGTGGACGATTTCTTGAAGTTGTTTAAAGCTACTGGACGGTGGATTTCTTTGTGAAGGACTCAGGTCGGCTTTTCTGCGACGGTCCAAAGGATGTGACTTTATGTTCATTCTCCAGGACCTCGTGTTGGTGCTTTTCTCCGCTCTGCTAACTGAGAGCAACGCTAGCTAACGTTAATTCAGAAATGAAGTCGGCTAAAATAAAACTAGCGACCGTGTATAATGTCTGTAGTTCCTAACATCGCTGTAGAATTTAAAATAGTCCCATTTATGTTGACTTGAAAGTTTCCATCTTTGTGTGAAACCTGTTGAGCCTGTTTTTTTTTTTATTGGATTTGATTTGTTACCTTCTAAACAATGCCATCTTTCTCTCTGTGGACAAAATATGAATCTTAGCTCCTGAACTCAATGCGCATATTTAATTTCACACATTCAGACTTTGTCCGAAACGAGTTCTGAATTCTGGGTTAGCTGGCAGCGAACGACCCGGCTGTCTAATCTGGTCTATTAACATGTGGGCCAACAGCTCACCTGTTTATAGCCGAGGAGCAAGAGAGCAGAACTGTGCACAGCCCCAGAAGAAACCCAACCCCATCAGGCCAACCCGACACGATATTTATATCAAACAAGACAGGCAGGGGCCGCGGAGGGAGGGAGGGGGGAGGAGGGGGAGATACCAGAGTCAGGGAGGCAGAGAATGTGAGTAAACCAGAGAAAATGGAACAACAGCAAACAGATTAAACGAAGAGAGAAACGTCCAAACAAACGCCTCGCAGCTGACAGATGTCCTCCAGTTTCTACAGAGCAACACAGGAGACCACGCAGACAAAGGATGAATGAGTGTAACAGCATACTATCAGGACGACAGAAGCATCTTCAGGGTGATTACTTCAAAATAAACACGCCTAAAAATACCCTGCCGAGCAGCCCCATATCCGAAAGATGACACGCCCCCTGAGAGAGCGCTGCTGGACCAAAATAAAGGCCGAAGCTTCCCCACAGAGCAGTAAATCAGATGACAGGGGAAAGTCTGAGCACTGATGTAACACCCAGTCACTGAGGACACATTCATCGGCTGCGTGCGTGAGGACGTATGTCAGCGAGCAGCCTTTTGTGCCATGAGACAGTTTAACTGGGCGGATGATGAAGAAAGGCCGTGTTGTCTCCACAGTCCAAACGTGCAGCCGGCCGACAGCAGGCCGAACATTAAACGACACAATCCTGATGGGTTTATTCATTATTATTATTATTAATAATCATTTTCATTATTGACCAACATGCTGATTATTTTCTCTCTATTTTATTTGATCCTTAAAACGTCAGAAAATAGTTGAAAATATTAAATACAGCAGAGTCAACATGTTAAAATCGCTTGTTTTTCCAATCAAGAATAAAAAAATTCAAAGATGTTAAGTTAAATTTCACAGGAGAGGCCGACACGAGAGAATGAGAATCAATTTTCACTTTAATAAATTACTTTTTTTATTCTTCTGTTCATTTTATCTTTGCTTCATTTTGTTAATCATTTGTTTATTGATTGTAAAGCCCACTGAGTCAATGTGAGTTTTGATTTTGACTTTGATTTATTCTTGAAAATCTGACTGGAACAGTTGAAATCTTATTAAAAACACCTGCTGATGATCAACTAAATAACTGGTCGTCTTATCATCTCAGCTCTCCTGGGCTCTCCGTCTGAGTACGACACCTTATTTTGAGAAAACAAGCAAACCTCATTAGCATTTCCAAGTGGATTTATTATAACACTGCTGTCGTCATGTAGTTCAGTAGAACTGCAGAGACACTCCGTCCTACAGATCTTGTTCTCCAGATGTTTGAAAACAACAACACATTTCATGTCATCACGACTTTAAGATTATTTTTTGTGAAATTGAAAAATGTGAGGCAGAAATGATCTCGCAAAAATAGCTATAATAATACCTTTTTAATTTATTATAATTAATAAAGTGTTTTCAGTTCTCAGTGCTGTGGACAGATTTCAGACATTCAGCTCTAGAAACACAACAAGTGAAGTTTATATTAATATTAAAAGTGAAATGTAATTGTAGTAAACAGAAGTGAGATGTGGAGTTCCTGGTCTCTCAACATGCCCTGCAGCGTCCCACAGCTCGAGCACCGTGAGCACAATCCAGCAGATTCCTTCAGCATTACCCAGAACTGTCAGGAACATAATCAGCGCTGCTCTCTGAGCCAAGTTACAAGGCCGGGAACATGGAAACAGGCCGGCAGGAGCAGCAGCTCTGTTATCAGCAGGATCGCAGCCTGCAGGACCACAGCTGCCTTCCGCCGCCGCTGCTCGCCGGCCTCCAGCTCCGACGCTGCTCATTGTTTTCCTCCTGTGTTTCCTCAGGATGTGGGGCAGGGTCTGTTGCCTGAGCGATGAGGTCAGCCACGCAGCTCTCTCCTCCCCAGACCCAGAACAGGATGGGCGTGGAGCTCGGGAACGAGACTGATTTACAGTCCGGAGCGTCCCTCTAGCTGGTTAGGGCTGGTATGCACTAACCTCACGGCGCTCATGGGGTGATGATAGCTAGTCTGGTAACACTAACTCTGTGCAGCCGACACACTGGGACACAGAAACCGCTGAAGACCTTCGAAGATCTTCTGGTATGCTGTGTAAACGCTGTAGACATTTAAGAGCACGCTGCTGCGGCAACAGCCAAGTCTTCCTCCTGCTGCCGGAGGAGAGCTGATCGACTCAGACTACGAACAGTGGTCACATCCAACAGGACGGCTGTGTGAAGGCATGTGTGGCAGGTGCAGCTGTAGATCACACGGGCCTCAGTGTGGAGACGCTCAAACTGTTTTAAGTAATAATAAGCAACTTTAAAGTAACTTCACCAGGACAAAACATACGTTTCTTCTCCCAGACATCAACTCTTCTTCGATGCTCTAAAAGAACACAACTTGCCAAGTAGGCTACTAAGAAAACATCCAAATTGTACTAGCGTTGCTAAATGTCGTCATGTCTGATCGGTGTTTAGACTTGCACACTCGCTGATACTCAATCCAGCTTTTTAGGCAGCATCAGAGTCTGGACGCAGCTAAGGCCCCCACACACCGGCTCCGACGTCGGACGTCTGAAGCGTTCGGAGAGAGTCGGACGAGTTCGGGAGCTGCTCTGTTCGGTGTGTTCAGCTGCGTCTGATCCGACTGAACGTGCGAAGTCGGCCGTCTGAGGTTGGACGCCGTCGGATACTCTGATTGGTTGTTAGCTAGCTGTTCAGTGACCATTCTGATTGGCGGTGTGCCAGCGAATCAGCGCGGCGTGTGGGAGGGGCGGCGGAAGTGACGACGGTAAACAAACCACATAAACAGAGACGGCACAGAGTTACAAACAACACTTCACCGTTCGTTATTTTGGGGATAAACCAACGTATGTTTGGAAGCCATGGCTGTGTGGACCGAGGACTTTGAGGAGCAGCTGGCTGCCCTGGTGGAAGAGAGACCACCGTAATACGACATCACGCAAGTAATGCTGAGCTAACACTGTGTGAGCTTTGTTCTGATAAGCTACGGTCCGCACTCCGTTCTGTCATTTCCTGTTTTCATGTTTTGGGTGTCTGGCACGAGACTAGCGCCACCCGATGTTTAGGAGACTTATTGCATCTCGCGCAGGCGCAGAACGTATACGCTGCTGTGTAGCCGGGGCGGTGTGTTTCAATGTGACTGTTCTACTGAACGGATCCGACGGAGTGGTCGGAGAAGGAAGTCGGATAAGGAAGACGTCGGACCCGGTGTGTGGGGGGCCTAAGAAAACATCCAAATTGTATTAGCGTTGCTAAATGTCGTCATGTCTGATCAGTGTATAGACGTGCACACTCGCTGATACCCAATCCAGCATTTTAGGCAGCATCAGAATCTGGACGCAGCTAAAACAACAGGAGCTTAAAATCACCAAGCATTTCACCAAACACAGCCAACGTGAGGATTTTGAGGCATCAGTAATCCAGCCTGAGGTCTGATTCGCTGTTAATCTGTGAACTGCTGATTTAATGAGCATTTACAGCCAAAAAGCAGAGTGTTATTCTCACTTTCAGACGACCCTCCGGCTCAGTGCACGTCCGAACTAATCCAGCTTCTTCAGCGTTAACCTGCAGACAGGCAGCAGGGCCTCGACAGCCCGGTGAGGTCAGTCTGCCTGAATCTCACACAGTCATGATGAATTCACAGAGAGGAGTTCCTTCTTAAACACCACAAACATGAAACACAAGAGCAGGACAACCGAAGGACAGTGTGCCACATCTGGGTGAGGACATCTGTCACCACAGTGGACCGAGGCCTGGTCACCACCTGGTCTGGACTGTAACACCGACTGAGAGAGCTCTCACTGCGCTGAGGGAAGTCCTGTTCCTCGAGTGTTGAGCACCGTGGGCAGATCAATAACCAGGATGAAATCTGATCAGGTTTCCAAACAGCTCCATGTAGACCTGTCAGTCACGACTGAGCCTCGAGGAGCTGTGGGGGCTCGTTAGCCGGGGGTTTACTGGAAGAGCAGTCAGAAGGTATTTCCAAATATTTAGCATGGTTTGTTAAAGTATATTTAGGGAGGGCGTGGGAGGCGTTCGCCACACGATGTGTACAAAATAGTTTAAATAATTACAGTAGAGCAGTTGGAAGCTATTTAACTTTACAGTTCTGTGATTGTCAGACTCAAAGATGAAAGACATTTTCAACAATCTGAAAGAGTCTGCAATCAGCAGAGGAACATGTTTGAGGAAAGCTCGATCGAGTGCCTCCTTTCTGTTCAGAACTGATTTCCAGGGGCTCAAATGTCCCCTATGAAATGAGAAAACCCTTCAAGACCCTCAGATGTCATCAGCAGTCGTCGAAGTCGTAGTCCATCAAACATTTCTGGAGCTTCACAGCAGCGTTCTCCTGAACAACTGAAGTAGTTGGGGACTGGATGGACAACGAAAAAAACATCAAATGCTCCGGACAGCTCGTCCGTGGCAATCCGAGCCTAGAGATCCCAAATTGATTTGATCAGTTACTCTCTTTATGCTCGTCTCAGCCTCCACACTCACTTCAGACGAGATGTGTGCCAACACTTTTATCTGAGCAGCTACAGTGAAGATCTGCGGCTTTAGAAACGGTGTAGATAAATCTTTTCAAACCAATTTGGGATCTCTGGGCTCCAGGAAACTTGGATTACGCCAGACGAGCTGTATGAAGCCATGTGATGTTTTTTGGGTTGTTTTTTTACATTTTAAAAGAAGTCCCCAGCTACTTCAGTTGTTGAAGCTCCAGAAAGGTTTTGTGGACTTTATCTGACCTTCCATCAGCTTGTGGGGGAGGAGATGATGACTGGATTTTACTTTTGGGTGACCTCATGCTTTAAAGGGATATTCCGGTGTAAGTTTAATCCATGGTCTAACACACCTTGACACCGAGTAAGACTCCCCCTCGAGAGGTCAAGTTAGCTGACCGCTAGCTTAGCTAGTTTTAGCAACCTCAGAAAAGACCGCACGATAACAATACACTGCAGCTTATGTCTCCAACTAGAAACCGCCATCAAAAAGCCACAATTAATGGTGAGAACAGCAGCAAACTTCAGCAACAGTACATGTACAGTCCCAGCACACAGTACGAAGCATCAAACATCTGCTAGCTTTGCTGGATTTGTATTAAAAACACAGCACAACTCACCCTCTCCTCCAGCAGCCTGCCTGTGTGGGGAAGCCCTGACGAGTCGATTACCGAGTGCAGTAGATTTCTGCAGCTCAAGGATGAAAATGTCTGATTATTACTCCATGGAATGCTCAGTTCTTATTATCGAGAGCTGACAGGGAAAATAACGGAAGTAATGGAGTAATAATCAGACACTTTCATCCTTGAGCTGCAGAAATCTACTGCACTCGGTAATCGACTCGTCAGGGCTTCCCCACACAGGCAGGCTGCTGGAGGAGAGGGTGAGTTGTGCTGTGTTTTTAATACAAATCCAGCAAAGCTAGCAGATGTTTGATCAACATTGAAATATGTCAAAATTCAGGACTGTCATGCGCAAATCAGCAATAACAATGTTACATCAGCTAGCGAGCTAATTAGCTACCATGACATCAGCAAGTAGTAGCAACTGTAGGACCACGATACAATGAAACGACAGCGAGTTCTTCTAACTTGGTGCCTCATGAAGCCCGAACACTTCGCTCTGATCCCAACGAGAAACAGGATTCAGGACGCCATGACCCGAAACAGCGAGGAAGACCCTCAGGAGGCAGCATTCATGGGGCGTAGTGGTTGGTAGGAGGTGAGTCATGACCCTGAGAGTATTTGGCCTTGGACCCTGACAGAGTGATGTTGGACATTCCTCAGCAGCCTCGCCCCTCCTTCAGCCTGCTGCAGCCTCCCTCTCAGGCAGACAATCAGCCCTTTCACCGGCCCACGGCAGCTCCAGCATCTAATGTACCCTGAAGGTAATCTCTCCTCAAAATGTGTCCCGACATCTCTCCACTTAAACAATTCACCAAACCCATTTCACTGCCTTTATGCCTGAGGAGCGTTCCTACAGATACCTGTCAGAGGCTTTATTCTGAATTAGCAAAGTAAATATAGAAAACTGACCAGCTGGTGGAGCTAGAACAACAAATTTAGAAGTTCAGAGGTTCAGTGCCAAAGGTCACGAGCCAGTGAACCGAAGAGGTGAACGGTTAGTGAGGCACAGAAAATAGATGGAGCTGATCGACGGCACGGGGCTCAGCGCAGGTTATTGATCGTCATCAGTGTCGGTATTGGATTGAAAGGATTAGAGGATTAATTGACTAACAAAAAAAACAACTGTCAAGAGCTTGTTCAAGAAAAATGCTTAAAAACAAACTGGTTTCAAGGTGCGCCTGATCGATATATGAGCCTATGAGAGATTATAATGCAGAAAAAGATGCTTGGGGTAATTTATCTACATTTATTTAACTATCAGACTTCTGAAATATTATTTTACTGTTACATTTCTTTGTCTCGATTGTTTTAAAATCACATTTGAGGGACGATGCAAAAAAAAATGTGTATATTGGTCGATATTTATATCAGGTTTTTTTTTTAAAAACTTTATTGACTTGAAAATACCTTTTTTACACTGTTTTAAAGCCAAAAGTCTGCGACGTTTGTGTTTATTCATTTAAATCTCAGCACACGCAACAAGAAATTACAACGACTTCAATTTCAGGGTTAGGTGTTTGGTCTCACTTGAGAGGTTTTTGTTTTTTTGTAGGAGAAATCAACAGGAAAGAGCACAAGGTCAGGAAGTTCCCATTAACTACTTCTGTTTTACCTCCAGGAGAAAGAAAGTGTGTGTCTGATGAAACTTCAGGTTTCTTTGGGGTGTTTTCTTCTTTTTAGTGTTTGAGTCTAATTACATACAATTCCCAGTTGTTCTATTGTTCTTAAACACATCTTTGACTCCTGGTCCTGGTTTCTATGAGGGGAAGTTATTGATCGTCATCAGCGATGGTATTGGATTGAAAGGATTAGAGGATTAATCGACTGACAGAAAAATAACTGTCAAGAACTTCAATAATTGAGTAATTGTTCAATAAAAATGCTTAAAAACAAACTGGTTTCAAGGTGCGCCTGATCGATATATGAGCCTATGAGAGATTATAATGCAGAAAAAGATGCTTGTGGTAATTTATCTACATGTATTTAACTATCAGACTTGTGAAATATCATTTTACTGTTACATATCTTTATCTTAACTGTTTTAAAATCACATTTGAGGGATGATGCAAAAGAAAAATGTGTTTATCGGCTGATATTTATATCAGTATAACTTTATTGACTTGAAAATACCTTTTTTATACTGTTTTTAAGCCAAAAATCTGCAATGTTTGTTTTTATTCATTTAAATCTCAGCACACGCAACAAGAAATTACAACGACTTCAATTTCAGGGTTCGGTGTTTGGTCTCACTTGAGAGGTTTTTGTTTTTTTGTAGGAGAAATCAACAGGAAAGAGCACAAGGTCAGGAAGTTCCCATTAACTATTTCTGTTTTACCTCCAGGAGAAAGAAAGTGTGTGTCAGATGAAACTTCAGGTTTCTTTGGGGTGTTTTCTTCTTTTTAGTGTTCGAGTCTAATTACATACAATTCCCAGTTGTTCTATTGTTCTTAAACACATCTTTGACTCCTGGTTCAGGGTTTCTATGAGGTAAAAAGGACTGCAGGGTATTTTTCATGGTCACAAATGAAATATCTCTGACAGTGAAGTCTGAGCTCAGCCTGGACCGGACCGGACCGGACCGGACCGGGAGGCCTGTTGACTTCAAAGCTGGAATGAAGGAGCCTGAGGGCAGAAGTTGAGGAGGCAGAAGTTTAAAAGCTGGGTGTCAAGATGTCAGCCAAGCATCTCCTCCCTCTGGCACACACTCACTCATCACTAAGAGTTAATATAAACGAGCAGGAGAGTTAAACTGACTGTGTTCGGACAGAAACTCACAGAGAACCGGAGGTGGAGGTGAAGCTAGCAAGAGTCCAGCCGCTAACTCACTGCGATGCTTTAAAAAGTTCGAACAAAGCGGGTGAAATGTGAGAAAAGTGTTGAGCATCAACTGTGAAACGTTACAGACACAAAACAGCCATTTTCCCCTCACAGTACCGAACCTCTCTGGTCCACAAACACTGTTTTTTCACCATGAAATCGGGTCGTGACGCCGAGCCGAACCCCTCCGCCCTGCTGCCCGCGGCTCGCGCTCTCCCGCCGGACACAAACACTTTAAAGTCTTTAAAATTAACTCACCTAAATCGTCCATGATGGCCGCCCGACTTCACTGTGAGGGAGAAGCTCGTCTGTTTCTCAACTCTCTGTTTTCCTCTCAGAACTTCTTCTTCTTCTTCTCCTTCTTCTTCTTCTCTGCTCAGGTCCTGCTGGTCAGGACGGCTCGTGAACGCGCCGCGATATGTGCATGTGTACTTTACCAGAGCGCGCACTGACGCGGGCTCGGCGATGGGCGACACCTGGCGGCCAGGACGAGAACTGCATGTTTAAAATACATAACAGCGGGTAGAAGAGTGAACATTCAACTGGACATCAACATTAAACTCACCCAGAAAGTTATTGAAAAGTTGTATTTTATGTTCATGTTTATTAAAAAAGAATTTAAAAGTATTGTTTTTTTATAACAGTAACATTTTTGATTAAGACCTGTCAACGAATATAATTAATTAACTATTTTGACCATCGATTAATTGCTTCAGTCACTTCTTTAAGCAATAACGTCAACAATATCTCGTTTTAGCTTTAATGAAAATCAAACTTCATATCCCCATGAAACTTTCCCAGAATATCATTTTGTATTTTAAGTTTTCTGACATGTTATATTTTATGTTCATGTTTATTTTTTTAAAAAATTTAAAAGAATAATCAAATAGATTTTCCGACATGTTTTTTCATACATTGTTGATAAATCAGTTAGTGTATGGAAAAAAAATAATTGCAAACTATTTTAATAATAGATTAATTGTTTGAGTCATTTTTCAAGCAATAATATCAAACATTTGCTGGTTCTAGCTTGTTTTTTGTGTCATTTAAAGACAAAACAATCAACTTGAAGACGTCAGTTTGGGCTCCGAAAAATGAGCACATTTTTACATTTTGGGGCATTTTATAGGCTAAAGAATTAATTGATTAGTCCTTTAAATTAATGGCTAATGAAAATAATATTTTGGATAGAAAAATTGGGACAACATTTTTTCTTCCCCATTTGTTACTGACATTGACACTTTTTTTGGATTAAAAGTTTTATAGTATTTTATGTTTAAAATATGCAAATTCCACAACCTGATATGTACTAACTTTAATACATTTCCAGAACAGAAATCTGAAATAACATAAATACCAAAATATAGTGTTACTCAGCTATTACTTAGAGAGAAACGAGGCCCCTTACTCATCCCTGTACCTTCTTAAAAACTATATATTTTATCTTTTTAGAGCCAATTTATATTTGAACTCTGTTCATATTAAACCTTCTTACAGAGACATTTCATTAGATCGATAAATGACTGCAGCCACACCTGAAACAAGAAAAACAGGAGAAAGACAAAGATATATGATAAAACATTTATTAAATTAAAGTTCATCATCACTTTGGAACGTAACTTCCCCAGAATGAACTTGGTACCAAAGCTTTTACAGACATTAAAGCATTTCCATCACCTCCTGTTGCTGCAGCATAACTGCACCAATCATCTTCTACTGAACGTCACCTCGGATTAACAGAGTTACTGAAACCTTTGGAAAGATATCCACATTATATCTCAGAGATCCTGGACTCTGTTTGCTGTGAAGATGCTTCACTGGTCTGAGAGGTTAACACTTTACAAAAGTGAACATTAATTAACATTAGTTAAAACAGTAATAAGCATTAAGTATCTTAACAAATGTGTCTAGTTAACATGTTCATGTTAATCAAGGTATTAACTAATATAAGCAGCATACAGTTGATGAATTCACAGCTACTCTTATAAAACATTAAATTAAATGATCTTTATAAACTATTAAATAAAGCAACATGAACACATTCGTTAACAGTTATTTATATATTAATTAATGCTTATTACTGGTTTTAACTCATAATCAACGTAGCCTTACTGTAAGGGTGTCACCACTTCATTAAAATATTCCACAGAAACTTTTAATAAATATTTAATTGATGATAAATGAAAACTAACAAGATAATTGATTTATTAGACTTGTCTTGTAGTTTATTCTAGAAATTCATGATATATCTTTAGTCCTAAAAATAAAAAAAAAAAACGGGATAATATTTGTCAAAAGTCGACCGCTTTCAGCTTCCTCTCCTCCTTCTCGGTGAGCGGCTGCTGGGAGAGGATCTTGTCGTGCAGCCGGTGGTGTTTGCCGATGCCGAGCCGGGGCAGGCCGCGGTTCAGCCCCTCCAGCAGCACGCAGGACTTACACAGAGCCTGGCTGGAGATGTATCCACAGCGGTTACATGTTCCCTGCTGAGGCATCTTCACGCCCTCGCGCACCGACAGGTTCTCCCCGGAGTGGATGACGTCCATGATGGAGCTGGGCCTCACACTCTCCAGGTCCTTTAAAAAGGTCCTGGCGTAGCCTCGGTAGGCGTTCGGAGAGTAGATGCACTCAGTGGAAAAGTAGTCCAGCTTCTTAAAGTAAGCGTACAGAACGATCTCTTTCTCATATGCGTATTTGAGCGGCTTGCAGCGCGGCACGACCCCGTCGCCCTCGCTGTTTGTGGAGATGGCGGTGCAGCGGCGAAGTCGAGCTATGTCCCCCCGCAAGACGTTCATCAAAACTGTCTCTGCTACGTCATCGGCATTGTGACCTGTGGACAAAAAAACCTTTTCAAACAAATTGTAACAATGTATTCTTTGACATCACAGCAAAGGGCCGCCTGGATCTGGAGTTACCTGTACATATCTTGTCCACTTTGAGCATGATGGCTCCTCTGTCGAGCGCCTGCCTCCTGAACACTCCACAGAAGGTGCAGTTGTTCTTCAGTCCCACCTGCTTCACTATAGCATCCATCGTCCAGCCATACAGCTCCTCATACGACACGATCTTCAGCGGCAGCTCGTACTGCTGCTCGTTCCTCTTTACGGTCTCCAAAGAGTCGTCTCTGTAACCGGTGATCCCCTCGTCCACCGACAGGAGCATCAGCTCGAGGCCGTAGTTGTACCGCTCGTTCAGGAGCTTCATCAAATGTGCGAGCACTGTGGAATCCTTCCCACCGGAGGCAGCGATGCCGACCCTCTCCCCATGTTTGAAGAGCTTCGCTGACACGATCGTCTGATGCACCTCCTCCTCGAAGGCCCAGAAGAAGCACTCCTTACACAGCGAGTGGCCTGTTTTTGGACGCTTCAGGGCGGCACGCTTGTTCCCACAGCTGCTGCACTGGACAGGCATCGTGACTCCTGGAGGAAGTCCTTCAACAGGAACAACATTAAAAAATAGTTACACAAATGTTCCTGAACATTTTCATGTCACAGTCTTTGAAATAAATCAACCTACAGAGCTTCATCTTTTTGTTGCAGGTGCTTCAATAGAGCGGGACCACAGGTTTTAGTGTTTGTTGCTTTTTCTCTTCCATTTGCAAACACTAAATATAGGGGATTTCACACTATAATTATATTAAACAGTCCCCTGGAATACAAATCAATCAATCAGTACTTTGGCTCTGATGCAGTATCGCGATATCTGCCATCACATGCAATATTTTTCACAATATCGAATATCGAACAGCTGTTGTTGCATCTTCGGGCTTCTATAATGAAAAGAAATAGCACACGGAGCTGTTGTGGATGGGGAGGCAAAGCACTTCGTTATGTTATTTTAAAGCGAGGTTTAAAATAACACATCACAAGTGGAAGGACATTTCAGCAATACAACTACAACATATAGTAAGCTAGTTAAGGAGGCAACTTGAACAAAACCACAGTAATATTAGCTGACTGGTGTGTTTTAAGGCATGCCGAATTAAAGAGTTAAACACAATGACTCATAAAACGTCTTTAATCATCGTCTAACAAGAATGTGCGAAGCTCATTTAATTAATTGCCACTTTTGAAAATGAAATTCAGCGAGCGACACAAGAAGTGAGGCAGTCGAGCGGTCTTTATAGGATGAAGTTGATACAGACAAACCTCCAAACTTCATATTAACAAGCACACAAACAACAGCAGTTAATAAGCTGACGGGTTTGACGACATTATTAGCTATTATCACCAAAAACAACATCAACAGAGGGTCAATATTTAACGTGTTTTCAGGTCTAGCTAGCAAATTTAAGCTAACTATGTAGCCACGTTTATATCAGGAGACGCTTTCATACCGAGTCTTCCGGTGAGAGTCCGACGTGAGCACGTGAGGAGGAAGTTCACCGATTAAATCACCGCTGAAGTTTTACTTTTCTTACCTAAACAACTTAAATATGACACGACTTGTTATCGTCGCTAGCAGCTTGTTTCATCATGTGTCGGTGGCTCCGCTTCACCGTGAGACCGGAAGTGACGACACGCTGAGCCCCTGCAGCGACACCCGCTGGTCAGAGTCGGTCAGTGCGCATGAAACTGCAAACACTCCATTGTTTTAGTCTAATTTTTAGTCCAAATGTCTCATTACACTTCATTTAAAACGCCACATCTTCAGAGGTAACGTTTGATTTGAGTTTAGGGCTATTTTAAAAAGAGAATTCTCCTTTTTTCTTTATTATTAAAAGCAAGAAAAACCTTGAATTCATTGATTTTCTTGACTTGTTTTTGAAGTAGCATACTTTTACAATTTTTTAAAGGGTAACTCCATAAATTTAACACATTCACATTTGTTTACAGGTCTTGGGGAGTACTACTGCATATGTGAAAATAGTAGTACAAAGTATTTTGTGGCTCCAGAGGAAGCTGAATGTTATCTGATAAATTACTGTGATGTCACTCTGTGGCTAAGTTGCATTGTGGGTAATGTAAAGGTAAAGGTTTTGAAAAGCAGTCCACTGTCGAACTCATTATGGAGAGATATCACCTCTTTTCTTCTTCCTTTTCAAAACCTGCCACCTACATTACCAACAATGCAACTGAGCCACGGAGCAAAATCACTGTAAGATTCATCAGACGTCATGCAGCTTCCTCTGGAGCCAATAAAGGCTTGATACTACTTTTTCACATCTGCACAAGCACTCCTCAAGACCTATAAACACACTTTAATGAGTAAAATAGGTGGAGTTTCCCTTTTATACAGCATTTAGTTAATAACGCAACCTCCCTGACGCCACTTGAATCCGTCTGTGATGCATTTTTAAGATGCTGGTGAGACAGAGATAAATCACACAACCGAGTCAAACGTAAGCAATAAGGATTTATTAGTTTGCTTCAAAGAATGTCTCTACTGCAGCAGCTGCAATAGATATCAAAATGCTGTTGGGTGTGAATGAAGGACAAGGGGTGTTGCTGCTGGGGGGCGAGCGAGGCTGCTGAGGTTCAGGGTTCAGGACAAGAAAGAGTCACAAGCTTAGTTGACGGGGTGAAAAGCACCCCTCTGATGCCACTGCATGTCTCTGATGCGCCGCACCGACTGGATCTGAGGAATCTGGGCTCCGAACTCTTCGCTGTCCTTATACTCCCCCTTTTCAAACAGGTACTGATAGCCTCTGTAGCCTGGATACTGGTAGCCCACCCAACTGGTGCGCCGGCAGCACAGAGAGGGAGAACAGATGAGAGACAGTCAGAGGTGATCGTGACATGTGGGAGTGATTGTACGTCTGCAGGGCGGATGGACTCACGTGCCACTCTGAACCCGAACAGAGGAGACTTTCTCCTGGTAGCCGTGTGCGTGAAAGCTGGGGACGTCGTCGTCTATGATTTCTATCTTCTTACCTGCAAAGCTGGGGTTTTCGTAAAGGACAATCTTGTGCTCCTGGCTGTCCTGAGAGAGGAGCGAAGCGTTAAACCTCAGGGGGGTGAATCGTTAACGGAGAGAGGACTGATGACAAATGGCTCGACAGTTGTTTCTATATTTCGTTTTACTCCATCGACGGTGATGTCGTGGTTTCTCTCTTGTGACAGATGTCTGCTAAATGCCCTAAATGTGAATGTAGAAGATTGAAAAACGGCTTTCTTACCACTTTAATTGGGCGGAATGCAGCGATGATGTCACTGCGCCTGCTGTTGGTCCAGGAATCCCAGCGAGGATACTCCCCCTTCTCAAACACATACTGCTCGCCCTTACAGCTGGGCTGCTCGTATCCCACCCATCTGAGGGGAGACACGGACGACCGGGATTAACGGAGGACAGAAAGCACTTTGATTTCCCTCCCCTTCCATCCCAAACTCCCCTCGGTGTCTGACCCACACTCACGGTCCACACAGCACCAGTATGGAGCCCACTTTCTCCACGCCTGCTTCCTGGAGGTTGTTACAGGGGCCAGTCAGCTCATGGCAGCGTCCCTGGAAGTTCTCCTGCTCATAGATAACCAGCTGTGTGCAGAGAGAAGAGGAGGAGATCTGTGTGTGAACCACTTCAGGAGTAGCACATGTGATGTCTGGAGGATGCATCGAAGGAGAAACTGTGATTGAATCCTGAATGTGCTGCACTTCTTCTCACCTTGAACGCACTGGCGCCTGGCTGCTGCTGCTTGGATGCAGGGTTCTGGTGGTCTGTGGCCATAGTGAACGGATCGGCAAGATGAAGCTGAAAACACAACAAGAGCAGAAAATTATAACGTCATTGTTTCTGAGGAACATCTACAGATGTGTGCAGGATTTATAAAGTTTATGAGCAGGTTTATTATGATCATACTGTCCTGTAAGCTTCACATCCTCCTGAATACAGAATCACAGCAAATCTAAACTCTCAACTCTTCAATACGCAGAAAACAAACGCTGACGAAAAAATGTATAAACTTTATAAAATACAGCAAAGCGAACATGACCCTCTTACCAGTACCTGTCTGTGCCAGTGTGTTTGTGATGGCACGATGAGCTCAATATATATGGGACGCCCAGGGGTGGAAACTCTGCCAACAGTCCCCGCAGTGTCCAAGCCGGCCTGCAGATCGGCCTGCCATAGGCCCAGCACGCTGAAATGTGGGGTCACCGTGCAGCCTGCCCCCACCCCGGCCTATCACACACCCACAAAGTTATTTCATTAGTTGTCAGTTTTGTGCAGCCAGTCATTGTTCAATATCCACATGATTCAGCACAAACAGTGCCAAGAGTCCCACACCTACAATGAGAGGCAGAGAGAGAGAGAAGGACAGTAAAAGACGGGTGTTACTGAGCCGGAGAGGTTCAACAACACGAGCGACGCCGCTGAATATTCACACAACGTGGACGTTTGTTTAATATTTCCCTTCTAGAAAAAGAATAGTGAGGTTTCATTTTACACGCTGTCTTCCTCCTGATGGCACTGATGATGCTCAGTAAGGAAATAAAACAACAATAAAGCTCGTTGATTAATTAGATTTAATGTCTCGCATGTTAATAATCCTGCAGAAGGAAAATAATCTGAGGTGCGACTGAAGTGAAGCTGCTGTGAACACAGACACACGTCTGTGTTTATGTTCCCTGAGCTTCAGTTTTTAGATATTAACACTTTAATTATTGATTTGTGTCTTTTTTCTTCTGTTGCGTCGCTCTGTGCTGAGAGGACGAGCATTTAGTTTTTTAACAAGTGCACAAAGAAATGAAAATGGATGGAATCTTGAATCTTGAGAAGTTTTTTTTTTCTTTAAACTAAATTGAGGCAATAATTCATGTGTATAATATTAAAGTGGATAAGATTAAATGGTTTTATAGAGCAGATTTATTATTCTAGAATATAAATGTCACAGCAAAGAGAAATTATAAGGAAAAATAAATGAATGTAAATAAATATATCAGTGTTTACTTCTTCCTTCTCCTGTTACGTTACGTTGTAACATTTGTTGAACTTATTCAACTTTTTGTTTCTTTGCATTCATCCATTCATGTAACGGAGAAAAGGGAATAAGAAGTAAGAATGTGTAAAAATGACAATATACAAATACAAATGTAAAAATGTGTGCACGCTATAAAATATGATCTTTGAATATTGAGTGATACTGAAGCTGATAACAGTTTGTGAACGTGCGACTGCACAGCTGAACGACTCATCAGTAGATTAACTGCACATCAAACAACAAAACTGAACTCGTTGAACTGAAACATGCACAAACATTTACTTATGAAGTTTTACACTGTTAGATTATAGTTGATATTAGATAGTTGGTCAGTTTTGCACAGATTGAACAGGATTATAATTAAATTATAGAGTTCTGACTGTGAAATCAGTCCAGAGATCAGTCTGAGTTAAAAGACTCAGAGAGAGAGGAGAGATACAAAGAAATGAGATTATTCAAAAGTGAAACAAAAGAGAGAAAATGAAACATAAATAAAAATGTAAAAACAGCAGCAGAAGAACTGCACGTGATGTTTCACACTGCTGGAGGTTAAAGTGTTTCGTATGATAGAAACAAAAAGAGGATCAATACAAAGAAATAAGATGATGTAGGATGATTATTGTTTTATTTGGATCCACATCAGCTGCAGCTCTTCCTCCTGGGGTCCGATATGTAACATACAGCACATACAACTTTAATATTAAAACAAACTTAAAGAGTTAACAATGGGAATAATGAAGCAAAAATAAACAAAACAGATGTGATTGAACAATGATATTAAACTAAACATGTAACTGAGTGAACTGAATTATTGCACTGATGAAATATAATTTTAAATAATATAAATAATGGAGTTATTGTTGTTGACAGGGTGAAATAATATCTATTGATCCGCACTGACACTTGGACTTAGAGATGGAGAATAAATAAGAAGAAATAAGAGTATGTTTACGACAGTGTCGATAATATTGAGTCGTATCAAAATGTATAATAATTGACAATAATTTCACCACAGCTGAATCACTGCTCATGGTATTGCACAGGAAACTGAATAAGGTGAACTGTAATATGACACAAAATCCTCCTGATACAGTGAGATTATAGTCATCGCACAGATTAAATATACTTATGAATAAATTATAATCACAGCTGTTGACAGGGTGAAAAAAGTCCGAGAGTCAGAGTCAACAGATGAACAAAGAGAGGAAAGAGGATTAAAAATATATAATTCTTATGTGCATTAAACTATATTTACTACACTATATATAAATAGTATAGTTTATATGTACAACACCATAATGACAGTGTAGATAATATTGAATCTGGTGTTACGGCTCTAAAACAACTTTATACTTTGTCTCATCGTCATCTTTTGTCCACAGGAGGCGCCAGAATCAATAAATATGAAGACTTCCATGCAGCAGCTTTAAACACGTAACATCCTAAACTGTTAGTTATTTTACGTAACGTGAACACGTCGAGCAGAGAGTTCAGTCGTTTAAAGGAACCGAGCAGCCGACCATCGTTACAGCGCGACACAGTCGATGTTTGAATGTGGACATTTTCCTCTTCAGGGCGGGAAACTCGAACGCTGCGACGACGTGGAGCTGCTGAGTGTCGTGAAACAGTCGAGGTCTGACACAGTTATCAGTTTTTATCAGCGACTGAAAGGACGATGGAAAGTGAAGCTCTGGAGGCACGTGGGGTCGTATTTCAAGATAAAACTACATATTTGTTGACGTTAGCTAACGTTAGCATGCGACCGCTTCCTAGCAAACATTACAGTTTGAGTTCATTTAGTGTGTTTCTCTTCCAGGCTGGAATAAATCTGACGGGAGTTAATTCACACGTCTCCTCCTGTGTTGAGTAACGTTAGCTAGGAAGTGGTTGAATGCTAATGTTAGCTGTCGTCTACAGGAAGCTAACGGCTTATTAAATGTGTTGTTTTAGCTTGAAGTTTCACTTTCTCTTGTCGTTTGTGTCGCAGTTCGAGCGAGCTGATGACAATGTGTCGGATTTTCTACGTTTATACGAGATGAAACCAGAAACACAGCGTTTGAGTTTCCCGCCCCGACCGTGATGTCACAGGAAAATGGCCGCTGGGTGAATATTATCTGTTCCGGGAAAGAGTTCTTTATATAAAAAGAAATCATGTTCACAGAATTATTTGTGCACGTCGGAAAAAACGTTGTTTAAAATGTGTTAATTCTAAAATTGTTGAACATTTTTTAAACTTCCCTTTTCATCGGAAGTTAATAAATAGATGAGACACCTCTTCAGTTCAGGGTTCACCTGAGTTTACCTTCAACCAGGACGTTATGTTCTCACCTGTGTTGGCTGGTTTGTTTTTTTGTTAGTTAACAAAAGAGACTTCCATTATTTTGTGCGACACTTCCTGTCAGGAACTTCCTCTCTTCTCTCAGCTCCGTGATTGGACGCCGCAGAGTGGAGGCGTGACACAAAAACAGGAAGTGGACCAACTTTTTACCTCCACGTTTAAAAAACTAAGATGAATATCGGATCCATGTTTGTTGTGTGTGTGTGGTGTGGTTTGGAGAAGGAAATGCTGCTCGTTTCACATTTTAAAGACAGAAATGATCTAAATTTGTCACTTCTGACGCCTTTTAGCCTCCAGCTGAACGATTCTGATACGGACGTTCTGTATTAATATCCTAACGTTGCCTCTTTAATCACTTCTGTTTATTTCCGTCCTCACGTTGTCACTGTACGTTAACGCTGGATGCTATAAAGTGGAAAGATTTCATTGATAATTGCTCTTTTTGTTCAGTTGTGCTCACACTCTCACTACATGTTCTTTAAGTGTTAATGATTTGCCAAAAAAGAGACAATAATCTGCTACGTGACGGTCCGAACTGTGACACGAACAAACAGCGGAGGAGGTGAAAACATGAAGTTAAACATTTTTATTTTAAATCTTGATTAGTCTGATGAAGGCCGGAGGAAGAAGAAGAAGCTTCTTCTAACATCACAACATGACAGGAGGGTTAAACGCACAGTGACGACTACGGGAGGAGGGCGGCTGCACTCTGAGTTTAATACCAAGCGTACAAACAGTATGACATCATCACGTCCGCCGCTGTGAAGCAGATGTGCGTCCACGTGTTCAGCTCAGCGAGCGACGAGGCTCTAACGCGACACACACGACTCGTCAGGAGGAGAAACGAAGCTCCTGCTAATGTTTCCCACTGTGACTCACAAGGAGAACATCACCAACACACTCCGGGTCAAACATCTCTTTATTCGCCACTGAAACAAACATGGCTCCTCTCTGGGCACAAGCAGCTTTGCTGTGGTTGGGTGAGGGTGGAGGGAGGGCACAGCCTGGGGGAGGATGGGGGAGGATGGGGGAGGATGGGGGTGTTTGTTGGGCGTGTGAGAGGATCCTGCTCAGCTGGCTCCAGCTGTGGCGGGCGGGGCAGGAGGTGCTGGGGCGGGGTCGGGTTCTGGGCCCGGAGCCGGAGCTGGAGCCGGGTCAGGGACGATGAAGCAGCCCCTCTTGTGCCACTGCATGTCCCGCACACGTCGGACCGACTGGATCTGCGGCGCCGGGGCCTCCCAGTCGTTCCAGTGCTTGAAGTCTCCCCTCTCGAAGATGAACTGGCGCCCCCTGTAGCCGGGGTACATGTAGCCGACCCATCTGCAGGGAGGAGACAGAAAACTGGGTCAGACCGAGTCCAGACATGCAGTGAGAGACGAGCGACAGGACGGTGTGTGGAGGGTCTTACGTTCCGTTCAGGGCCTTGACGCTCGCCACGCGGTCCTGGAAACCATGGCCCCACAAACTGGGAACGTCGTCGTCGACTATCTCCATCTTCCTCCCGGTAAATCCAGGGTTCTCGTACAGGTGGAGCTTGTGATCAGCGCCGTCCTGCAGAGGGGGGACAGACACAGAGGAGTCTTTCTCTAAAAACACAGACATGAGATATGTTTTGTGATTGAGCGGTGTCGGTGTTGTGTCGAGAGGTCACCCACCACTTTGAGAGGCCTCAGAGACAGCAGGGAGTAGCTGCACTGACTGTTGGTCCAGGTGTCCCAGCGTGGATACTCGCCCTTCTCCAGGATGAACTGCTCCCCTGTGAACCCGTGTCGGTCGTAACCCGCCCAGCTGAGAGGAAACACACGGAGAAGAGACCTTACCACCTGGTGTCTGTCTCTGATTGGACAGGAGGTGGATGGAGACAGAACCTCTACCAGCACAACAAACACACTCACGGTCCGGACTCCACTATCACAGATCCGACCTTCTCCAGTCCCTTCTCCGTCACGTCTTTACACTCTGCGGAGAACTCCGCCTTACAGCCCTGGAAGTTCTCGAACTCGAACAGCACCACCTGGATCACACATGAAGCAGGGAGTGAGGAGGAGGAGGGGGAGGGGATTCAAACCTGCAGCATCGCCTGCAGCCACGGCGCGTCCGGGCGGTACCTTGTACGTGGCACCGGCTCCACCCTGGCTCTTCCCAGCAGCCAGCTGCTCCGGGGCACTCTGCTGCTCCGACATCCTCCTGATCCACCGCTCCTCCACTTTGTGGCAGCAGCACACACACAGACAAAGCACCATCATCCATCATCGTGCACGGGTGGAGCACAGACAGACGCACACAGGAGGAGGAGGAGGAGAGCTCAGTGTCACTGTGAGGTTTGTAACTCAGCCTTGAACAAGAGGATTGTGTTAGTGTTGCTTAAAATGTGACAGAGAAGATTAAAGACACTCATCAGTCCTGGATCTGGATCCACGACACCCAAAAAAATCCTCCAAACCTTTCGTCTCCACTCGCCGCAGCACCACCTAACTCCACCACCACTGGCCTTATCACAGCTCCCTGTGTGTCCGGAGTGGGGTTGTTACCTGGGTTTGCCTGCTAGGAAGTGGTAGTGTCCCTCTTTGTCAGTGCCACTTGGTGTTTGGTGGGGTTGAGCCATTAGCGGGCAGGGACAGGGGGGGTATTTATGGTTTATTTCTGGCCACAACAGCAGAAAAGGGGGAGCTGTTGATACAGCAAGTCTGTCGCTCACATTGTGTCCGTCACGCTGCCTCTCAATAGGCAGCTGTGTTGGCACACGCCGCGCTGCCCGTCCGCCTGGCTGCCACCGAGCGCTGTGTGCGGGCACCCGGAGAGAGAGCCAAGAGGATTCAGCAAACAGCCCCGCTCAGCACAAACACACACACACACACACGCACACACACACACACACACACACACACACACACACACACAGACGACACCCAGTCTCAACCGAACCAAACTTCCTGACAGACTTCTCGTGAATCTGAGTTACAATCATCAGCAAGATTGAAAATATTCACACTGTGAAGCGGCTGAATGGATCTCGTTAAAGGAGCAGTTCACTCAAAACTGAACTTTAAGTGGATCTGATGAAAAGTCTGAAGGTGAAGTGTCGTAGTCCACAGAACAGTTCTGGAGCTTCACAGTAAAACAGAGCTGCAGCGTTCTGCTAAACAGCTGAAGCAGCTGGAGACTTGATTTAAAATGTAAAAACAACCAAAAAACAACATAAAATTCTCTAAAACTACATTTAAACTTTGCCGAATTATCTATAAGCACTTCCTGTTAGCAGTGAACCTGTGGATGTACAGACAACTATCACTGGATCACTGTGATACTGAAGAAAACTTAAAAACATGATGTTTCTAAGGCAGGTTCTGCACATGTGAGGAGTGTCATCTCCTCCTCCTGATGATATAAAGTCAGCTGAAGTGTCGTAGTCCACAGAACAGTTCTGGAGCTTCACAGTAAAACAGAGCTGCAGCGTTCTGCTAAACAACTGAAGCAGCTGGAGACTTGATTTAAAATGTAAAAACAACCAGAAAAACAAAATAAAATTCTCTAAAACTACATTTAAACTTTGCAGAATTATCTGTTAGCACTTCCTGTTAGCAGTGAACCTGTGGATGTACAGACAACTATCACTGGATCACTGTGATACTGAAGAAAACTTAAAAACATGATGTTTCTAAGGCAGGTTCTGCACATGTGAGGAGCGTCATCTCCTCCTCCTGATGATATAAAGTCAGCTGAAGTGTCGTAGTCCACAGAACAGTTCTGGAGCTTCACAGTAAAACAGAGCTGCAGCATTCTGCTGAACAGCTGAAGCAGCTGACTAAAACAGTTTGTATTATTACCTCATTAATAATGTAAATATTGTAAATCTTCTCCAAAACTACAGAGTGCTCCTTTAACTTTGGCCTAACAGGCAGTTATGTGATTAAAGCTGCATTATTTAAGAATTTTAGTTGAAAACATTAAAAAAACGTGAAACAGAAACAGATTCTGATGTTATGATGTTGTGATACACTGGCGTTAGCATGCTAACCAGCTAGCAACAACCGGTTCCGGTCCAACAACCAGGCTGATTCTTACATACTACACCTTTAAAACTGTAGATCAGTCACTTTATTCTTGATTATGACGTTTTATTGATCATTAATGAGCAATTTATGGAGGCTAAATATAAAAAAAATTACATTTGGGAACGTTCCAGTTGGACTGAGCTGCTGAAGTGATAGAAACTGATGAAGAGTTGATAACTGATGGGTCATTACAAAGAGATTTGATAGACGTTACTTGGTATAAACCACCAACATCCCATGAAACCTGTGGACCTGTAACATGAAGCTGTTCACTGACAGACGTCTGGAGGAAACGTCAGGTTTTAAATGTTCGGCTCAGCCACAGAAACAAACACCAGACAGACGGACGAGAAACTCAAGTCAAGTAAATTTTATTAAGAATGTTTCCACTTTAGGACACTGGCCGTACAACACAGTGTAATATACATCTGTACTTTCAAATTAAAAAAGGACAAAAGGAGGACATAAAAAATAAACCCTCAAATTTTTCATGACAGAGTCAAATGTCACGTACACGGAGACGGGGACGATCACTCCCGAGACTCGGCCGACACATTCACTTGCATTGCGTGAGCACTCCGACGAGACGAGAGCGGAGGCCGGTGCTGTAGTGCATCGTGGGACAAAGTGCTTTATAGAAGCGCAGAGTGGGTGGAGTGGGTGGAGTGTGGATGGGTGGAGATCAGGTGCAAATGTTCAAAAGGTTTTAGAGTAAAAAAAACAAACATCCGTCCACTTTTGAGCCGACACCCCGACGCTCTGACAGCAAAGATTGTGCATGCACGTTAACGCAGACAAGACGGAGGGCGGGGGGGGATTGCACATCCTATAGAAAACAACATGATGGAGGAGTGTGTGTGTGTGTGTGTGTGTGTGTGTGTGTGTGTGTGAGGTATGGCTTATAATGGATGTTAACACTCATTCAGCCTGTTAAAGAGATTTCATACAGACTGAAGTGTGAGTTTGTGCTGAGAGTTCATGATTGACACAAAAGTCCCCCGTCCCTCCCGACAAAGACAAGAAGAACAACAGTACGCAGCGATGTGACGCTGTGGAGTGATTCAGAGGAGCCTCTGGTGTAGTGATGCAGCTTAAAGGGGCATTTCACCACAAAACATGACAAGTCAGACATGAAGGTGAACATTTCTAACACAGCTGAAGAGACAAACAGCTGGTCTGCTGTGATCCAAATCTCCTGAAGCCCCGAGATCACAAACTGATCCGAGGAGACGATATTCAGACTCTTTTATAAGCTGAAAGATAAAAGTGTGCACCCCGAGCTCGAACACACAAATCTAAGTGGTTACTTGATCCCCGAAAACCATTTTCACACTGAACAAAAAAACACTAACGTGGCTTAAAATGAGCCGGTGACACGCTCGATTTCTCCACCTCTCAGGTGGGTACGATGTGTTGACGTAAAGACTGATGGCTTGTTAATACTTTTAAATCTGTCTCAGTTCAAGCAGCTCAAACATCATTTAGTCAGCGCTCAGATTAAAAACAGACACTGAAGTCAAAGATATTAAAAAAAAGAAAGAAAACATTATGTGCAACTCTCAGCTCAGATGTGTCTGATGATCTGCTGCTTTCTACTGTTCTCACAGGAAAAACTAAACAGAAAGACGAACTCGCCTCCTTCTCCTGGATGTTTCAGCAGAGAGAAGCGCTCACGTTCTTTATCGATGACTTTCTACAGAAGACGACAGCTGTGGCTGATCGTCTCTATCAGGATTTCCACCCTCTGTTTAGAATCCCTCCCTGCAGTGTTCGAGCTCGTCTTTATGTTTCAGCTCAGTAAATAACATCTTTACAAATCAGTTTGTGATCTCGGGGCTTCTGGAGACGTGGATGACAGCAGACGAGCTGTATGGAGACATTTTCCTTTTTCTTTTTTCTCAAAAGTTCTCAGCTTCTTCAGGCTGTTCTGAAACGTCACCTGACCCTCGGTCGGCGTGAGGGTGAGTAGCTCATGACTGAGTGTTCATTTGTGGGTGAACTGTCCCTTTAAAGTTTCCAAAACTAGCTCTCTTGTCTTTGTTACATGATTGATTATACAAATATAACATCTTCTGATTTCTAACATGATTTACAGACGATCAGGTCAGCAGTGATTTGTTCTCTACGTTCATCAGTCTGAAATGTGATCCTGCGGCGATGCTTGTGTGACGTCCACCGTCAGCGGCTGAAAACACTGGAACACGTCCGACGCAGGAAGCTAAACACAAACATCTGGCAGACGATTGGCTGGATCGTCCTCCGGCGTGTGACGGAGAGGCGTCGTGGTCCCACAAGTTCATGACAGGAAGTAAAAATCGCCTTTTTTCTCCCTTTTCCTCGAGTTCAAGCGTGATGAAATGACTGAAGCAGAGCAGCCGGATGTTTTCTCCTCTCTCCGTTAAAAAAAAAAAAAAAAAAGGCACCATGCACATTTATCAACCCAGACGGGACGAGAGCGAAGAACGAACACAAATAAACAAAAGTAGAAAAAATACATCAGCAGCTGTCGATTCCCCTTCTCCTTCTCTCTGGGTCGAACGTTAAGGCTTCTGTTTCATAAAGATTCATCTGTTAAGGCAACCTGGAGGAGGAGAGACAGAAGAGGACAGGAAATAATCAGGAGTTTTTTATTTATTCAGAAATATCAAACCTCAGTCTCTCTAAACTGGATTAAACTGAATTCTTTTGTACCAAAACTTTAAACTCTACACTTTAAAACAAACAAACTTTTTTTGTGTCTGTAAATACTCTTCCTTCATGCAGTAACATCGAAACGTCGACGCTCATTTCGGGGATAAATACGTTTTATTTCCACTTAAATCCTTCACAATAAAAGTCTCCTGTTATTTTATTATTCTAGTGGTTTTATTCTGAAGCAACAAAATCAGGAAATGTTGAGTTTTCACCAGCAGGAACGTCAACACGACCTCTGAACAGTGTCGGGGGATTAGAGTATGTCGCTCCGCTCAGACCCACCAGACTCCATTCATAAAGTCAGTAAGTTTTATTTTTGGGCATCGTAACGCAGTCGTTATGCAATTCAAGTAATCCATCATTAAGTTACATTTTCAAATAAGTAATCTGTTACTGTAAGAATGAATTTGTTGCCACTAGAAACAAAAAACTAAATCTCTGATTCTTCTGCACTGTTTCAGTTTCTCTCCTGCTTTTTACTCTAAATCTTCACTTTAAATCTGGATTTACTGTTTTAAACTCATCTGAAGCTGTGTTTATTCTGGGCAGTGAGCCACCAATCTGCCGTCCTTTTGGTGGCTCGCTCCATGGATTTAGACAGAAGGCGACAAATTGGTGGTCTGTTTTGTTCCACCAGTTTTGCCCCTCGGAGGGTAACGTTACACTTATTTGCGCCTCCATTGCTGTAAATCCGAGGCGGCAATGTGGTGGCAAATGCTGAGATGGGCGGAGGTGTGGATGACGTGCACTGCTGCGCACCCACAGCCGGGAGTTTTAAAACCAGGAAACAGCTGATCACAGCAGTCAGTTCGTCACTTCATCCACCAAGATGAGCAGCTGGAAAGCCGCTGAGATCCGGGAGATGCTAGCGTCTCCTCGCTCTCTGTAGCTGTCTTGGTTGTCCGCTTGTTGTTGTAGCGGCGAGCTAATAGCGGTCGCTACTTTCAAATTAAAAGCCCCCCGCTAAGAACCCAGTTCTAAACTCCGATGGGGTGCAATGTAAAGCTCTTATTTTGAAGAAAACCTGCGAAAAACCTCCCATAAGGAATGAATGGGACGGGGTCAAAAAAGTCTCAAAATCATCGACGTTTTTCAAACATCTCCTGCTCTGGCACACTTTGACCTAGAGACACCATTCAAACTTTAAAATGTAGGCACAAGTCTTATCTATTTGAGTTGTATTTGAACTTTCTTTCTACGATGTTTAGTTTTTGAACAGTGACCCTTAATTGATCGTGAGTGATTTCGAAAAATTCAGAAAAATTCAGGATTTTCAATGAGTGTGTATTGCGGAATGTTCGCGCAGCACCAACTGGCAGAGTGGGGGAGCCTGAAAAAAACTCTCCGAAAATGTTTCTTTAGATGACGATCCTAGCCACAGATTTCACACTACAATAGTGATATTTTCCAAGAACGTAGCCACACTTGTCTTCTGTCTGGCAACGTGTCCACTTTATCGGGAGGATGTACGGTTTTTGAATTATCTGCGTCTAACCGACACAAACTCCAGCAACTGCCCCATAAGCCCCAATGTTAAACGGGAAGAGGATTTTGGGAGAAAAGCAGAAACTGCCCTGCTTCTCTTCACGCCCAACTTCCTGCTTCACGTCACGTCACATGTTGACGCCTACCAGAGGAGGAAAAGTGGAGGCTGTTTGGAAAAGGAGGAATATTACACCTCCCTTTTAGACAGACAAGGAGGCACATTGCAGCCTTTACCTTGCTGCACATGTGCCACCTTTTCTATCTGAAAGGGGCTTCAGATTAAATGAATCTCTGTTGGTGCGACAGTCACAGTGAAACAGGATTTAAACATCAGCTCACCTCATTATTCACTTTAGCTGTCGTTGTCGTACTGACTCAAGCGCTTCTTGGACTTCAGCTCTTTCAGCCACTGAGGTGAGTCTTCCTCTCTGCACAGATCAGAGTCAGAATGAGGTTAACACACAGACAAACAGCTGATCGACACGACTTCCATCTGACTGCTGCTGCTGCTCACCCGTTTTCTTTCCCACCAGGTGGGGGCAGCACTCGCGCCGCTCTGGGGAGGAAGGGCGACTTGGGAGAGCGAGACAGCTGAGAGGGAGAAGAAGCAGGTCCGTCGGTTTGATTGTCATCGGCTCTCTTCTTCAGATGGGCCTGAGGACGGAGAGGAGACGTGACGAGGAGGAAAAACATCAGCGGACCACCAGAGAGGGAAAATATTAAAGGGGACTCTGGTGTTTTTAAAGCTGAGGCCCTGTGTTCACATGTTTTGGTGTGTAAATGACAAACTGTCCACTAAAATGGTCTGTTTCTTATCATTCCAAGTGTCTGACAACATGATTCAAAAGATTCAGACCATGTCGCTCTCATCAAACCCACCAGACTCCATTTACAGAAACAGTCATTTTCATTTTGTACCACACATTTCATTCGAACTCGACAGAAAAACTAAAATAAAGCGAGCCACACCTTCTCCGTTTGTCTTCCTACTGTTCCAACAATCACCAACTCTTGTCTGGTTAAAATAAAAACTAAATCAAAGTGTTAGATGTGAAAATATTCACGCTGCTTCTCTGATGTCTGACCTCCGTTCGTTCCTCTACAGATATCTTCACATCTAACTCGGAGGATTAAGAGTTTATTTAAACCAAACCAGAGATGCTGATTGTTTGAAACAAGTTTTATTTTGTGTCTGTTGAGTTTTAATGACGAGTTTTTATAATGATAAAATTACCACTTTTGTAAATGGAGTCTGGTGGATTTGGCGAGAGTGACATACAAAGAGATCTGACTCTATTTAAAAGGTTTAAATCGTTTCCATCATGTTGTCAGACACTTGGAATAAACATCTGAGTGTGTCAGCTGTCAAACTGAGGTGATCTACTGGACTGAATCCAAAACCTTTTCCTACCTCTCACCAGAGATCCGCTCTGTGCTTCAGTGAGCAGTCGCTGATTCACAACATGAACACATCGAGACATAATCACCTTTAAAGCTGAAGGGTCCATCCCGGGGAACAGGGCGACCCTCTGTGGCTGCGAGGCGACAGCAGAGCCTCCGTCAGCTCCTCTGCTCGTCTCCTCGGAGTCGGAGCCGTCGTCTTTACTCTCCGGCTTCGCCTCTGTCGCAGAGACAAAACAAAACACTGTCATGAGATCTGCTGCATGAAGAGAGAGTCTCCGTCCTCCAGCACGCTGTGAGTCATTATTTCCAGAAGTCACTAAATATTCTGAAAAGAGAGGAGGACTCACGACCGAAACAACAAATCTGTTAATGTGCCTTTTTCTCTGTGTTTTAAAAGTTTCTCGCCTGATGAACTAAAGAATAAACTGACCGGTGGAGTCTCTGTAGAGCCAGTCCTCGCCGGTTCCCTCCTCCGTCAGCGCGGCGCTCAGACGGGCGGCTCTGGTCGGACGCGTCCGCGGCGCTCGTTTCTTCCCCAGCTGAGCTCTGGAGCGAAGAGCGCTGGTGTCCAGCAGCAGGACCGGAGCCTGGACGAGCACACCGGAGATCATTCATCATTAAACAATATGTTGTTTTCAGCCACTGAGACGTGGAGGTTTCCTGCTTTTCTCTGTTTTATATCAAATTAAACTGAATGTTTTTGGAAAGAACAGGACATTTATAGACTATTATGGAGATTCTTCACTGTTCTCTGACATTTCACAGACTGATGAATCAATTAATCTAGAAAATATCAGACTATAGTGCAGTCACAACACATCTGCTGCTGAGCTGCTGTCGGCTCAGATCAGACTCACATCGGGGAAAGATGGCAGCTGGCTCTCTGGAGAAGACGGCGGCAGGAGGCTGTCCACAGCGTCCACCTGTGAGGCGGCGTCACCAGGTGTGTGTGGGGGCGTCGGCTTCCTCGGGGACGGGCTCAGATTGCTCTCTGAGCTGGGAGAGGCCGGAGTGAGACTGAAACAACAAGAGACGGAAGTTAAGAAACTTCACTGTTGTTCCTGTCAGGACTGTGATTCAGATGAGACAACGAGCTCAACTACCAATACAACTAAATTATATGTCAAACATCTGGTTCCAGTTTCTTGAACGTGATGATTTGCTGCTTTTCTTTTTCATTTCTGACAATAAATGAAGAGTTTTTGAGTTGTGGGCTGTTGGTTGAACAAAAGACGACGTTTAAAGACGTCAGTTGGGGCATTTAAATTTAAAATATTTTAAATAATTGGTATATAAATCGATAATGAAAATAATCAGGCCTTTGGAGAGATTATCACATGTGCCAACAGGCGGCTCTACAGGTTGTGATTACAGCTTATTCTAGTATTATTACTTTATTTGTTTATTTCATTGTTTGTGTCTGTTCTTATTCTGTGGTTTTCATTACGTCTTGTCTTAATTGTAAATCTAAAAATCTTCCTTCTTCTCAGTGCTGATTAACGTTGTCATTTTATGTTCTGACCACAGGAGGTCACTGACAGATCGTAATAAAACTACTGACATCTGTAGCAGTTCCGGAGTTACTCAGTTCATCCTGCTCCAACAGATTTCTGTGGCACAGAGCGATCTTTATTTTCAGACAAACGATTAGTTCATGTTTGGATTTTAGTCCTTTTAATCATTAAAAGATTCACAGAGTGAAACTTTAGCACAGCTGTGGATCGAGGTGTCAGGAGAAGACCGAGGCCGGTCAAAATCAGGAAATCAGAAACTGTTCTAATCATTAAAAGATAAAATAACGACGCTGGTATTTAAACAGTTGTCACAATAAAGCGAGATCAGAATCTGATCACTGATCATTTATTTATTCATTCATTCATCTACCTTCTTGAAAAGGTCGGCGTTGTGATTTTTGTGCATGTTGATGTCCGAGTCTTTCATGATGTTTACAGCAGGTGTGTTTCTCCCTTTGACTCAGACATGGAGGCTGTTCTTCTTCTATGTTTCTGTTCTCCAGCCTCACAAACAGGCAAACCAAACTGAGACGCATATTATGTTCAGAGAATCCTGACATCCCACCCGTCATTCAGAATAAAGCCTCGTTCAGAAGAGCAGAGATGTTTGTTGTACTAACCTGTCATCAGTGCGCAGCCCCGTCTCCCAGGTCCCGTACTGACTGTCGGTGTCGCGGACCGGCGAGTCCTTCCCCTCCTCGTCTCCACTCGGGCTTTGCTTCTGCTGCACCTGGAGGCACAAACGGAGGAAATAATGAATCAAACTGGATCAGAGTTTGAGTCCACTCATCGCTGTACACGGCTCAAAATTCTGTTTAAACACAGTTTGTACTTTCTGCTGCTCGAGGTGTAAATCAAAAAAGACGTTAGCAGTGTGACGTGACTCAGAAACGTTCACAGACAGACGTTTAAGTTTTTATTCATGTGGTGTTCAGTCTGACGTTTCCCTGGAAGGTAAAGCGACAGGTGTTTGGAGCCATTTCATGTTTTTTTGGTTGTATTCACGTTTTAAATCAAGTCTCCAGCTGCGACACTGTTTTGCTGTGAAGCTCCAGAACTGTTCTGTGGATCAGAAACTTCACCGACTGATCGATTAGCTGTTACAGCTCTAACAGACAGCCGTCGGTGACCCAGCAGTGCTGCTGACAGAGCCTCACCAGCAGCAGCGGTACATTAAGACGGATAATGGACGGGGATGTGACGAGTTAATGGACACAGGACCGGAGCGGGGACAAAGACGGAGATGGGTTTGGTGGGTGTGTGATGGAGTGTGTGTTTGCTGTCTGCTGAAGCGTGGCTCTTTTAATGAGGCGGGTACAGAGGACATACTGTCTCAGAGCCACACAGAGGAACAACTACGCATGAACTGACAACCCTGGCCTACATAGGAAAACAATAGAAAATCCTGCTGCTGCCTGAGGGCAGGACGCAGAAACGTGATACACCTGGCTCTGTCGCTGCACAGGCTGATCACAGGCTGATCACAGGCTGATCACAGGCTGATCACAGGCTGATCACAGGCTGATCACAGGCTGATCACAGGCTGATCACAGGCTGATCACAGGCTGATCACAGGCTGATCACAGGCTGATCACAGGCTGATCACAGGTTACTCTGAGTCTGTGAGAGCAGAGATATTGAGACAGGCTGAGATGGATCTGAGAGAGTGAGAGAAAGCGATCAGCGGTGCAGGATGTCGTTCGTCAGCTCGGTCTTTCCTGACAGGAAAGCAGAGAACAGTGAGGAGGAAGGAGAGCACTTGTACTCGATGCAGCCGATCCTCTTCTCAAGGATTTACAGAGCTCACACTTTTCAACTTGACACCACAGGGTCACAACACTTACGGTTAAATACACACACTTCAGAGTCCGGCTTCAACTGACGGCAATGAACAAAACCTTGAGTCCACGTCAGGCTGCAGGTTGATCGTGCAGAGACGACATACTCTAGATGAACAGTGCAGCTAATTTAGCTCGAGGATTGGTTCCTCCTCAAGAAAAGGCTGCAGAGAGGATTTATTCACTGCAGTGCATTGTTGCACAAAATTAAATGTATTATTTGTCGGTGTTGCCGTCTTCATCGACATATTTTACATGCCTTTTTAACAAAAGAATTAATGCACAACTTTTCCTAATAAGTTCTGACGTAGCAAACATATAAATCAAATAACTGATCGGTCGTTACGACTCCAGAGGAAGAAGAAGTAGCCGTTTCCGCTGTCTTTGTCTTCCCCGGATATATTTTGGAAACACGTCTCCACCAATAAAAAGTAAAACCCAGACTGGCACCTTTATGATACCGATACTTTATACAAAACTTGACAGAACAGCATCTGTAGCTTTAAGAATGTGGGTGTCGACCATCAACACACAAACTGAACACCTTTGTCCTCCTCTTCTTCAGACCGCTGCTACAGAACATCATCACGTTTTCACTGCTCAGCCTGGTTTTGTGGTTTTGTGGTGTCACGGTGCTTCACACACACATCACACACAGCCGAGCTGCTTTCCAGGAAACTACAGAAGCTCCACACAAACCATCAACTTCCTGTCAGTGGCGCCTTACGTATACAGACGTAGTTAGCACATGGATAGTGACTTTAAGCAGTGATTAAACAGGTATTATTTGGAGAAGCTCCTGGTTACTTTCTACATGTTTACTCCAACAAACACCGACAACAGAACCAGCTGGAAAGCACCTACATCTCCGGATCGATCCTCACACCACTACCAGAGAAATACATCCCACAAAACGTTTAGCTGGAAGCGTTCTGGGACCTGAAGTGTCTTTACGGATGATTTAAAGGTGCATCAGATAAATGCAGCGTCCTCAGTGCTGCGTCATCCTCCCCTCCCTCCCTCCTCGACCTGTTGCTGTACGCTGTTATCACTGTTGTCAACAAGCCAACACGTCTTAAATCCAGGTCTCGTAAAACTCTGCTGATAAAAATTCCTATCCCGTGTGTGTGTGCGTGTGTGTTACTCAACCAAAACACACCCTGAACACACCTTCACCTGCTCGGCGTGGAGGACGAACGCCGTCTCTGCCGGAACATGTTGGAGAGAAAGAGGCGCCGCTATACAGCCGCTACACAAAACAGGAGTTATAAAAGCTTTTCAGGTTCACGATCATTTATCATTAACTGAGATACTGTCTTTTATCAGCCTCATGCTGAACTTCAATCAGACTCTTTGTCCTTTCTGTCTCATCGCAGGCTGGATGAATCTACAATAACTGGTTTAACAGGTTTAATGGCCGAACAATACAATAAAAAAAACCTCTGAGCACAGAGATTGTTCAACTGTTCGGCTGAATGGAAGCTCACAGGTGCTGTCGACCACAAACAGGGAAAATGAGTGGATGAAGGAGGCCGACTGAACCAACAGGTCCAGCAGCAGTGATTTATAGCTGTCAGGACGAAGGCTTTTCCTTAATAACATTAGCAATAGCCAGCTTCCCCGAGACAGGAAGGGTGTGTCGGGGGAAACGACATAACAAAGAGCGGATGAATAGAAGGATGAAGGAGAGAAAGGGCTGATCACTAAACACGCCTGACTGACGATCGGAGGAGGAAGGGGCCGGAGCGAGGCCGTGGAAACTTCATTCTGATAACACGCTGATCGCCGAGAGCCACGCAGAACAATGACACGCACACACAGGACGGCCGATAGATCGCTCCAACGTCAACAGCTCGCTGGAAAGTGATTTATTCCTTTAAAAGAGAACGGTTCTGCTGCAGTAAAGCAGCGAACAGATGGCGTTACATCAGAGCGGAAAACACAGAGCGAGCAGCCGCCGTCCGTATAATGAGTGTGTTTACGTGAACGAGCTCATAACGCGGTTAACGAGAGTGTGTGCTGCAGACTGAACGGTCCGAATGGATCAGTGTGTTTTATCTTCCAATTACACCTCAGCACTGAAGCTAACATCATTATCAGGGACGTTCCTGACGACGACTTTCCGATGATCAAGCGGAAATTACACCACTAATCTAAAAGTCAGGAAACAGAAGATGTCACAGATCATTTAACCTCTGACCAATTATTACTTTTAGTAGACATTTGTGTGCAAAATTGTGTTGAAATGATCATATAAATTTTTGAGTTATGGCCACAAACGTGTTTTGTGAGGTCAGAGTGACCTTTGACCTCTGGCAACCAATTTCTAGTCAGTTCATCCCTGAGTCAAATGCCGTTTTTCCACCGACAGTACCAGCTCGCCTCGGCTTAGCGTGGCTCTACTTGGCGTTGCGTTTCAGACGTGTCGTTTCCATCTAGAATTAGTATCTCTTCAACGTGGGCGGGTCGTCATCGACGTGGGCGGGGTCGTCTTCAACGTGGGCGGGTCGTCATCAACGTGGGCGGGTCGTCATCAACGTGGGCGGGTCGTCTTCAACGTGGGCGGGTCGTCTTCAGTGACGTACTTATCCACGCGACACATAAACAGGGCTAGCTGTGGGCGACGCAAAACACGTCCACCTTTTCATTTCTTGTCGCACCATCGAGCTCGTTCTGGATGCGTCTTCAGCGACAACACTCAGGAGCGTCTCCACCTCTGCCACGGTCCACGCCGTGTTCCTGCGCGTTGTTCCTTCCATGTAATCGCTATGTTGACTGAACGCAGATGCTAGTTTTTAAAGGTAGCGGGCGTCAGGCTCGGACGTCGCGCTCGTCACGAGTCGTCAAGTGGCGTCGCTCTCTGTCCAATCAGTGGCCGGCTGCCAGCTTACGTCACACAGAAGTATCAGCTCAGCTCGGTTGGAACTTATACGGAGGTGATACTAAAAAAGCGCCACTTTAGCAGGTACCAGGTACCAGATTTCAGTAATGGGAACGCAAAAAAGGCGAGCTGAGTCGAGGCGAGGCGAGCTGGTACTGTCGGTGGAAAAACGGCAATAGTGAACATTCGTAGGAAATTTGCGTTCTGTAGATGTCGCTTTCTCGAGAATGCGACCAAGGCCGTCGTCGGCATAACAACGTTCAACGTTACAAAAAATGTTTAGGAAATGTGCCCGTGTGGCTCGGTGACACGGCCTAGAGATCCCAAACTGATCTGAAAAGACGCCATTTACACCTTCAGCTTAAAAAGAGTGTAAATAACATCTTTTCAGATCAGTTTGGGATCTCTGGGCTTCTGGAGACTCGGAGAACAGCAGACGAGTATCAACATGAGGGGAAGAGATGATGACTGGGTGAAGTTATCCTTAAAAACAGCCTTTTCATTGAGTGACTGAATCACAAAAAGCAAATACGTGAATAAACGTTTAAAGGATGCTCGTTTAACTCGGAAGAAATGACTCATAACTATAATAAAACAGTAGCTTTAACTGACTGGTACATCGAGGGCAGCGATGTTTAACTGACTGCTCATCGCTTCCCTCCTCATGCGGTCGGTTCCTCAGGGATCTGATGTGACCACCTGAAATACTGTGAGACTATTAACAGCCATTAAAACACTCTCAATCACAACATTACGCTCCCATCACGTCACCACCACTCCCCGTCCTCGGCTCGTCGGCTCTAATCTCTGCGGCCGGGGTGGAGTGGGAAAGCATGCCGTCGTGTACGCAGCAGCAATCGATATCAATATCCTCCAGATATTCAGAGCGACTGCTCCCCGGGGCGCTGATCTCGCCACATGTCGGGGGGCTTACATTAAGGCGAGCGCTGCCGGGCCGTGTTTTCCTGTCGTTATATAAGTGGTTCGTACAGACGGTACAAAGCGTCCGGTAAGAACAGAGCGAAAGAATGTAGGAACCTGACTTGGCTTAAGAATTTAACTCAGAGAGCAGCAGACCTGACTGAACGGATTAAACCTCTCAGGCTGCTGTTTGTTTTCCTGCTTCTTGCCAACGTGACGATAGTTTGAGTTTTTGATTTTTGGTTGTTTGGTTGTTTGGTTGGTTGTTACAGATTTATCCTGATATTGTAGTTTCGTTACTCAGCGATAAATCTCATTTTGTCCCGACATCACATCACAGTGTTCCCCGGAAAATAAAACAACTGGCTCTGATTGGTTGAGCCTGACGTCACACATCGTTCCCTCCACAACATTTAAATCAGATGTGTGCAAATACTACAGATCCAAATGTAAGAAAAACAGGGAGATAACCACCTTTTATTGATCCTATATTTGTGCAAACCTTATGATTTATGATAAATTCACTAAATGTGGTGCTAAAAAATCTGTTTCCTGACAAAATGTGAGGTTAAAGTGCAAATATAGTTTATTATTGTGAAGTTTAAGAATATTTAGATTTTCTGACAGTTTTAAATCAATTATTTGTTCCTTTATGTGAAACTTCGTGAAATAAAGGTTAAATTAAAAAATATATTAACAAAATACATGTCAGTGATTATCAGGATTAATATTGTGAAACGCAAAAACCTTCTGTTTTCATTCCTGCAGTATCAGAGTCATTGAAACTGATCAGATAATAAAGAATGCATCATATATGATATGATAGAAGTCTGGTCGACGTGACATTGTACAAAATCCTCTGAGATCATCAGTGACTTTATTCTTTTTATACTTAATGCTTCTTTCATTCTTTCCGCTGACTCTCGACCTGCTGCAACAATTAAATTCCCGGTGTGGGATCAATAAAGTTTATATCTCATCTGATAGTACTTGTATAGCCTCATTGGAAAATATTAGGGAGTGAACTCAGCAGTTCACTCTGTAACAATAAACTCACGTCAAAGTGTAAAAATGTGTAAATATAAGTAATAAACAAAGGTTTTGTTTTAAGCGTCTGACAACATTTGGAAACGATTTCACTCCTGAATATCTCGAGGTGAGTCGGTAACTTAGCTGTTGACTCATTTAAATATTCAGTCATCGCTTTAGAAATAAATTCTTGCTCAACTCCAAACTCCTCTCTCCAACTGTGATTCATGTTTCCACTGTCGTCTTCCTGCAACAACTCACCTCAGGAGACTTCAGAGCGAGACTTATCCTCGAACAAGACTTGTGTTTCTCGTTAAAAAAGTGGAGCTTATCATTTAACGAAACGGTCTCCCTCTGTCAGAATCATTTCCATAATGTTGTCCGACACTGAGGCCACGTTTATACGTAGCAGGGTATTTAGAGAAACGAATATTTCCCCCCTTCGTTTTCAAAAAAGTTGTCATTTACATCAACCCGCATAAATACGCCGTCGAGCGCCATTCTAACTCTGCCAAACCTCTGGGCGGCAGTGTAGGGAGAAGGATGAAGCCATGCAAGCCAATCAGAATCCTCAGAATCAACAACAACGAATAACACGAGCGACTTCCTGTTCCTTTCAAAACAACGCTCACGTGACGTTAAGCATTTTCTGGCGCATAGCCTAATGAGCGTGAGAAGCTAAAACCCCGTTTCTCCCAGCTGACACGACAACACATAACCGGAGTTTTCGTGTAAATGAGAGGCCAAACCGCCTGGAAATATCTGCGTTTTCCCTTCGTGTAAACGGGGCATCAGAGTAACAATCTCAACCTGTCAGAGAAACAAACAAGCACTTTTAGTGGACGTAGCTTTGTCAGCCTGGTGTTAGCTGCCAGCTGAGGTGATCTACTGGAACGATTACAAAAGTTTTGTTAAGTTTTAAATCATTTACGCACCAAAACACAACACCAGAATCCCCCTTTAACTGATCAAACACCACAAACATTTAGTCTCTGGATATACAAACCCGCTCGAACAACTTCAGATTCAGAGACAACCCTGTTGTCCTGATGTTACTGTCCACGCCATCCAACCATCACTGACCTCTTATTATCCTTCATCCTGTGATCACCGGCCCGGTGGAGAGGATCGCTGCTCCCAGAGAGCACAACCACAGCTCCTGGAGCCTAAAACTAAGTCATGTCAACACATCTGACGTCATGAAAACACCTCTTATCTTCAGCCGTTGTGACTCATGAGGTGTTGCACGGCAGGTCAGCAAACAGGCGTAACCTAAAGATAGGAACGACTTCACTGTAACGTATACGTCTAAATCTGTCCTCTACATGGAGCTCAGCTGGGCGTCAGGATGTGACGAGTGATAAGAAGCCAGAGAAACAGATTCTGTCCTTCTCAAGAGTTTAGCTGTTAGGAAATACAACTACGATATTACAATTTCACAGGAATCCACCGTTTTTCCTCATTTTATAACTAAAAGCACAAATGGTCGACACACAGACCTGAAGAACTTGCACAACAACAGCTCTGTTGAACAAAGCGAGACAGACAAAGTGAGCTTTACATCGTGCCAAGGACAGTTTAAGATGATGACGTGATGGGAACGTATAAAAGACAGATGAGACGCAGCAGCGCGGCAGATGGATGAGTTCCTGACATGTTTGGCTCGACACCAAATAGTTGACGAAGGAGCAGCTGTTAACAGAGACGTTACAGAAGTGCACGGACATTTCTGCAAAATGACTTCAATTCCACTTGTGCTTTATATAACTTCAACAGATGTTTAGGAAATGCTGCTGATTATAGTCGGTGGGCGATCGGAGTCGGGACGAGGGGGAACGCTGCGCCCCCGAATCACTAACTTCTCTTCTACATCTTCAGATTTGACAGTGATACTGATCAGATGTTTTGTTATATTTATATATTATATTTTACCGTGACACACACTCAAACACACTCACATCGCATCAGGCTCGACAGGGAGAAACACACAAACGTTGTGTTGTCAGACAAATACACAGATGAGAGATGAGAGTCTGAGTAAATTGACAGCGACTTCACTCTCGCCGTTCAAAATTGCCCGAAAGTGCCGAGCACAGAGCAGGTTTTGGGCAAACACATCCACTCAACTGAGGACCGAGGGAACGGGAGATAAAATGTTTTGTAAGGCGATGAATCATAACTCGAAAAACGTTCTCTAACTGGATTTTTTCCTCTGAATCCTGCCGTTCTGTCAGTTTTGTCTTGAGTCTAGATAAAGTTGCGAAACTAGATTCTGATGTCTGAATGATGAACTGTACCAACGGCTCAGAAATCGAGGATTAGGACGGAGTAACCTGTATTTCGCCCAAGATATCACTCTGGTGAGGAATAAGGAGGATAAATCTCTCTAGCGACGGGAGGGGAGACATCCGCCTGTTAAAAATAAACAGATCACGGTCATCAGTGACTCTACTGCTCAGTTAAACTGATGAATCACACGGCTGCCTGCTCAATACGTCTGTTTACAGTCAGTGATAGTATCAGTGGTGAGAGGTGTTTCCCTGGTGTGTGTTGTCTTACAGCAGTGGGGGTGTTGGGCGCCGTGCGTCGCCGTAAGGACAAGCGCTGCTGGCTGCGCAGCGAGAACCGGCGGATGGACTCCCTGCTGCGGGACGCCAGCGAGCGCAAGGAGTTGGTCCTCTTGAAGTCCCCGGTCCCGTCCTCTCCTCGGCCTCCCCGCTCCACCGGACTGGACAGGAGGTTGAACGCTCCGTGGAAGGAGCGACGGACGTTTCCCACCCATCCCGACATGTGAGAGTGAGCCACCGACAGCTTGTCCCCCAAATACTCCATGACTGGCGAGATGTGCTGCGTCAGAGTCTGAGCGGAGCTGTCAGAGTCCAGTTACTCCAGCGAGAGTGTCCGAGGTGTCCACTGATGTGAGCTGCCGGGTCGATACTGCAGCAGTGATGAAGGTGACAGAGAGGGAGAACAACACCACTGTGATGATGTTGGTGCAGCGCAGATCTCCTGACCGTTACAGGACGGAGCCTCTGCTCAGCTTCTCCTCTGCAGTGCAGTCCCAGCGGAGCCGTCAGGACTCTGCCTCAACTCATCACTCTGGAGGCTCCAGGCTGTCGACCTCGAGCGAATCGTGAAGCTTTCTAATGTCTATTTCGATGCACACGAGATATGCTAGCTATGATACGCTTGGCACAAACCAAGTGGGTGCACGAAGGTTACGTAAGGCCAACACTTACTGTTAGTTATGCTGGACACTACTCTGAGAGACAGCCTGAAAAACTGCTGCGCTGTCCACCAACAGGTTTCTCAGCCATGTTTCAGAACAAACAACCAATCAGGAACAGAAGTGACGATCACATCCTCTACATACTGTTTGGCACAACATTCAGTTATCTTCTTCCATCACAGATGTTGTTAATTGTTTATCTAAGATTTCTCCAGGTGGAAGCTTCTCTCCCCTGATCAGCCTCAGAAACACCCGACCTGACAGCTCTCCCACAGCTGATGATGATGAGTTTCCTCCAAAACAAGGCCAAGGTACAAAGTTGAGAAATCCATCCATGCAACGAGGCTACATTCCCACGGTGCCCGAGTCAAATAGGACAAATGGTGCAGGGCGGCGGGCGCTGTAGTCCTTCCATACAGAAACCAACAGAGCAAACACTGTGGTGGGGAAGTCAAATCCAGAGAGAAAATGTTCCCCTCCTCGCCTTTTTCTGCAGGTACGGGCAGGTAGGAGAAAATGCGTCAGCAGTGCTGCTCTCTGTACGCAGCGCTATAGGACTCACCGTCAAGGAGAAACTGGGTGGAGAGAGAGGGAGTGTGGTACAGAGAGAGAGGGAGAGAGGGAGGTCCCTGCTTCAGAGCGGGAGGGAGAGGGGAGGGTGATATATGTCCTGCGGTGCTACAGCCTCATTCAGTCGCAGGGCAAGACGGGAAGTGTCAGAGCAGAGCGGCAGGGGAATAAAATGTGAAATGTGCCGCTCGTCTCAACTCAAAACAGAAAGCTGGAGAGAAAGTGGGGATGACGAAGTGATATCATCCGAGAGGAATGAGCACAAGTGCACGATCATGTTAAAGAGGAGGCTATAAATAGATGGATTAGACATGCATGAGCGAGAGGAGTGAAACAGACAGGTGTGGCTCATTAACCAGCTCGTCAGCAACAATCACGGCCGTCCGCTCAATGTTTGTTTAACTCGGCGTCAGACTCCGCAAACAAAACACAACACGTCCAACTTCCCGACACTAGGACAGATCTCTGAAGTCGCTCCAGATAACAGAGACTTCACCTCTGAGCAAACTGGGACAGAGACGCTCATAAAGGCTGAGTCCCTGTCCACATGTGCCCCCTGCAGGTAATCTGATTACCTTGTGTTTGAAGCGCTGCAGGCAGGTCGGCTGCGAGCGTCTCAGTTTCCACCAGAACACAAACTAACTGACCTCTCTCACGTCCTCCTCAGCAGAAAAATGGCTGCCTCTTCCTTTATTACTCATATTAAACATATGAAGGTCGCAGCAGGATTATTATGTTCCTGTAGCAAAAATATATTATTATTTTACTAATATTCTGTCTTCTTAACATGATAATTAAATTGAGATAATCCTCAAATTTACCGCAGAAGAATTATTTGATGAGTCAATCGAAAGAAAACGTTGATGAATAATCAATCATTTGGATCATTTCTCAAGGAAACAGTTGACTTAAAAAATTAATCGCTCTTAAGTCTGGTCATCAATGTCAGTCAAACATGTACATATTCATCATCAAACACACATTTCAGGCTGCAAATAATGATTATGTTCATAATCAACTGATCTGATTGATTTCACGATTAATAAATGATCTTTTAGCCAAAACAATTGTCACGATAAATTTACGACTTAAAATATCTTCTCTTTTCCAAAACCCCAAAAACTCTTCATTTAACATCAGAAATGACAAAGAAAAGCAGAAATCCTCACGTTTAAGAAGCTGCAAACGTTTGGATCGATTATCAAAAAAGTTGCTGAATCATTTTCTTTTGATCAACTAACGGTTGCAGCTCCGCTCACACTGTTAGTCCACGTGAGGGATTAAGTTTCCCTGTAGGAAGTGTTCCCTAAACTGATTTTAAAACCGGAACAAAATAAAGAATCTGAGAGAATTTACATTCTTAACATGATAATTTAATTGAGATAATCCTCAAATTTACCGCAGAAGAATTTGCCAATTATTTAATGAGTCAATCGAAAGAAAACGGTGATGAATAATCGATCATTTGGATATTTTTCTCAAGGAAACAGGGACTTAAAATAAATCGCTCTTAAATCTGGTCAACAGTATCGGTACACATTCATCATCAAACACACATTTCAGGCTGCAAATAATGATTATGTTCATCATAATCAATTGATCTGATTATTTTCACTATTAATAAATTATCTTTTAGTCAAAAAATTGTCCGAAAATTTTGAACGCTCATCACATAAATTGATGCCTCTTCTCTTTTCCAAAACCCCAAAAACTCTTCATTTAACGTCAGAAATGAGAAGAAAAGCAGAAATCCTCACGTTTAAGAAGCTGCAAACGTTTGGAATGACTGAAATGATCAATCGATTATCAAAAAAGTTGCTGAATCATTTTCTTTTGATCAACTAACGGTTGCAGCTCCGCTCACACTGTTAGTCCACGTGAGGGATTAAGTTTCCCTGTAGGAAGTGTTCCCTAAACTGATTTTAAAACCGGAACAAAATAAAGAATCTGAGAGAATTTACATTCTTAACATGATAATTTAATTGAGATAATCCTCAAATTTACCGCAGAAGAATTTGCCAATTATTTAATGAGTCAATCGAAAGAAAACGTTGATGAATAATCGATCATTTGGATATTTTTCTCAAGGAAACAGGTGACTCATTCAGGTGACACATGTACACATTCATCATCAAACACATTTCAGGCTGCAAATAATGATTAAGTTCATCATAATCAATTGATCTGATTATTTTCACGATTAATAAATTATCTTTTAGCCCAAAAAATTGTCTGAAAATTTTGAACGCTCATCACATAAATTGATGCCTCTTCTCTTTTCCAAAACCCCAAAAACTCTTCATTTAATGTCAGAAATGAGAAGAAAAGCAGAAATCATCACGTTTAAGAAGCTGCAAACGTTTGGAATGACTGAAATGATCAATCGATTATCAAAAGAAGTTGCTGAATCATTTTCTTTTGATGAACTAACGGTTGCAGCTCCGCTCACACTGTGAGTCCACGTGAGGGATTAAGTTTCCCTGTAGGAAGTGTTCCCTAAACTGATTTTAAAACCGGAACAAAATAAAGAATCTGAGACGATTTATATCACATTATGTGTATTATCGCTGCTCCTGGTTTCCCTGATATCTCCTGGGAGTGACTCAGGACTGCTCATCACTTCCCCTCTCCTGCTGACATCATCAGTCTGTGCGCAGCCTCAGCCTGAAGCTCGTCCAGCAGCCACAGAGGAGACGACACAGGATGCAGCTTCAGCCCGACTCCATACAGAATAAATATCCACATGCTGTATTTTATCCTAAGAGGTCGCCTCACAGAGAAACATCTATAACACAGAGAGTCTGGTGGTCACTCACCCAGAGGCGGTGTGGCGTCAGGCAGCAGGACAACACGTACAACACAGCCGTCAACCCGGTGGCCATCGCTGCTCTGCCCCAATCAGCAGGCAGCAGCCCCACAACTTAAACCAGTGATGTCACCACACAACTATTATCTCATCGGAGGCTGCCAGGAAACACAAGCCACGAATCATCATACCTCACATCTGCTGACACGGCTGGATTTTCATTACAGTCAATTCTCGACCACGTTTATGAATCACATCTTTGCTCAGAGGAGGTGAAACTCTCAAGATACAGTCATAATTCAGCAAAATTTAATCTATAAGATCAAATATTGTCCGAAAAAACATAACACACACACAAAAGAAATATGAGGTCAGTCTATACAAACTGATATTATAACATTTTAGCCATTAAATAGCCTCAATATGCTTTTGATTTTGTGCTCTGAAGTTAAAATGAAGTCATTATTTTGTGTTATTAAGTTTAACATTCAAGTATCTCACTTTATCTGTTCTTTTAACTGATGTAGCCTGATTTTGCATCAAACATAGCATCGTTTTCTTGTCACTATATATCAATAATCATGAACCAAAACCAGCAGCTGACAATTAACTTTAAAAAGGGCTTAAAATTTGCATCCCTATTTAAGACCTTTTTGAAACTAGAGCTGCAACTAACGATTACTTTCACTGTCGATTAATCGGCCATTTATTTTCAAGATTAATCGCAAACCCTCAATAAAATGTCAAGATTGCTCGTCACAATTCAGCAGAGTCCAGAGTGACGTCTTCAAAATGCTCCTTTTGTCCAACCAACAGTCCAAAACCCCAAAACTCTTCACTAACTGTCGGAAATTACAAAGAAAAGCAGAAGTGCTCACATTAAAGAAGCTGGAACGAGCTGATCTTTGGCTTTTTTGCTTCAACAATGACTATTAATCGCTGATCAAAACAGTTGGCAATTCAATCAACTCATAATTTTAATAAATAAGTAATATATAAATCCTGCACCTCAATGGAAACAGCAAAATTATGAGGAGAACTAAAAACAAGAAGATAATATTAAAAACGAAATTTCTCATGTTCAGTATACAATGTACATGTTCGAACATACGGTTTCTTTTTGCCAAATTTTTTTTAATGAGATATGCAGAATAAAGTGATTTTGGTTACATTTACTGAGGGAAGAGTTCAAAGTAAATGGTTAGTTCAAGGACTGTCGGAACATTTGAAATGCAATGATAACTCCTGTTTTTACATCTTCTGGCGATGACAAATAGTTTAATTTGGGTGATTTCTTATAGAAAAACATGCCTTTTAAAGTCGCCACAGGTTTTGGGGGACTTTAAGGATTCTGAGGGTTATTAAAGTAATAATTAAGTTTAACCGACAATCATTATTGGTGCCGACCAGCCGAGGAGGCAACACTTGATCGATTAGTACATCACAGGTACACAGAAACATCTAAAATAGCCAGATTACTCGTACATGTTGCTGTTCGTAAAATCCTGATTACTTCACAAGTCCGAATCCAGTCCATGTTGATAACCTGCTACTACTGTATAAGAATAAGAAACGACTGTAAGAGCAGGTGTTTCAATTCTAAATATCTTAAATGAGTCCAGTCACATTTGTCCTGGAGTCCAGGAAGTGATCACACATACTTTCAAATTAAAAAACACTGAGTACCGACAACATCATTGAGGAACCACGCTGACAGACTGAAGCTCGACCACTAGATGGCGCCAGTGATCTTAAATTCACAGAGCCTTAGTCAGAGCTCTGTATCACAGCAGAGTGTAATTATAGCACATAAAATACTGTACTTCTGGGTTCAAAGTGTAGCCCTTCAACCTGGGCCGACAATTACAGCCTCAATGTCAAGGAGCCAAATTCATCTGATAAACACTGAGCCTGATTAGATCTGGAGGATATGTGTGTATGAGTCACTGCACACATGATGACACGTGTGAACCAAAAGCTTAAAAGTTAGAAAGAACAGGAATAACCGATCAGCATCGAGGAGCAGTCGCACAAATATCTGTCAGGACACTCGATCGGTACAGGTCATTTCACTTCACAGCTTTCTCTGAGCGCCGCCGACAGGCTTCTGATAAACGAGCAGCGAGAGCATGTACTCATTAACCATTTGACTAATCCAATCCTGAATTACAGGCCTGAGAAGCTGTTCGGTCGTCGCTTTGCTGGAGCGTGACGTTGGATGGGTGGAGGTGAGCGGAGGAGGCCAACAACATTAGTCACCGACACTTTACTACCTGAGCATTGAGCTGTCAGTGTGCAGCCTTCAGTCAACTAACTGCATTCCACCTCTGCCTCCTCTCTGTCTTCATTACACTACACACACTATATATATATATATACACACACATACACACTATATACACACACATACTAAAGTTCACATGCAGTCAAAATTGATGTTTCAGTGTTTTGATCACACATCTCGCTCCATATTTCACCTATACGGCCGTATCAGGCCCAACAACGGCAAAAAAAAGTTGTTTGCAGGTATTCTTAATGATGATTTAGAGTTTGTCGGGTCATATATTGAATTTCTACCCAATAAACACTTTCCAATGTTTATGATGCTGCCATGGATGTATAAAAAATACAGATGTGAGCAGAGCGGAATGATTCTTGGGACCGGGCCTCACAGATTACCACAATAAAACACAACTTTGTGACTTTATGTACTGATTTGGGTGTAACTGGATCATATTTTGGTCAGAATTATCTGGACAGATATCTTAACTTGTTGCTAGAGTAACCGCTAAGTGCTGCTAATACACCAGACAGGAGCTGTACGCAGCCTCTGAGAACGCTGGAGGCCAGTCACAGCACTGAGGTGATTTATGGAGCTTCCTGATGGACAGTTAGCGGTAGCTTTGTAGCTCAAGTAACTGCTAACTGCTGCAAATGTAGCTAGTTAGCTCAGTTAGCCAGCAAGAAAACCACTTCAGTACTGAATCAACCATCGTCAGCCCCAGTCCCGTCCCGAGGTGAGTGAGGGGCGTGATGCAGATTCAGCGCGACTGTAAACGCCAATCATGTTTTTACAGGAAAGACGTAACTATGCCGAAGCAACACTCCGGTAGCTGTCTCCTGACACTCACAGCACAACCTCCAGCACAGACAGAGTGAGAGCTGAAAACAGTGATGGTGATGAAGAGCTCACAGTCCGACTCACCCAGCTGTGGCGGTCCTGCTCTCTGTGGGCGCTGCGACTCCTCATCCTGGACAGGCTCGCCTCCACGGCGCTGGCTGACGGGGCCGATCGCCGCGACACGCTGCGAGACCGCATCCTGTTCAGCTCCTAACAATGAACAGGGACCAGTCAACTCCTCATCTTCATCACATAACACACATCTTCTCTGAAAGCTGTGGACTACTGTGCTGAATGTTGTAGTGTATTCATCATCTGTGAGAGAAACTCAACTGCATTCATGATCATTACATTTAAAATGTCTGGAATGTTTGAACACCGATTTATAGCTGGTGGAATATTTATTACGTCATTGAGGAGGAAAGAAACCAGAATGATTCAGATATAACGAGCTGGAATCAGAGTATTTTGACTTTAACAAATAAAGAAAAGGGTAAAAAGGGCCTCTGACTCACCTGAGACCCTTGGGACCTCCTGTGGCTCTGGACCTCAGCCCTGCTGTCTGGAGGATGAGGCTCTCTGGGGAGCCATATCTGCTCTCCAGCTGCAGACCCTCCGGACTCTATCCCGGGAAAAGGGACCAAGTGCAGCGTCTCGTCGAACACAGCGGACCGAGGCCTCTGATCTGTGCTCAGTTTGAAGGACTGTTTTCTGGGTTCAGCCACCGGTTGGTCCACGGACATCTCAACAGGCCGCAGCTCCCACGGGTCCTGAGGAGACGACGTCCATACTGGGCTTGTAAAACCTGCTGACGTCTGTGTTGGTACCTTCCAGCTGATGTCTCTCTCGGGCTGTAGTAACCCCGTGTCTACACTCTGAACACCAGGGAAAGGAAACAAGTCTTTACTGGGGGAGAGCTGAGCCTGCGATGAGAACAAGTCGATGTCGAGGATGGCAGGTTTGTAGGGCTCTTCTGCTCTCGGAGACGGCTCTTTCCATCGCGTTGACAGGTCACTGCGCTGAGGAGCAGCTTTGGGAAACGGGTCGCCTCGGAGCACCGAGTCCAGATCGACCACCTGAGGCCTGAGAGGAGTCGAGTCCAGCCTCGCCCTCTCCTGCTCCTCTTTCTTCTGCTTCTCCTTCAGTCGCTGCCTCTCTGCTTCCTGCTGTTTGGCAACCTGTCTTATTCTCTCGGCCTCCTCCTTCTCCTTCAGTCGTCGTTTCTCCATCTCCAGGACTTGTTGTCTTTCTCTCTCGGCCTGCTTTTGTTTCTCAAACTCCAGGAGCTGTCGTCTCTCCATCTCCTTCATTCTCTCGGCCTCCTCCTTCCTCTGCTTTTCCTTCTCCAGCTCTCGCTGTCTCTGCCGCTGGTTTTCTAACTCCTGTCTCTCGAGATCTAGCCGTCTCTGTCTCTCCCTCTCTAAGTCTCTCTGTCTCTGTCTCTCCAGCTCTTTTTGTTTTTCCCTCTCGATCTCTCTCTGGCGCTCCTTCTCCATCTCCAGTTGTCTCTCCCTTTCTTTCTCCAGCTCTCTTATTCTCAACATCTCCTGTTCTAGCGCCATCTGTCTCGTCTTCTCTGCGTCCTCTCTCTCCTTCTTCTCTCTGTCCTCTCTCTCCTTCTTCTCTCTGAGTCTCTGCTTCTCCAGCTCCAGGATCTGCTGCCTCTCCTTCTCTCTCTGCTTCTGTTTCTGAAGCTCCAGGAGCTGTTGTCTCTCCAGCTCTTTCTGTTTTTCCCTCTCGATCTCTCTCTGGCGCTCCTTCTCCATCTCCAGTTGTCTTTCCCTTTCTTTCTCCAGCTCTCTTATTCTCAACATCTCCTGTTCTAGCGCCATCTGTCTCTTCTTCTCTGCGTCCTCTCTCTCCTTCTTCTCTCTGTCCTCTCTCTCCTTCCTCTCTCTGAGTCTCTGCCTCTCCAGCTCTTTCTGTTTTTCCCTCTCGATCTCTCTCTGGCGCTCCTTCTCCATCTCCAGTTGTCTTTCCCTTTCTTTCTCCAGCTCTCTTATTCTCAACATCTCCTGTTCTAGCGCCATCTGTCTCTTCTTCTCTGCGTCCTCTCTCTCCTTCTTCTCTCTGAGTCTCTGCTTCTCCAGCTCCAGGATCTGCTGCCTCTCCTTCTCTTTCTGCTTCTGCTTTTGATACTCCAGGAGCTGTTGTCTCTCCAGCTCCTTCATTCTCTCTAGTTCTGCCGCTCTCTGTTTCTCCTTCTGGATTTCCAGCAGCTGTCTCTCCTTGTCCAGCTCTCTCTGCCTCTCTTCCTCCCTTTGTCTTTGCCTCTCCTGTTCGAGCTGTCTCTCCCTTTCCTGCTCTCGCTGTTTCTCTTTTTCAATCTTCCTCTGTCTCTCCAGCTTCCCGTCGTTTCTCTTTCTCGAGTTGCCGCTGCTGCCTTTCTCTCTCCAGTTTCTCCCTCTCTATTTCTTGCAGTCTCTGTTTTTCAAGCTCGATCTGTCTCTGCCGTTCCAGCGCTCGTTGTTTCTCCTCAAACTCCTGTTTCTCCTTCTCGAAGGCTTTCTGTCTCTGCCTTTCAAACTCCCGTTGCGCCTCCCTCTCCTTCAATCGTTCGAACTCTAACTGTGCTTCTCTCTCCATCTCCAGCTGCCTCTGTTTCTCCCTCTCGAGCTTCTGTCTCTCTGCCTCTTTCTTTAGCGCCCTTTTCTTCTCCACCTCCATCATCTCCTCCTTCATCTGTCCCTCTGATCTGATCTCCCTGTGTGACATGTGGCTCTTCTTCATCAACTCCTCAACCAGATCTTGGGAAGATTTTCCAAAAGCTTCCTCTAACGATGTATTCCTTCTCACTGGGAGAACCTTCCCTTGAGAACTGCCTGGTATAAAGTCCCCGATGCTCGCTCCTCCATCGACAGGAGAAGACGGCTCTTGCATCTGTCCAGTCAAAGCGAAGTAGGTTGCCCTGGGTTTTGCCTGCTCTTCTCCCTGGAGCATCTTTAAACGTTTGGGTGCTGCAGCCGTTTCCTCCTGCTCTTTGTCCACAGCCACTTCCCTTCCTGCTTCCTTCAGCACGCCTTTATCCACGCCGGCCTCCTGTTCGAGCCCTGCGGTGGTCCACTTCTGCAGGGCGCCGACTCTCAGATATCGTGGCTGCTGTTCTGGCTCGGCCGTCCTCTCTGGTACCGGCCGGCTGCCCTCTGAGCGCCTGGTGCGCAGCGTCATGGCCTTGTCCTCCCACTGAGCTGATGGGATGTTCTCGCTCACCGCCCTGTTTTCCTCCACCGCCTGCACCTTGTCAAAGGCATGCACCACCCGCAGAGGACTGGACGGAGACATGGGCTCTTTGTAGGTGGCGGTGACCAGAGTTCCCTCGTCCTCGCTGCCTCCCCTCTTAAACGACGGGCTGCTGAGGGAATCCCTGACCTTTTTTCCAGCTTTGCTCTCGTCGACCATCAGCACACTGTGCCTCTCCACGACATTTTCAAACAGGGCTGCTCTCACCGTCTGTATGTCGCCAGTTTCCTTGGAAGAGGCGCCAAACGTCGGTCCCGCCTCAGGCCCTTCAGGCGTGGAGGCCTTTTTGAGCTGCTCTTGGGAATCTCTGAAATCCACGAATGTCCTCTGGTCACTCGGGCTGAAAGCTGACTCTTCAATCTGAGAAAAGTCAGAGACACACTGAGATTTGTTAAGTGCTAAAAGCAATTTATCTTGTGCACTTTCATTCAGATCATCTGGGAGGAATAAAAAGCTTTTAAAACTCAGAGCGAATGTGACTTAACAGGAGAAAGTAGAGCACACAAAGGAGCTGAAGTGATCGAGTGAACGACTGTCAGCGTAGAAACGGAATCCCCTTGTTCATGTTGGCCTCATAACAGTGGGTGTGGTGCCGAGGTGGTAATCAAAGCCTCTCTGTGTTGACCTTTTCCCAGTCATCTCCTCTTTGTGTGTTTCATAACCAGCAGCCACCGGCGATGATTCATGTGCCGGCTGTCTTGGGTTTCACAGCTTTGTACAACTATAGCAGTGACGATTGTTTTTGTTGCATTGCCCCATTTCCACCGGGGAAATGTTCGTCTAAACGCAGACCAACAGTCTGATTGTAAACACTCATCCAAAACTACATGGGGACTTTTAAAACAGGGTTTTAACATACTAACACACCTGACAACACGTATCATATGACACTACACGTAAACTGGGCCTGTGCTGTCACGGTGTAAACAGGAAGAAAGATATTATAATGTTGGCTGGTTGCTTAGTTGCAGAAAAATACTTTTGCTTTCATTTTACAGGTAAAAACATGACTGTCTGCTTTCCATCAGTGTGATCAATGTCCATTTGTGTCTGTCCAGGTTCACATTTACCAATGATGCTACATATACCACTTTTACACTTAAACTAGCATGAGTACGCATTTCTATTTGTTTTTAACCTTTCACTGTGCCTGTGGACGAGTTTCCTGTTTATTTCCCGCTTGTGTGTCCTGTTTGTTTTAAAAAAGTCTTCATCAATATCAGTCTGAATAAGACAGAAGTTGCTGAGGAGTGAGACGGCTCGATTCTTTCTCATCTCTGTTGAGAGTTGCACATGTGCATTAGCGATCATGCAGCTGTCGGGCTCAGACCACCGAAAGTTAGCACGGCCCTGGTTCCCTCTGTGGGAAACACCACTTTGTGATTTTTGAAGCGTAAATTAAATCTCTAGCAGTGAAAAGCTAACGTTAGCCTATAAACAGACGACATCACGGTCACATGACTTAAACGTCACCACCGCTGCTTGACAGAGACGGATGGAGAATATGAACAAGCCAACAGCCTTAACTTCAACACATGTCACAGCATCGCGCCTGAAATAAATAATAAATACCCGTGACTACTGCAGGATTAATTGACGTTGGAGTAAATCCTGATTATAGACATTCACAGTGCACACAAAGCCACATGTTAGCAGGTGTAAGTGGGGTTTTTTGGTCAGTGTGTAAAATCCTGCTGACAAACAAACCAACAAATGGATAAGGGGGTAAACACAACCTCCTATGTGGAGGTAACAATGCTCAAAATTATATTTCTAATTGAAAAGGGTTCAGTCTCTCAGGGAGGACCCCCAAAGTGCTCTGAGTTTTGTAAGAGATGACAAGAAAAAAGGATAGAAAGTCAAAGGTTTTCCCATCACTCAGCTTTAAACACAGACTGAGTGCCTCAGACGCTCTCTCTCTCCCTCTTACCCTCCTCTGAGGATCTTTGCTGGTGTCATGGCGGTCTGTCGCCTCACTGAGGGAAACACTGCCAAGGTCAGGTGACCTCTCGGATGAAAACCTGAAGAACATACATCACACGAGACAAAAGCCATGCATGACAATCAAACAAAGACATGGGACAAAAGCATGCGGCGGAGACATGAAGAGCAGCTCTTACCTTTTAGTCAGGTCGAGGGGCAGTGGGCGGGGCTTCAGAGGTGGTTTCACAACAGGGCTCTGAGTCGGCGTCGTGTCCTCCGTCAGCTGCTTGATGAGCTGTTTAACACCCACTGCTGGTTCGTTTTCAGGGACCGGCTGCCCTGCAGAGTGAATATCAGACGCAGGAGAGGAGGAGTCGAGGAGGAGGCTGATCCTCGACTTAATGGTGCCGACACGTCTGTCCTCTTCCGTCTCTCTCGCCGTCACTTCTTCTGTCTTCTTGTTGCTTTGGTCTGAGACAGCAGGCTTAGCTGAACCTTGGGTACTGTCTGATGTGGTTTTCTCCGGCTCCTTCTTCTGCAGTACGGCCTTCTCCTCTGGAGTGTTCTCCTTAGTATCTGCCTTTTCATTTTTACGGTGCAGGGAGAGACCGATAGACTCAAATTTAGACGTGAGATCAGCTGAGAGTGGTCGTCTCGCGGTCCAGCGAGGGGCAGGAACTGGTGTCTCCGTCTTGGTTGGACTGTCGAGGAAAATGGCGGAGACAGGTCTGGGCCTGGAGCCTCTGGGCTTCGGTCGCAGCTGCACCGCTGCCTCAGCTTTCGCCTTTTCCTTTTCTTCTTCCTCCTGCCCGACCTGAGCGAGGAAGCCCATGGACTTGGCTCTGGTGATGGAGGGCCCACTTTTTCCAGATGCCAACTGTCCCTTGTCGTCTTCCCTTTTCGTGGTTCCTGACCACTCTGCTGCCGGAGGCTGTCGGAGGCTCTTGGAATAGGCCAAGCCTGGTGCAGCAGGTTTCTGCCTCTGGGCTGGAGCAGCAGGACTGGGTTTACTGGGGTCTCCAAGGTCCAGAGAAGGTGCTGGTTTGAATGGCTGGGCTACCGGCTTGGTTGTCTGTCCACTGGTCAACTTATTAGATGTTTTAAAGGAGGTAGAGGCAGGTCGGTTGGGGTTGGATGAGACCGTCCTGGGTTTGCCAGTAGCAGCTGGTTGCTGTGGTTTCGGGCTGCATGGAGGCTCTGGTTTGTATCCGGCAGGGCGAGTGGACTCTGGTCGAGGTTTGGGTTGCGGCTTCGGGGCAACTATGGGCTTGATGGTAGCGTTTCTCTCCACAGCGAAAGGTTTAGGAGTGAGCCGCGGTTTGGGGCCTGGGGCAGGCTTGCTGGGCTCTGGAGTGATGATGTGGGACTGGGTGATGGAAGGGATCTCAATGAGGCTGTTGCTGGCGTCCGTCAGGGGGCTCAGGTGAAGTCGTCCTCCCACCGCCGTCCTCCCCACCTCCCCGGTCTGAACCTCCACCTCCGCAGCCATCCTCTTCAACAGCACCTGTAAAGACAAAGTTCTGCTCAGACTGATCTTCGGTCATCTTTTATTATTGATGTGCTCAACCCCAGCACGACCAGTATGCAAAATCAATGCCATTATTAGCCTCCTGGCTCTCGCTCTATCTGACACTGTGGACTTTGTGTTGGGAGTGCCTGCAGCACAATCGTACACCTGACTGCGACAGGTATTTACACAAGCTCATGGATCACTTCATACGTTAAAGCAAATGTGCTGAGAGCTGAATAAGGGACTAAACGGTTAATCAATCGGCTGTCACACTGACAGACCTGTCTCATGAAACAAGCTCTGACACGTCACAGTAGGAAAAGCTCAGGTGTAAATAACTGAGTTAACGATGATTGTGCTGTTGTCTGTTGTCCCAGTCAGCCATGACAGTCTCAGAACAACAGAGATCTTGTTGATGGTGTGTCAACGTCAAAACGTTTGCTGTGAAAAACACCTCTACCTGCTGCTCACTGTACTATAAATACCTGACAGATCTCCTCCATCGCCCCATTCACCCCCACCGAACATGCTCCGCTAATGCCAACACCCTCACCCCCATCACTGGCCATCCGTAACTCTGACTCACTGCCGTCTTTCAAAAGTCATCTTAAAACCCATCTCTTCAACATCACTTACAACACCTACGAATCATTTTCCACCCTCTCGCTTTCTCTTTTGTTGTTTTTAAGTATCTGTATGTGTTTGTATGCATGTATGTACCGTATGTATTGTCCATTTGTATCCTTTTTTGCTTTGTGTTTTTTTGTAAAGCATCTTTGGGTACCCAGAAAAGCGCTATATAAAACCTTTGTATTATTATTATGATTATTATTATTATACTCTATATACTAGATGCTGTTAGCATAGTAGCTACTGAGATTAGCCTGAGGTCAGTGGATACTAGGACTATGACTCCAGGGATGAGAAGACAGGGCAGGTGACATCAGCAGCAGCGTGCAGAGCTGGAACATATTTTCACATTGTACTCTGTGAACTGAGTATTCGGACCGAACCAGAGGCTACTGTGGAGACAAACCAACCGATGAAGCTGGTCTTAGTTCGGTCTTTTACTTGTACTTGTGTTTAGTTGTCTTATTAGACTAAGTAGTGAACTGGCTGCTTTTACATCTCCCAGCTGAAACTACGGGACGATCAGACTATCACCTCTGGAGCTACAGTGGTACTGGGAGACAGGACGGGCTGGGGCTAGCTGGTTAGCATGCTAAATTCAGAAGACATCTCTGCAGCACAGAACAGAGACATCACACTGTTCTTTCTTCACATTCTGCTGGTAAAGTTAGTTCATTTTGTGAAACTAAAAATGAAAACTAACATGTTGTAATCTTACAGATTGCTCCTTTAAAGTCTGTGAATATTCTCATTCATCCAGGTCATAGTTATCTCAAGGAAATTGGAAGGCAACTGGATTTGGTTTTTGTCTTGAAGACGTTTCACCTCTCATCAAGAGGCTTCATCATGATGAAGCCTTGAGACTCCTTTAAAGTCAATAATCAAAACTGAACAACTGTCCAAAACATTTAAGATGAACTATCTTACATTAATTTGACAGGAATACATATACATTAACTCTCACTGGAAGCCTCTATCTACTGTTTTATTAATAAATAAATATCTACAATTTCCTCACAGCTGACTTTTTGTTGTATAATAGCAGAAACAGCGACATCGCTCCAGTGAGCCGACATGCTCAACAGCAGGAGCCTTAAACATGATGCAGTAATAATTTACATTATCAATTACTCCCATTCCTTCTGTATTGACGTATGTAAATGAAGTGATAAAGGACCATTGTTTCAGCAGCGGCTTCATGTTGTTAAGTTCGGTTGTGTCGTCTGGTGAGCTCAGGTTACAGTGCTTTGTCTGACGACTATTTAAATGTGTTTCCTTTATTTTTACATACTCTATAGTTGTGTTTGGCTTCAGACTCTGTTTACTCTTCCACTGGATGGTTCTATGACATTCACAAGTCAGAAAAGATGTTACAGTTTGTTTTACTATGTTGTTTCAGACAATGTTTATAATGTGATGTTTACTATAGAATGAATTACTGAATCTAGGATCAGTGAATTTACTGCCTCAGCTACACTTACAATTAAGGTTTGTTAATTAAAACCATTAAATCATTAAAATCAAGTCATTATTTTGTGTTACTGAGTTGATCAGTTATGTAACTTGGTATTAACTTGATCTTTTCTTTTAACTTCCAACGCAGCCTCCTCTGATTTTTGCACCGAACATGGACCCGGTCAGTTCCTACAAGGGAAAATATCCAACGTCTCACATATATTATTAATGATTAACCGATAAATGATTGTAAAGATAGCCAACCATCTATAAAAGTAACGGGTTAAAAGTCCCATCCCTTCTCACAACCAGCTGTAATCCATCACGCTGACGTATGTAAATGTGTTTCGGGTGCTGGAGTGATCAGGACTGTAGCTTTAAGCCTGATCCCGAGGCAGGGGAAGGGCCGGACAGCCGAACAATGTCACTGTTTTCTTTCTCATGTTGTAACACAGGCAAATCAGGCTCTGACACTGAACGAGGGATTCCACTGCTGACAGTCGGCTCCTCCCACTAATGAACTTGTTTATCTACAATGTGAAGGAGGCTCCGCGATAAATGTGAGATAACTGGAGTTCAATCTGACACACGATGACGATAATCAGTTGTTTCTGCAGTCGCGGAGATAAACAGAAAGAGAGCGTCCGAGCTGAAGCACTTGTGTGTGTTAGCCCTTTAAGAGGCTCCTTCCTCACAGCTGATAATCATTTCCACATGTTGCTGTGTTGAGATGTGTTGCTCCTCGGACCAGGAACAGAACCGTGACATGCCGGATCAAACCGGCTCAGCATATCTTACCTGACCGGACGTCGACCGTCTGCCGCGGAGCTCTGGCTTCTGTTGTAACCGAGCAGCGATGTCATATCACACGGGAGGAAGGAGGTGAAGGAGTCTGAGAGGAACACAAACACCGTGTCAACACGGCACACAAGCTTTAACACAAGCTTTAACACAAGCGTCAAATCACAGCAGAGGAAATACGTCTCCGCTGTGATGTTCTCACGCCTCCTCGCAGACACATGATGATGATATTTACAGACAGACTTGAGTACACAGTCACACCCACTCACCTCCAGACAGAAGAAACAAAGAGAAGCACAAGGAAAATCGTTAACTGAATATCTTCTCCTGTTCTTATATTTGCATTGTTTCCACGATCACTCACCTGTCATGACTCACTCGCTATGTAAATCCAATCTGTGAACTCTGTGACGATTATTCAGTCAATCTTCAGTGATTAATCTTTTTTATTTAAAGAAAGTAAAAGTCTAATTTCTCTGATTTCAGCTTGTTAAATGTGAATAATGTCTCTCCTCCTCTATCACAGTAAACTGAAGATCTTTGGGTTGTGGACAAAACAAGACATTTGAGGACGTCACCTTCAGGACTTGAGGACATTTTATAGACCAGAAAAATAATTGATCGAAACAATCAGCAAAGAAAATGATTGTTAGTTGAAGCCCAACTATCAACACTGAACAGCTCAGTTTAATGACTCTGTGTGATCGTTGTCTTTCTCTGTGCATCAACTGATGAGTTTACTGATAAGTTTCGTTTCCTTACTGAGGATCTGATTAAATCATTTCTATCCATGAATTCACCGTATAAAGAAATGAAAATAGAAAGGAAAGGAAACAGGATGATTCTGAGGAGACACAGCGACTTGTGCTCAGTTTGCCCGGATTGAAAAGTTGAAAACTTGAACTTCAGATGTTGACAGGAAACGCCTTCGCTAAGATGGAATGCTAAACATTCACTGATGGTGGGTTGAGGAGCTCAGCGGGGATTTAGGAGAGTGTCCGTCTTTTACAGCCTCAGACGTACTCAGAAAACTCATCACGACACAAGTCAAGAGGGCAAAAGTCTGCAGTGTTTCTAGCACGATGTATATGTTGAAGACTATGCGTCTGCAGGAAGAAGGAGTATCTCTGATGTGGAGCAGGAAGCAGAGACGGGAGGAGAGTAGGGCAGAGGGCAGCCGGCTCGCTGTTTGTTGTGCTTTATGTTACACACAAAGATACGGAGTCAGTAACCTGGTTCAGCCTGTTACACAGAGGAAATTTCCTTTCATAGAAATAGACAAGTTCACGTCAGCTCGCCTATTAACGCCTAAAAGAAGAAGTACAGCCTCTGTGAAGCGAGCGCACTCTCACACAGTCTCCAACAAGCTTTGGATTACAGTCATTAAACATGCAAACTGACAGAGCAACGTCTGACGCTACAACTGAAGCCGTCAGCCAAGACATCAGTATTAATGAGGACATGGTTTTCAGGTTTTCTTGCCATCAAACATCAGTCTATAACAGGGCTATTACAGATGATTGGAGGCTGTTTAACCTTTAAAGTCAGAGTACAATGTCCCAACTACCAGCTGGATGGATCCACAAAGTCTTGTCAGGCTGATTATCATCTTTATTATCATTTCAAGATAAAGTATCATAAATCTAAAATTGCAGAGGAAATAAAAACATTAACTGATCTCTGAACATTCAGTATTTAGGCTTTTATTACCTTTTATTTTCTTGTTGTCTGCTCTTAGTAACTGGTTTCAGTCATTATTGCGATCACTGTCTGTAGTGGCTGCTTGTCCATGTCTGTTTTATCAGAAGGTTTATTTTAGATTGTTGTATCATGTGTTTTATTCCTCAAAAGTCCATCTAGGGACAAGGACTGCAAACCAGCCATGACTATTAGTCCTCTACACATTGCATCTGTTGCATTTTTTTAAAATCAGATGTTACAGAGCCTACGTATGTTGTACCTGTCAAATAATATCTGTAAAAATAAAGAGAAGTACAAAGCACCTGTAAAAACTGTCACATCCTCTTATTCTCAGAATAACAGACAGGTGTATATATTTATATTTCCACTAAATAATCTCTTACTAACATTTTTAAATCTGTCTACTCCAGTAGACATGATGCACTAAAGGGTTGATTCCACCTTTATTGTGTTTTCTATTCAAATTATAAGGTAATTTACACTTGAATCGTTTTAACAAAATAGCAACATTAGTAGTAACATTTAGTCTTCAGATTTTATCCTAAATATAGGTTCAACTGGCAGAATATACACTTAACAGGTATCAACTTAAATAATGTAATGATTTTCCAAATCAGACACACATAATGGGTCGTAGTTTTCTATCAAAAGTTATACTGCGTTTATTCCTATGCATAGATACTTTTTTTTTTTTTTGATAAATTATATTTTATTGAGAGTTAAATCACATTTAAATCGCATGAAATTATGTATTAATTAAAAAATAACGTTCATTTTAACAATATCTACCCTTCATACACAACATCCACTGGAGTGGATAAACTATTTCTAACATCTCTTATTAAAGATTTTTTTAACCTCACTGTTTCTCTAAAATTAAAAGTATTCAACAGTTATTCCAGAATCACTTTTTCACTGCACTGAGCATTAATGTGACTCCTTCAGAATAACATTTATTAAGGAAAAGACAGTTCTAACCAGGATTAACCTGACATGTGCACCTGAAGAACAAACACACTTTACAATGAGATTATAAATTAAACAAATATTTACAAAGATCATTTCTATTTATTCAACAGTAGCAGACTTTTAATCATTTACTGAGCTACATTTACTTAGTTTCTGTATTAGTAGTCAGTCACCATTAAAACCAGTCTGCCCCGGCTCATCCGCAACAAGTGTCCCTCCTCCACCTGTCCTGCTCACCTCCACCGCCTCGGACCGTGGACGGTACCCGGGTCCTGTTAGGCAGGAGGCGGGTACAGAGTTGGCCTGCTCGGACATTTAAAGCCCCCAAAACTGAGCACGAGTGTTGAACGAGCGTGACGCACTGAGAGAAACCGCAGAGCTCCGGCGGTCCGAGAACTCCGGAGACTCCAAGTGAAAAGGAAAAGACAGACGCATCAACGGCTCGCTGGCTAGCAACCACAAGCTAACAACTCCAGAACTCACAAAATGGAAACACTCCGCGAACCTGGAGGTTTGATCCCAACGAGCGGAGACAAGTCAACTCACCGAACGCGAAAGTCGCTCCAGCTTCTTCTTCTCTCGTCGAAACAACTTCAAACACGATAAATCGATCCGACCGAGCGGACTGATAACGAGCCGTGACAGCTAGTTAATGCAGCGGCTAGCGGAGCAGCTAACTTAGCTGGTTTTACTCAGCTAGCCTCGGGCTGCCTGTCCCGGCTCAGGTTGCACTGTTGTTGACAGGCGGGACGACACGAGCCGCCTCACTGGTCAGAACCCGCACGAGCGTCAATGAGCGCGCACCGCGAGCGAGAACCGGATATTACCTTCAAAATAAAATGTAACGTAAACATAAAGGCACTGATGACAGATTAAATTTGTGTTATGTAGGAAGAAGCAGGCACATTAATGTACACACATCTGGAAAAGAGTCAGATTTAATCAATACATTTATTACAAACAATAAATCACTATACTAAACCCAGATTACATTTAAAAAATATTTTATTTTAAAAATGATAGTAGCAGTGTTATAAACAGTCATACTTGAGTAAAAGTAAAGATATCATTTTGAAATATTACTTTGGTAAAAGTGAAAGTCACCCATTCCAATAGAACTTGAGTAAAGTATCTGATATACAATGTATTAAGCATTAAAAGAACAAGTAAAAGTAAATTAAACAGATATAGGCCTGTATACTGTGTAGTAGAGTGAAGTATAAAGTAGAAGAAAATGGAAATACTCAAGTAGAGTACAGCTACCTCAATGACTGTTCTTATGTAGATGTACTTTAGATGTACTTCCATCACTAATATTTTGAAATACAAGCAGCTGAATTACTTCTCTCAGGTTTCAAGTTGTGTTAATGGTGACTAAACTCATGTTTTTATTTGTTTTTTTAATAACAGTAATGGAGTTTATATTCCTTTCTGTTATTTACATTGAAAATTGAAGATGACCATTTTTAAAAAAAAAACTCTTTATTTATGGAAGATGACCATTTTGAGTAAACCATCCATGTGGAGCAGAACACACAGTAGGCTACACTTACTTTAGTTTGTTTTTATAAGGGAAATTTTGATTTGAGCAACTTTGAATGCTAAATATACAAAAGGAATTTGTTTATGAGAAGGTTTTGAGAATTTTAAGGAGAAAACTGAATGTTTAACTCAAGTGTTTGTGACTGCGTTCAGTTTTTAGTCTGAACTGGAAGATTTTACAATTTTTAATTTTGAAGTAATCAGATTAAATATACATATATATTTGTAATACAATGGACTATGTTACTTATATAAATATAAAATAAAAAGCAAAGCCATGTAATTTGTGTCCAGTGACTGACTACATTTCAAAGTAATCTGACCCAACTCTAGTGAGCAGTGAGAATAAACCCTCGGCGCAACTCTTTTATTTTGAAGGTAAATCCCCCTGACTTCCGGCCTGATGTTGCTCTTAATCTGGAGAACCTGACGCGTCTTCAGTTTCCTGGTGGACTGGACATGGGATTATCCCATCGATCCAATTCCGGCTATACGGAATTAATTGGACAGGTGAAAATAAACAGTCGGGCTGCCAGTTTCTAAAAGTTAATTAGAAGAACACTTAAACTGTATTTATAGCTTTTGTAATCCAGAGCTACTGTTACAAAACTAAGAAAACGTTGGAAGTATCAACAAATAAACATTGTTCTTTCAACTTCCTGTTCTTTTTTAACTATTAATTTAGATAATAATAATGAAAGTAATACAATAAATACTTTAACATTTTAAATATTAAAATAAGTGGTTTAAAAGTTGCTTGGCTTCATTAAGCGTCTGGCAGTTAGCTAGCAACTTGCAGCTATCGTCACGGTAGTTAGCTTATTAGCAGGACTAGTTTAGCTGTTTTCATGACAATATTTAGCTTCTGCCTTAAGTTATTTATGTGAGATAAACTTATATATTACTTCACCAAAAGATCAATTGATCAACCAATGATATATTTATCAAATTTATTTGACATCAGGCTTCATTCAGTTAAGGTTAGCTGAAGCTACATCTAGTTAGCTTTAGCAGGATTTGGCTTTCTTGCTTTAGCTTCCATTAGCTGTGTTTACTGGTTCAGTTTATATGGTGGGATGAACTAATTTATAGAGATAAACTTATTTACTGGGACATTAATTCACCAAAATTATATATTTATCACTTTATGTAACAGCTACGAGGCTTCGCTTAACGCTAGCTGCAGCTCACTTTAGCAGGATTTGGCTCTCTTGCTTTAGCTAGCTTTGATTTTTAGCTGTTTGTTTCATACTGCCCATTTAACACGTTTTCATTGGAATAACAAATTTCTATGAGACACATACATGTTATATAGCAAAATAAATGTCAGATTTTGGTCTTTGCTCAGTGTGTAATTACTATATTTTGGCTTTGCAGAGCAGTATTGTGCCATGAACAAGAAAAAAACCCACATAATTCATGCATTTCATTAATATCTGACCCTGCTCCAATTTATACAACATCAACTTTATGGCTGAGATAAATCAAACTTTAAAAGTACATCAGGCTGGTCAGGAGCGCCCCCATGTGGAGAAACGTAAACACTGCATCAAAAACATGGCAGCCACTGTCCTCGTTTAATAGTGACATCTAATGTTTAACCTCATCAAACGTGATCAACTGAAGCATCAAACACTCAGGTCTTTGATTGTGCATAATATTTTATTCATTTCAACAGACTAGTCATGTTCACTAGCCTATAGACTTGCTTCAAAATTAAAAAGGTGAAAGAATTATAGAACCCTCCAACAAAACACATTTTCAATCCACTTTCTCTTCTCTCCGGGTCTCGCGAGCAAGTCAGCAAATCTCCACACATTGTCAACACTGAAATTAAAACTGGAAGAGTAATGTTTGAAGGTTAGTAAACACTCTACAACAGAAGAAAACACGGAGGAGAAACTGGATGAGAACAAAGTGCGTATTTATGGTTGGACCAGGCTGAACATACTGACGTTCTGTTGACCTAATCTCTTTAATACAATACTGTGTTTTCTTGTCCTCACGGCGGCTGCAGAACGTTATATATTCACGTTGTTGTCGAGAAATACTAGAGAGTTGATCTCAAAGCAGCAAAAATCTATCCTCATGAAGTGCTACATGTGACGAGCACTGAACTGAAAATCTGTTTCCATCTATTCTGAGGTGAAGTTCCAGATAAATGATGTCCGAGTATCCTGGAGAGATTATAGAGGTGCAGCGTATCTGCAGCTGGCTGACTGCTACTCTGATAGAAAAGTGCCCTCAAATCATCTTATCCACATTACTCATAGATCCTCGGGGTCGGGGAGGTTGGACATCACGCAGCAACCGCCTGTGATGCAAAAGCCTGAACCAGAAGCTTGTTATTATCCTCAAATTTGAGCAAACTGTCACCCGGAAGGCTTTCGGTGTGACAGGAGGTTGCTGCAGAGCTTAAACAAAACGGTGGATCAAACCAATGAAGCAATGACTAAAAGCAGCAGGAACTTTGGCTACATCCTAAAACCTACTTCCACAGTTTATAGTTCAAAGAAAGATGTGCATGGAAGTAAGAAACACAAGCAGAGGGGTTATCAACTCAAGAAGCAATCTGATTTATGGATTCAGTGTCTACTTTGTGTGAACCATGGATGTGCTGAACAGAAGCTTCTGCTTTTTCTTCTTCTTCTTTCCTCCTTTCTCATCTGAAAGGAAAAGACACCAGAACAGAGCTTCAGTGGAAGAGAAGATATCAGTGTGTGTTTTTACGTGGTGCACTGATTAACAGGTGTCAGACCTGGATCGACAACAGCTGGTGGAGGACACGCCGCTCCGTTGTCCAGCTGCAGCAGGGCCTTCTCTATGGCCTGGCTGAAGGAGTTCTGGAAGCTGGGAACGGGGACCCGGTCCGAGCCGTCGCTCTCCCCGTCGCTGTCTGGTGCTGGAGGAGCGAGCAGCTTATCTGCTGGAGGGAGACACAACGAGTGACTTCAGGAAGCCTTCAGGGAGTTATACAGGAACACAAAACAACAAAAAAACAGGTTTTACAGGAAACACACAATAAAACACGGAGCTCCTGTTATTTCACCTGCATGAAGCAAGTGACACAGAAACAAGAACAGAAATGTGTTTGTTTGAAAACAGCAGCTTAACGGACCGTTTAACAAGCAGAGCGCCGCTTCACTGACTGCTCCTTTACTGTTGCACGGTGTCGGTTTTTGATCATAAAAGATTCTTTCTTTGATAGAGATGCACAGATTTACCAGCCTGCTAACACCGGTGTCAGCCAATATTCACCTAATGGCACATGAGATGACATTCACAGATGTTTATCTGTTGGCTCTCATCTGTTTTGCACTTTTTTTTGGCCTTTATATGGCTTTATTGATAGAACAGCTGAAGATATCACAGGAAACAGGATGATAGAGAGGGGGAGTGACATGCAGCAAAGGGTCCCCAGGCCGGGACTCGAACCCGGGTCCGCTGCAGCGAGGACAAAGCCTCTGTACATGGGACGCCTGCTCTACCAACTGAGCTAAACGGCGCCCCGTGTTTTGCACTTTTACACTTTCCAAAACCGCCTTCCTGCAGACCGCTGCCGTCACTTTCTGCACGACACTGGCAACGCTGTGTGTCATGAATCTCCAACCGTGCCCAGATTTAAAAGCGTCTTTGCACCGTATGTCTGTAACTCAGCTTTGTTCAGCCTCAGATGCATAAAACAACGTTGGCCGACTAGCCGAGGAAGCTAACTAAAGAAAACTGTGTATAAAACGGCCCGACAGAGAGAAACACTGCTGGAACAGATTTAAGCGAGTGTCTCAGGTTCTCCTCACTGAGCTGGTTTGATAAGAAAACATTAAACGGGACATGGAGACGTGATGTTAGAGCACCGAGCAACAACATGCTGCTCTTCATTTCCTCTCCCCACAAACACAAACAACAACAGCTCTTTCCCTGCAGACACTCTGAGGGGACACGCCATCGTTCATCAGCCCAACCCTCGCCAAGCTGATCTCCTCGCTACGACTACGAGCAAGTCAAATACAAAAAACAACAAGTTTACTTCACAGCTAAATCTCAGTTATTCTCAGGAAAGTTGATCTGACCAGACGAAGCCTCACACTGCTCCTTTTCTTAAAATATCACGCTTCCACAAAAAAAAAAGCCAGTGTGGAGTCCATATTGTTTTTGCCCCATCTGAACAAACACCTGACATGATTTTTTATCAAAGTTTCAGTATTTTAAAATCAACTTTCTTTTGCAGAATCACTTTAAAAGCGCGACACACCTTTCTGCTTCTCCCCGTCTGTCTGCTCTGTGATGACCTTCCCTCGAACACACCTCATGTTTTTGACTCCTGATTCTGTTTTTACCACAGCAGGTGAGCTACGTGTGGAGGAAGCTTGTCGTTAATTACGTAGCCTGTTGAAACTATCAGAACCAACATGGTAACGAATGACACTGCAAGAGGCGCACTGAGAGTCTGTAGCACCATCAGTGTGTTGACAGGAGGGAAAGTTAGTAAGCTGAGCCGACACTGTTGCATTATATTCATAGTTCCAGTTGTTTTTTTCAATAGTCTGTCAATAAATGTTCAAATGAACTGCAGACTTCAGTGGGGAGACATTTTGTCTTGACCTTTCGCTCAGGTTTAACAAACAGTACACGTGTTGTATTTATTGCATGTTTCTGAATCAAAACTAAATCAAATCCCTGTTGGCAGAATTGTGACATCAACAGTTCACGTCAGCACAACATCTTCAGCTCACTCTACCTTTCTTTGGAGTGATCCTGGGCCCAGCATCAACTCTGGCCTTCCCATCTCTGAGCATCTTTATGGGACACAGTCAGGATCACAGCATGTCAGGTACAGAAGAAGTCACGTGCTACAACATCAGCACTTCAGTGTTGGATTATGCTGCCGACGTGCGCCATACACACCTGTGCAAAGGACATGCAGTGCGAGTCGTCCTCCACGCTGCCCACAGTGGGCGAGGAGCTCTGCCCGTTCAGACTCGGGAATGTGATCCCGTCTAAAATCAACGACAGGAATATTTAACTCGTGATGTTCAATCACAGCAGAGATTAGACTTCCTGTGGAGGAGGACGCTGCTCTCACCAGAGGTCGGGCTGCTGCTGAGGGGTGAAGGAGGAGCGAAGGTGAAGTCAGGCTGAGTCGAGAGGCTGCTGTTGTAAGGCGGAGACCCGAACGCTGGGAAATGCTGAAGGTTCTCCAACCCAATGTGCACCTCAGGATCTGTGTGGACAGTCAGAGGCCTCAGTGTGACGTCACTCAGACGAGTGCAGGTTTATATTTCAGCTGTGACCTGATCAGCTGTACTTACATTTACCCTGCTTCTTGTTCTCCTCGATTTCAATTCGCTTCTCTCGGCGCTTCTCGTCCCTCACTTTCTTCTGCCTCAGGCGCTTCCTCTTCTCCAGGTCGTCTGGTGGTTCAGAAGAAAATCAGAGGTCACAACCTATAAAATCTACAAACTGTAAATTCACCTCCTGAGAACAAGAGAAGTGTTCCGACCTGCGAATGTGTCCAGCGTTTCCTTGGACAGGACCGGCGGCTGCAGGGCCAGCTCGCAGATGCTGAACTCGCAGGTGAGCGGCAGGTGAGCCAGATAACGATGGCGACGACGGACCTCCTGCAAGAAGCCACACACGAAAAATCAGTCAAAGGAAGTCTGATCATCTTCAACCTGGAGCCTATTTTCCTATGTGGTGTCAAAGTATAATGACTGAGATCGATGCAGCCAGCAAACAAGAAGAAGGCTGCGATGTCGACCCTGCTGGTGATTGTGCATCATCCAAGTGCATCCACTCTAAGTGACGGGCTTGTTATTGTTATTCCAAGTGTGATAAGTGTACAGAAATGATCCCCACAGCAGCAGAGCTCTTAGTTTAAGAATAAGATGCTTTTTGTTGAGCAGCTGCTCACTGCAGCCGCCAGCCTCCATTTACAGAAACAATCATTTTATTGTCATAAAACACTCTTGAGGTGTCCACAGGATCCGTCTATGTAGGATGCTGTGCAATGCATTCTGGTAGTGGTGCATTATATTTCAAGAGCTGGGGCATCGTGTTGCCTGCTCCTCATTTGCATAAAGTTGAATAATAGCTACTTTATGCAAATCAGATGCATCTGGCGCGATGCAGCGCCTATAGAAAACTCCTGAAACGCCACATAAACTGAACATTGTCCAGTTAAAATGTCAACAGATGGCTTACTTCCTCACCGAAAATGTCTTCAGCAACACATTTCACTGAGATGTGTTTGTAATTTAAGAAAAAGTTTCCCATGTTGGCCCCGTTTAAATCCTGGAGCAGCGGCCAGTCGGTGGCTTTTATCTAATCAGGTGCAACCAGCATGTTTTTATGTGGCTGTGTGGCCTCACGTCCAACTCTTCCCCTTAAACTTAAGACTTATTTAGCAAGAGCGATAATGTCGGTTTCTTGCTGAACAAAAGGGCCACATTTCTGTACCAATCCTTTGCAATATGTTGTCAGACCACCGAGCTTCAAAGTGGCAAAAACAAGAACTTCTAGTAGACGTTATTTTGATGGTTGAAGCTGCCGGCAGGAATCACACTAGCCGTTTTTATTCTGGGCAGTAAGCCACCAATCTGCCGTCCTTTTGGCGGCTCGCTCCGCGGATTTACCATTGCTGTGTAAATCCGAGGCGGCAATGTGGTGGCAAATGCTGAGATGGGCGGAGGTGTGGATGACGTGCACTGCTGCGCACCCACAGCCGGGAGTTTTAAAACCAGGAAACAGCTGATCACAGCAGTCAGTTCGTCACTTCATCCACCAAGATGAGCAGCTGGAAAGCCGCTGAGATCCGGGAGATGCTAGCGTCTCCTCGCTCTCTGTAGCTGTCTTGGTTGTCCGCTTGTTGTTGTAGCGGCGAGCTAATAGCGGTCGCTACTTTCAAACTAAAAGCCCCCCGCTAAGAACCCAGTTCTAAACTCCGATGGGGTGCAATGTAAAGCTCTTATTTTGAAGACAAATTCGACCTGCTTCTCTTCACGCCCAACTTCCTGCTTCACGTCACGTCACATGTTGACGCCTACCAGAGGAGGAAAAGTGGAGGCTGTTTGGAAAAGGAGGAATATTACACCTCCCTTTTAGACAGACAAGGAGGCACATTGCAGCCTTTACCTTGCTGCACATGTGCCACCTTTTCTATCTGAAAGGGGGTACTGCTGCCTGTTTTCCAGCTGCAGGTTAAAAAATATCAGTGTTTTCACAGTGTATGTGACACTGTGTCCATTACTGACCTCAGTGACCGTGTGTCCCACGATCTCCACCACTGTTGCAGTGATGGTGTCAGGACTGGCCTCCAAGCTGCCGTACTCACGCAGCAGACAGCGTACATTCACAGGATGCAGGAACATCTGCTGGCAGTCGTCAGCTGCAGGAGAAGCACGAGGAAAAAGTTTGAGTCAACACTGAAACTATGAAGGAAGAAACAACAGCTGATACGACCAAGACAAACAGACTTCCTACACTTTTTAGAAGGTCAGACTCACAACACATCGTTCAGTGTTTGAGAATCAACTTCAGCTGATCTGGTGAGCAGAGGTGAGAAGGAGTGACCCACCTTGGTAGAAGTAGTAGTAGGGTCCGTGCACCACACTGGCTGAGGGGCGGCCTGACTCCGGCTGGCTGGCTGGGCTCTCCTCGTCGGGCTGGGCCTCTGGAGGCTCCTCCAGCACCGACTCCAAAACACCTTCAGGGCAGTCTGGCAGATCAGCAGCGGTGTCGTCCGGGACGTCCGGGACATCCAGGACATCTGGAACCTCCGCCACCTCGTCATCGAATGCAGAGGCGTACTGCAGCACCGGCTACGAAGCACAGAGACGGATTATACACTTACAGCACCACACAGAAGTAGAGGCTGTGGAAGAACATGGAGGTAAAATAGCACTTTGACAATGTTACAGAGTTTTATTCCAGGGAAAAGTTACACAGCTATTTTTTACTGATGCTTCACCTGTCTGCAACCGATCACAGATTTTTAAAAACAGACACAGAGAAGACGAGTTGTTGGACTCACCTTGCTGCTGCTGCTGCTGGTGTTGGTCACCACCTCCTCCTCAGGAGAACACGGTTCTTCCAGAGTCAAAGAGGAGAAGTCGAGGACGTCTCCTGCGTTCGTCTTCTGCTGTTTCAGCAGCGTTTCTTCCTGCTCCTGAACCAGAAGGACACACAGACAGCGGTCAGTTTAAAATGCTCATTTCAAAACCACCTGTGCATGTTTGGACCAGGCTTCAGGTCACCTGCAGCAGACAGAGGGCGCTCTGGATGAAGCAGCCGTGTGTCTCCACCTCCTGGCTGAGCTGCACCTGCAGGACGGCCTTCTCCTCCGTCACCAGGCTCAGGGCCTGAGCCGGGGAGGCCAGCAGCAGCTTGGAGTACGGGCTGAGGCACGCATCTGGACAGCACACACACTGACTGAAGTTATACATGTAAATACAACATAAAAAACTACAAAGTGGAGATGGTTCTGTTGTATTCATGTGTTCAAGAGACAACAGTCTCTGTTTGTGTCTCACCTCCGAAGCGAACAGGCTCCTCCACCTTCACCCACTGAGAGCTCGGCATGGCCACCAGAGCCCCCTTCTCCCTCCGCATCAGGCGCATGGTGATGACATCACCGACCACATACTGCCTGGTCTCCATAGCAACCACACTGCAATAAGAAACCAGCTGTCAGAGAAACCCGACTACACCACAATGAAGGAAACTGTGTGTGAGAGCTCACGTTCTGCAGAAACATTTACTCCTCTACAAAACTGTTCTCCTCGTTTACCTCTTCAGGTCGTCGGTGTGAACGGCCTCGTAGCAGATGGGGCACTTGGACCAGCTCTTGTCGCTAAGAGACAGGTAGTGCAGCATGCACGGCCAGCAGAAGATGTGTCCACAGCGGGTGATGCGGGCTGCCACCGGAGGGTACAGGCAGATCGGGCAGGACGGCACCTCGTGACTGTAGATGCGCTGCAGACGTACAAAAGAAGTCAGAGCACAGTGGGACCAGCGCTGAAACTCACAACTAATTGATTAACCCATTCAGGCCGAAGACGCCTGTAAAACCTGCGGGCGATTTCAGAAAAACCCCTAAAACCTGAAGATTTTCTGGAAATTCAACAGCTACTAAATGATTGATTTCTCAGCCTCTGTAGCAGATAGAAACAAAATTCAAAGAGTATTTGAGAGCTTACACCTGTGGCTTTCCTCAGACACTGAGTTTATTTAGATAAAGTGAACACACAAATTGTCAGTGTCAAAGTAAAGTGTCAGTGCAGGAACAGCGCTATTTTCAAATAAAAAACAGTGAGAAAATAAATAAAAATCAACTAGAAAAAAAGAACAAGACCAGAATGTAATGACTAACAGTCTGCCTTAGATGTGCCGGCGATGGTGCTTCCTGAAGCGCTCAATGTGAGTTGGAGTTTGTTGAACCTGGTCACGGTAATTATTAGTCTCGGTAACAAGATGCACCCAAAGTTCCTCCGTAAATATCTGATCACATGCCTGCAGCGGTGTGGCGTCTGCAGGCAAATCGACTTTCCCCCTGCTGTGCGATTGAAAACACTACGCTGATCACTGTGGTAGTTGTCAGTCTTCCACTCACTTTCAAACCCTTCAAACTCGTCGTCGTTATCATCGTTGTTGTCCTCAAACATGCCTCAACCATAACTCCCGGTCGATTGGGTCAAAGCCCTCCTCAGTAACTATGTCAGCGAGGCTTCTTCTTCTTCGAAGCCGAGAAACTCCTCGAAATCGCTGCCTTCCGAAGAAAGACGTACCCGCTTTCCCGGCTTTAATGGTAGAAATGTGTCAATGCTTTCCGGCCTAAATGGGTTAATCGATTAGTTGTTTGGTCTATAAAACCTTTACCAAAGATGACGTGCTCGAGCTGGACTCTTTTCACAAAAATGACACATTTCAGATGGAATCTCGCCCCTTCACCTGACTGATTAACCGCTGCAGCTCTGACTTGCAGCTCAGCTCACAGACGACAAACACTCACCACTTGCTGCACACAGTCCCAGTTGACCAGAGTGTCTGGATCGGTGAAGTGAGCCTTGTAGTCCTGGTCGTCACTCACCACAAACTGGCAGCTGAAACACAAAGTTCAGTGAGTCCAAAGTTTCGGCTCTCTGTTTCTGTATCGTGGCTCGTCTGGAGCTGCTGCTTACTTGGCCTGCAGAAACAGCTCCTTGTTGAAGGGCTTGTGCTTGTGGCCCCACTTGTTGCGGCGGCCCCAGTAGGAGTGGCCTCCGTCTCCGATGCCACTGGTGCCTCCACGAGGTTCAAAGGTGAAGTTCAGCAGGTGGTTCAGGCTTATTTTCTTCGGTCCAGCAAACTGAGCCGGGCTAAACTCGGCCCGGCGCGTCTCTGCTACCTGCAGAAGAAGAAAAAAACAACTTCAAACTGATGCTTCTTCTTACAGTTTAAAATCTTCTATAAAATTTTTTGTTTTACTTTTGATGATCATTAAGAACACCGACCTCCTCACGTCGTCCTCCGCCTGCAACTCCATACTGTCGTCCGCCTCTCTGAGAGGGTCTCTTGTCAAAATTCTTGCTTTTCTGTGAATTGGTGCGGCGAGGGCCTGGGAAAGTGTCGCTTTTGGGAAAGGAGGGCTCACGCTTGCGGCTGTAGCGCTTGGAGCCTCCATTATTTTTACCTTCTGGAACGAAAAACAAAAACACAAAGTGTGTCAGCATGACTGTTGAAATATTACCATCAATGCAACTTCTCCATTCTGCTGATGTAAAGCGAAAGTTCACCAGCGCTGGAAGGAAAAAGTGTGTGTGGGCGACTTTCACCAAAGTACGACTTTTGGGTACTTTTTACAACACAGATGCAAAATAAAATCTGTGCAGTGAAACAGTAAACTTCACCGGGAATTTACTGTTCATGAATAAACCCCCTAAGTTTCTTTATCTGCACCAGCTGGGCTCCAGTCGACTGTGTTGGTCACAGATGCACCCAAGATTTACTCAATATTTAAACTGGTCACATCCTGACGCTCAAATCTAGAGTGTCTGATTAAAAAAAAAAAAAAATTGTAGCATATAAAAAAAAAATTAGCACCAACTGTGACTTCTTTAAACAAATATTAGCCTATTAAAATATTTTCTGTTCATTACTCTGTCGGTGTTTCAGGAGTTTCTGTACGAATTAAAGAACACAGTGCAGAAAACAATTCTTGGGGTGATTTGTAATCATTTAATTTCAAGTAATGTTTACTGTTTCAGTTCGTTGAAGTCATTTTAGAATATGTTTGAATATGTAAACAAAGTTATCAAGTGTTTGAAATTTCTTTTGCTTTATGCTTTTAAAGTATTTTTTTGTTATTTGTTTTTAAACTGTTATTCTTGTCTGTCGTTTCTTGGTCTTTACATATTCAAAAATAAACATTTCTATCAATCAATAACCACATTTGAGGGATCACTGAGTGTGCATCAGCCAATACTTCCATATCATAATTATTTTACTCCCTAATATCGGTATCAGCTCTTATAAACTGCATATCAGTCAGGCTCTAATTGATTTATTTTATCATTTATAAAATGTGTAAAGATATTAAATTAAAATGTGTCATTAGGTACACCTACATTATGTGCTGGTAAATTATTGATCTGGATCCCTGATTATGTTCTTCAAAATAAAAAGTATTGGACAGCATATATGCCGATTAGGGATGTTGATGATTTATGATTTATAAATTCATCGCTGTTAAGAATTTAACCAGATTAAAAATGTATAAACCAACAATCAGCGATGGACACAAGTACATCAAAAAGTGTCATGTTATGAATTACAATTATACTTCCTTGTCAATTATATCAAAGTAAAATACAAAATATAAGTATGATGAAATGCATTTAATCAAAATATACTAATTGGTAATTAAAAAAATACAAAATGACATTTTAAATGACCTGCTGACCTGTTTTGTTTGTGTAGTTCATCATTTATCGTTTATCTGTTCTTTTAATTCCTGATGTAAAAGGAAAATGTCCAATATAAATTCATATATCACTCATGATTAGCCGATGATTGATTGATAAGGCAGCTCTTTTTTTAAACTAAGAAAACTGCTTAAAATTTAGCCTCCCTGATGCCAACACTGATATTTATCGTTAGGATTTTGACAAAATCAAAACAAAACAAAACAAAACAACTTGTGTGGCTTCACTGAACAATGCCTGGTGTGTGAATGAACGCCCCTGTGTGAGGATGAGAGTGTGTTTCTGCAGAATGTGACAGTAAAAGATGAATGTGAGTGTAAATAAAGCGCTGCAGGAGTCACAGGTCAGATGTTTTGACAGCGACGTCAGTCAGATCAGATAAACAGCGCTGCCGCGGCTCGGAGGCCCAGCAGGCCGCCGCCGCTAGCACCGAAGCCGCAGCGCGCTCACACGAGCCGTCCGTCACCTGTTTTGGTCTTAGTCTCGCCCGGTGCTGGTCCTGTGGAGCTGGAACGGGGCGGAACCTTGGTGCTGGTGCTGCTGTTGGGGTTTTTCTCCATGACGGTGTCCGTGCGGTGAGCGCTGGTGCTGAGGCCGAGGTCCGGGCAGAGAGCCGCCGAGCTCTCTAGCATCAAACAGAGAAACGGAGGAGAACGGCGAGTTGCGGTGCGTGCGGGTCAGGCGGCCAAGGCCCTGATTCATTTCTGTCAAACGCGGGGACCCCATCACGGCGACATCTTGACGATAACAAGCCGAGAAAAAAAGAAGAGACACGATTTCGGCGTCTCAAGTTATGGAGGCTGTTAGAAGAGAGGACGAAAAGCTCGCCACGCGGGGCCAAGACCCCCCGAAGTTCAGCGTTTTACTCGTGTAGGAAAACAAAGAGCCCTTCAGGAGGCGGGAAATGTTTTCCAAACGCTGGAAAACACGATAATTTTAAAGATTTTCACCAAAAAACACCTCCGTTCCGACGAGCTTGCACTAATGGCGACGGGTCGCCAAGCAAGAAGCTGAGAGACCCGGATGTTCCTAGTGCTGCCTGCAAATATGTTTAGGTGCTGAGGCGCCGCGGGGCACTGTGGGAAATGTAGTCAGCTGCACAGGTACAACACAGGTAAATGATATAACGAGTTTATTAAAATATTATCATCTTGAGTTTTTGACTGTTAGACACATGGTATGAGACACCACTTACTACATCACATCTTCTGCTGCTTATCTCAGGGTGTGTATCTTATGGAGGCGCAAGCAGGGCATTGTGGGAAATGTAGTCAGCTATGGAGTTACAACACAGGTAAATTATATAATGGATTTATTCAAATATCATGTTGAGTTTTTGACTGTTGTCTTAATACATGTTATACACACTGTATTATATAAAAGACTCAAATATAAACGATATAAAAATATATATGTAAATAATATATTATATGATTGTATATCTATCAGTCTGTTTACATGTACATTATGTCCTATAAAAGGTATCTAAGATAATAATATAATTCTAATTGCGCAGTTTAAGTATAATGTCATGTTTAAATAATCAAATATGTTCAATTTAATATTGCTCAAGATTACAGTAACAAAAAAAAAAAAACATAAGAGTAATAAAAAACACTGTGGAAGGAGTAAATACTGACATCAGTGCCAAATAATGGAAATAAGATAAATTTTATTTTTATTTTCATCTTACTCTTTTCTGCTTCATCTTGTTTCATCCTTTTTTAGAAATAAAGATTATGCTATCCGAGCTGATATAATGTATCTGTGCATCTTTACTGTGTGACACCATTAATGTTTGGACGGTTTTATGCAAATTCTCCAATGGGGATCAATAAAGTATATCAGATTCTGATACATACTGTTAGTGTGTGCAGAAGTAAATTTTTACCACACAAAATACATTATATTCAAAAATAGTGCTTTAATTTGTAAACAAAACATAAATGAGCACCAATGTACAAATATAAATACAAAATAAATTTATTCAAACATAAAAACTTTGTCGTCTAAATTAGACCATTTTCTTATTTTGTTCAATGTGACTGATATTTCTGTCGACACTTAAATAAGAGATAGTTCTTCAGAGGCATTTCCACACAGTTGGGTTTGTGTTTCTTTAAATGCTTCATATCTTCTTTTCTCTCTCAAAAAAATTAAGTAAAAATCAGAGCCACACTACAAAGGAAATCTACATCGCTTCCGCCGAAGTCACTCTTCTTCATCCTCCTCACTCTCAAATTCATCTTCAAACGCCTCCCTGCTTCCTCCTGTCAGGGAACAGTTCAGAATGGCTTTGCGAACCTGATTTTCTTCTTCTGCGAATCAGAAAAACAGAAACAAATGTCAAGTTTCATTTTGTTTGTCCATCTTGTATTCAGTTTTTAATAAAGACTGTGATAAAAAAAGAAATAGGATCAGAAGTGAAATGTTTCAATACAGGGTGTAAGATTCATTTTAAAAACACTGGTTACCATTTAAAGTTATTATCAGGATCTTATCATTGAATACATAACTTAATACATGGATCACTATTGACTGTAATTGAAGCGTTCAGTATGAATCATATTAGATTAGATCTCTTACCTTTTGTTTTACACGTGGGGAGCATTCGATGAAGCTGCTGTTTGTTGTAACGGATCAGAAATTTCTGACACGTTCTGATTGTTCCTGGAGAAAACAAACACCTTTCATTAGTGTTCAGCTGATATTTAAGACGATTCATTATGAAATCTGTGTCGATGTCTTTCTCACCTCCTACATGCAAACAGTTGAAGAAACAGGGGATTTTCTGCCCACGAGCCTCAACACTGGTGATGAAAGGCAAAGCAGACCAGAGGAGTCTGTAACAACTTTTGGGGAAACGCAGGAACACTATTCCAGTGTGAGCATTCAGATATTTCACTGAAGAGAAACATAAAACAGAGTCAGTCAACACTTCACCATGCTGAAACTACTGCCTTATTATCACTGGAGGCAAGACCAGTGTCATCATCTAAAGATAAGAGCTGGAGGAATCTTTAATATCCTCATGTTAGAGGACAAAATGTAAACAACTGAAGCAGCTGGAGACAAAACAACATCAGATGTCTCCATACAGCTGTGATCCAAGTCTGCAGAAGCCCCGAGATCACAAACTGATCTGAACAGAAGTTGTACTTGTACTTTACTTTTATTATTGAGTATTTATCATTTTCTGCTACTTCATATTTCCACTCAACAATATTTTGTAAACAAACATTGGACTTACTGCATCAGAGCCAAAGCAACACACATGTAGGCCTACAGTAACTTTACATTTTCACTGTTTTTTCTGATTATATGTTTCTACTTTTTATTTAAATGCAGTACTTCTATCTGTAACCTGAGTAAAGTATCTGAATACTTGTGTTTACTGCTCACCGTTGAACCTGATGCTGCACAGAGCGGCTCCATAGTCTCCGTGTGTCCGGGCCACCGCCGCCTTCACTGTCGCCGACACGGCCCGGTCATCCAGCAGCAGCAGGCTGCTCCGGTCCGACACGTTCACCTCGCACAGTAAATACCTTCAGGGGGAACAGCAGCCGTCAGAAAACAACTGTGAACACACAACATGTGGGCAAGTGTTACACGACGAGCACATTTTACCTCGACTTCACCCGCACCATCGCTGCTCCGCTCTTCTTCCGTGGCGACTTCCGTCAACACAGCCGCCCGCCGAGCAGAGAGAGCGCGAGCGCCCCCGGTGGACGACACCGGGAACAAAGGGTGTCCTTGACATCAGACGCGGGGCAGCGTGAATTCGTAGCTGTCTGTTCGTCAACACATTTAGACTGTTTGAGACAGAAACAAACACACCGACTCTTCATATATTTTCTGTGAAACGGACTCGATGCTATGTGACAGTTTTTAGACTATTAAATAGCCTGCGGTTGGGAATAATATTCTCACACAACACATTAAATGTAACAGTCGGCGACGAAACGGGAGGACCCGCGCATTAAACCAAACGCACCCCCTCGGTAACTATGACAATCGGCACCGCTCTCAGCCAATCACAGTCGAGCTTTTCCGTCTCCCATAAACGTTTGACGCCATCTTGAAATTACACCCGCAGTTTGTTGAGTCGACCACTAATTAAGAAGCAGCCCAGCTCTTTTTCACAACCGCCGCCGTGTCCGGTATGAACGGTTCCCGGAACAAAGCGGCAGTCAGCAAGGGTCAGAAAGACGCGGACGCCGGCTCAGAGACCAACCACAGGGACCGAAAGAGCGGCGGAGGAATGCTGAAGAAGCTGAAGTCGAGGCGCAGTCAACCGGAGAAGTGGCCTGTGGTCACCGAGGATGAGCTCCGGGCTCTGGGCAAAGATATCTCCCCGGACCACGTCCTGGGTCTGCGGGCTGTCACCGAGGGTACGTTCTGTGAAGTTAACTGAGCTAAAGTCGGTACGATCACACCGCTCAACGGACACCATGTACCCAAAGCTAACTGTGGCTAAGTTTCAGATCGGTTCACCAATAAGTTCATTAAACTAGCTTTACTAAAAAATACTGTTGGATGAGTCAAACACGCAACGTTAACTGATCACGTTTTAATCTGTTTTAATACATCACATCTATTGTTAACCACAGAAGGATGTACACAGGGGCGTAGCAAAGGATTTGAGCTAACGTTACCCAGTTAGAGTATAGTTCAGGGCCCCCTTGTCTTTAAAGCTGCATTAAATACGTCTTCACAGCTGGAAATATGGCTCTTATACAGTAGAAAAACATTCATATTTTGAAATTGGTGCCACATGACCTGAGAAAATGGAGATGAATGACTTTATTAATCTCTTTTGCTCAGAAGGTGTCATGGTTGTCTGACACATGTCCCGCCCCTTTAATGGTTCAATGCAAGATATCAGCGAATCACATTCACTACGTTCAAATGATGTAAGACAAAGTAGGACTGTTGTGTTAGTCCGACTTAAACTGGAGTTTTAAAGTCTGTGTTAACATGTTAGTCCGACTGAAATCGTACTTAGTTGAGTTTCTCAAAGTCGGACTAACACACCCAGAGAATGTGGTTGGAAGTCTATTTAGATGATGATGAAGGTATCGACAGGGTGAGTGTTGGAGCAAGAAATACACATTTTTGGACCGATGAGGAGAAGAAATGAAACATTTTGAATTACATGGATGGAAGGAAAACGTGGAAACACAACCTTTTCAAAATACCAAAGTTCGTGGAGGAGTTGGACGTACTTCAGTCAATATATTGATTCCCCCCTGGTTCTTGTATACTGGCACAATGGCAGTAGTCCAATTAAATGGCCTAATCAAGCTGCGACCGTAGCTCCACTTAAGTGGGCATGGAAACGTACTGAGTGTTGCACTGACGCACAGTTGTGATTCATGACAGTAATCGATTTGATTAGTTTCAGACAGACTTCATAAGCATGGAAGAGGAGGATGTCACACTAAAACACAGGATTACCAAGAAAGGTGAGGTTGATAAAAGAATTATTGAAAGCTGACAGCGCCACGTCACAACACTCCTTATTGAGCCGTAAAAGGAAGTTGGTGTACTGAAACCAAGATGGCTGCCAAGTGCCAAGACTTGCTTAAAGGACTTTGGTGACGTACTTCGAGCTGGGCCGTGCTGTTTAGGCTCGAGTCCATTTTGAACATGGATTTAAGAGCTACTTCTTGAATGTAGTTTAAGACACATCTATAAAACTGTTAACAGGACACCTTGAACGACAAACGATCCATGAAGGTTTTATATTTGTTGAACTTCCCTCAAGCCGAGAAAAGCAATTTAAAATTAAAGCTGCAAGCAGCGATGAACGGGCCCTCGCAGGCCGCGCGTGTCGGCGAGTACTGCCGCCGCGGTGTGCAGCAATCGTGGCCTGCTGCGTGCTGTGTGCTGCTTCTGTAAAGGCAGAAAAGCTGACAGGTAAGAGGGCTGAAAGAGCTTAAAAAGGTGAACAGTTTCTCTGGCTGCTGCAGCAGTGGCAGAACCGAAGTTGAAAATGTCCCCATAAGAACGAATGGGAAAACGCCTCCCAAACTCCTGTGATTTTTGGAAAAAGTGCATGGGTTATCACCAGAATATTCATACAGTGAGTAACAGCAGACATTGCTGAGCTTTGCGATATCTTTTTTATTTCTGTAGAGTGAAAAATGATGTCGCCAGAGCGAGAGACAGTACAGGTAATGTCTGCTCTCCTCCAGAAATTTAGGCTCAAAATTAACATGGCGGCTTATGGGGGAGTTGCTGGAGTGCTTGTCGCTCTAGGACTTCCACAGCCAAAAGTTTGAGTCCTACATCTGAAATAAGACAATCAGCTGAAAGCCAACAAGATTACCTACATTTCTATGTATATATTGTCTATGTGAAGTAAAAGATGTGGGATCCACATCAGGCTGAAGAGAATTAGTCCTCAGTTTTTCCAGCTGCTCTCCACTCTAGCACTCTCCATGTCACACACTGTAGCTCCCGCAATACACACTCATTATAAATTCAGACTGCCACCAGAGCGCCACCTAGTGGCGGATCAGTAAGACCTTCAACACGTATCCTCAGGAGGGCATTGGCAATAAGTGTACCAAGTTTTGTGTGAATCCAACCAACCGATGTGGAGATATAAATTACTTACATTAAAAGAGCGCCACCTAGTGGTCATGGCACAAAATTTTGCAGACAGCCTTAGGGGCTCATGTGGAAGTAGTCACCTGAGTTTCATGTCATTCGGACACACCAATGTGGAGATATGCAACACTTCCTGTTTGGAACGAAATCTGCAGGAAGTTGTTATTTAATAACTTGAGTATTGTTTGAGTAATCAAAACTCTTTTAATAACTTTTTGTCAGGAGGGTCCACAGATGCTGTGTGCAAAGTTTGGTGCACATCGGTGAAATTTCCTGGGAGGAGTTCGAAAAAGTAGGTTTGCGACATTTCGCGAATTTGCGAAAAAAAACGGTAGGCGGAAGTGGGCGTGGCCTATACCACGAGATTCAGCAACATTCAGTGAACGCGTGGATGTAAAGTTTTTGTATGTGCGACAAATTTTGGGGGAGTTATAAGCCAAAACGCACTTTCCTTCACTATAGCGCCACCTAGTGGTGGAAATTCAGGACGACAATAGATTATCAAATTTTTCGCCAAGCCTAATGTGTTTGCCAAATCAAATCGCGTTTTCATCCATGTTCAGGCAGTGAAAAATGCGATCATTTGGGACAAAGAAAAAAAACAAATAATAACCACCACAGATACAATAGGGACCTCGCAGGTCGTGACCTGCTCGGGCCCTAAATATGTGACATGGAGAGACCCTAAACTTCAAATCACAGCTATTCAGTTAGAAGCTACAGAAGTTGTTTTGTCCTCAAGTCTCGAAATTGCAGCACATGCTTGCTTGAAGGGGACACTGGGGATCATCATGGGTTATCTGCTCAGCGCTTTGGTCCCACTCTGGAGAAGGTCCATCTCAGCATGGTAAAACTAATGAAGTGAAGATAGACTAGTCTCAGCCTAGTCAAGGGAGCAGGAACTGATGAAGCCTCTTGGATGAGAGGTGAAACGTCTTCAAGACAAAAACCAAATCCAGTTGCATTCGATTCAATTTCCTTGAGATAACTATGACCTGGATGAATGAGAATATCCACAGGCAAGTGAAGATATGGTTTGACTCGAGGTGCTGCTGGAAAAGCACCACATAATCGTCTCCTTTCACATGACATGTAATCACTTGATTCATTGTTAATGTAAGTTTTTGCTAAGTGCTGCTAACAGGAATCTGATCTTATACTTCTTGGCTTCTTCCCTTTGGTTCCTTTATATTATCATCGCCTTCCACCCCTGAACCTTGTGAGTCAGACCCCGGGCTCCGTCATCTGACACCCGGTCCAACACTGTAGCAGCTAATGCTTAATGCCCCCCATTGTTTTTGGCCGTTTCCCGGACCAGACAACAATGGCATGACTTCCCTCCTTTAAGTCTGCTGAAAAGCTGCGAGCTGCAGCGTTAATCACCACTGCTGCTGCAAGGTGCAGGAGCCAGAACACAGATACTGAAACCCTGGCTGTTCATCAAGTTCTGTCTCAGTTCTTTAAGTCGGGGTGAGACAAAGTGTGTTGTAACCAGACACAAAATGAATCATTTAAGTTCCTGGTGAATCTCAGAAAATATCAGAGACTATTGTACGAAGGAGCTCCGCTTCACTTCATGTTTGTGATCGTGTTAACACGAACTCTCTCTGTTCTAACTCATTCCAGACTATCTCTGTAAACCTGAGGACAACGTCTACAACATTGATTTTACACGCTTCAAAATCAGAGACCTGGAGACGGGAACTGTGCTGTTTGAGATCGCCAAACCTCCCAACGGCGGTAAGTGACGTACAAACTCCACTAAACTTAATAATCCTGAAAGGAGAAGGAGAATCTGTTTAATTCAACTTTCAACTTCAGGTTAGTGATTGTCAGTTTATGCGTTCATGTTGCTTGATAAGTGTCGTTCTGTCTGTGATGTCACTGGAGCGCTGACACTTTCTAAGTTGACGCATGAACACAGACACAGTTGTGATGTTCACACTTCTATAGTCAGTGAAGCTCTGTATCACCAAACATGAGACTGTCAGTCTCTCCCAGCGGGGCACCAAGTCATAAACTCCAGGATTAATTGTTTAAGAAAGGAAAAAAGAAAGTCCCTCGTGTGGAAGCAATGCTTACAAAAAAATGTAAATTCAGTCTTCATCCCCTCGCTCCATGCTGATGGTGAAGTTTCATAGTCCACCAAACTTTCCTGGAGCTTCACAGCAAAACAGCGTTGCAGCATTCTGCTAAATAACTTATTTCTTAACATTTTAAATAGGTTTCAGTTAATTAACAGGTGACTAACCGGTTAATTATTAAGAAAGTGCAAAATGACGTGAAATACAAGAGAAGCTTTCCTTTGAGCTCCTCGGTGATGATGTCTGTCGTGTCCTGGACAGAGAGGCTCTGAGTAAGAAGAACTCTAACTGGACCTTTGTGACTGATGAAGTTACAGGCAGTTGTGAAGTTAGCTTTCACTTGTCAGAGCTAACATTAGCCTGTCTGCCCTGGCTAGCTTGACTTTAAGCTCGTCATTCTTCTTCTCAAAATGCTTTCCACATGTTTAGTCACAGTAGTTCTCGATGTCATCATGTATTCTGCTCGGGTTAACGTTAACGAACTCTTTAAATCCCTCGCCCTCAAATACACTGATGGCTGGATCTCCTCTGATGGACACACACACTTTCTCCCCCAGCTAACAGCGACTTGATCTCTGGCTGTGATCTCTGGATCCTGGGCAGCAGGGTGCTATAATACCAATAAACTAAAGATGAGCATTACACATTTTAACTTCCATTTGACTTTCTGAAGGAAAGTTCACACCAGGAGCTTTGGTTTCTACCTCAGACGGCTCGAACGAAGCCGTTAGTAGACGCTGTGTCTGTATGGAAATTAAGCTAAAGATTGTCGTATGTAACCGTCGATATCCCCAGTTTTAAAACAAGTCCTGAGCTACTTCGGTTGTTTAGCAGAATACTGCGACGCTGTCGTGCTGTGAAGCTTCAGAAATGTTTTGTGGACTATGAAACTTCACCTGACTTTATATCAGCATGGAGGGAGGAGAGGATGACTGAAGCAAGACTGTGTGAGCGATGACATGTAACAGATAATAATAAAGAGATGAGTATGCAGATGAATTATCATTAACATTTTTAAATGCCAGTTGACTAAACGTGCTTCCTACGTCAGGTCCTGTGGAGGGTGTGGAGGACAGCGGAGATGTCGACACCAGTGCAGGACGATTTGTGCGATATCAGTTCACACCAGCCTTCCTCAAACTGTGTACCGTCGGTGCAACGTAAGTAAATGGATCATAACCCTCTGATTAAAAATACATGAGAGCATAATAATCAGACTCTTACGTTCAGCCTCGTGTTAAACGTTATCTTTCTCTTCTCTGAACCTCAGTGTGGAGTTCACGGTGGGCGACCGGCCCATTAACAGCTTCCGTATGATCGAGAGGCATTACTTCCAGGGACGCCTCCTCAAGAACTTCGACTTTGACTTCGGTTTCTGCATCCCCAACAGCCGCAACACCTGTGAACACATTTACGAGTTCCCACAGCTTCCAGACGACCTCAGTGAGTTCTGATCTCATCAACGGTCTCTAATGTTGATGCATATTTCACACAATAATCCACATGTTGGTCCTCACTGCTTTCCCTCCTTCTCCTCTTCCAGTTCGCCAAATGGTGGCGCACCCTTACGAGACCAGATCGGACAGTTTCTACTTTGTGGACAACAAACTCATCATGCACAACAAGGCGGACTACGCCTACAATGGAGGTCTGTGAAGGCTGAAGGGAAGAATGTGTGCAATACTTCCCAGGGGATTGATTTCCTGGATTACAACCATCCAGAAGCTTCTTTCTGGGGGACAGAAATATTCTCTCCATTCCTACAAACGTTACGACATTCTTCAGAATCAACGGACCACGTCTGCCTTCTCATGAAATCACGGATCCGTTCATCAGGACCTCGTACAGCTCAGAGGAATGTTCTCTTAGATATTTCTGTTGAATCTGACTGAAACCTTTTTGTTCCGTCTCTCGGTTTGTTGTACGAGCATCATGTTACTGCCTTAAGTTTCCTGCCGTCTCTGCTGGAAAGGGACACCACGAGTCACAGAGCCTGTGTTAGACTGTGTTAGCTATAACTTCATTTACTAAAGTCTGTATAGTTAAGAAAGTCTGAAGTATGTTATCAGTGTGTTTTCTTTGAAACTGACAATTGTGTTTCCCGTACGGAGACGCAGCGAGCGTTAATGTAGATGTTTGACAGTATTGTTGTTAGTCGTAGACGATCATGTAGCATGAGGTGACTTTGAGTTTCGCTCTTCCTTAATATCTTCTATCAGTTGTGCGTCGTTAGTGTCAGATACTTAAGCTTCGTGTCAACTTTAAAGGAGCAGTTCACCCAAAAAAGAGAATTCAGTCATTATGTCCTCAAGTTTTTGGTCCACATGACATTTCTGGAGCTTTTGGATGAACTGTTCCTTAAATGTTGACCAATCTAGTCTTTTAATTCAAGAACGGCGTGACCTCTTTTCATGATGTCATGTCGTGTTCATCCTGCTAATATCTGTTAAGCTCATGACAGGAAATCAACTCAAACTCTGGGATTCATGAAACAGACAAGACAGCAGCAGAATCTGACTCTCGATGTGCCGTCTGTGTCCAAAACAGTTTGTCTGATCACAGTTATTCAATCCTTTGTGGCCTTCCTGGTTTATTTGATGCAGCAATGTGAATCCCACTCTTCAGGAGTGTCCTTTTTCCACCTTCATCCACCAACACGGAGCTGTTTCTGTTTGGGTTCTAATGTTCGACTGATCTGAGTGTTTTGACCAGAACAGATCTTTCCCAACTAGAAACAAAAAATAGCAGGTTTTCCTCGACCTGAAGTGGACGTTTGATATTCTACAGGTCATTGTTACGCATCAGAACCGGTGGGCTGGTTCGCTAGATGGGTCCGAGGTTCAAGAACCAAAAGAAGAAGCTTGATTGTGTTCGACCGATCCAGCTCGTTAGTTTATGCTCTTATAACGATGCAGGAGAGACAAACGTTGACCCGTTTTTCAGTGCTCATGGACGATATTGATGATTTTACATATTTCAGGCCATTTACTACAAATTCTGCTATTCTACTTTAGTTAAAGGAACAGTTCACCCAGAAATCAAAACCCAGTCATCATCTCCTCCCTCACGCTGACGTAAAGTCAGGTGAAGTTTCACAGTCCACACAACATGGAGCTGACTGGATGCTCATCTTTATAAACCTGCAACGCACCTTTTTTGTTCACACTTTATCAGACAGGTGTTGATTTGATCACAGGAGACAGTTGTAATGTTGAATTGACTACACAGAGGAGAGGCTGGGATGTCTGAAACGATGAAGAGTTGATCACCTCTCGCATCTCTGTTGTGATGTCAGTTCCAGTCTGTCTGTTCACTGTGATCTTCCTTTTTTTCACTTTGAATGTAAATCAGCAGCGAGCAGAAAGTCAGGACACTTTTAAAACTTCACACGATGTGCATTTAAATCATGAAACAGGAAGCAGAACAGTCTGGAAGTTGTTTTTAAATCCACTGATGATCTGGGCTTCCTTTAACTGGATCCAACGTGCCTTAAATCCAAGTTTTCATTGTTTTGTCCTTTTCAGTGTCAGACACTCCTGTGAACATCCTCCCATCAGCCTCGCTGTCTCATGTGTCATCTTACATTTCTGCCTTGTGTTGAGTCATTTCATAAACTGTTTACTCTTCAATAATTTGTTATTTTACCGTTATAATAACCTCAGCAGGTGTGATCTCAGGCTCACACCTGGACACTTGATGTGTCTCAGTCACACTAAATTGTTTTGCTGTTCAACATGTCACCTTAAAATCTGATGATTTAAATGCCTTGAAAAGTGGGAACACTTTCGTACATCTGCACAAAAAGACGACCCGACGGACCCGGAGATGTTCTGATCCGAGCTGTGACCTGCTGTCTGACTCTTGTTTTTTTTCGTATCGGCTGATTTTACAGACGATGCCTTCATGTTGTATCAGATTTATTGTAAATAAAAGTGTCTGTAAACAGTTACGGTGCAAACTGAGTGCTCATTTCTGTCAAAACTGGAGCTGCAGCAATTAATTGATTAGTTTTCATTGCCAGCTATTTTGATAAGCAGTTGATTAGTTTGAGTCATTTTTTTTTTTTTTAGGGAAAAAAGGCCAAATTGTCTGATTTCAGTCTGTATGGCATAAGATAAATTAATTTTAATCCCATAATTATGACATTTCATCCCAAAGTAGGACTTTTTATTTCACATTTCATACTTTTACCTGATTATTTTGATAACAATTATAACTATTATTTCATATTTTTACATTTAATCCCAAACTAGGACTTTTATTTGGTAATTATGTTTTTTTCTAATTTCAATTTGTTATGTCACAATTATGATCGTCTCATAATTTCGACCTTTTGTGTCTTTAACTTTATATTTCTCAATTGTGAATTTTTATCCCATAAGTTTGATTTTTATCTTATAATTTTGACTTTTTATCCCAAACTAGGACTTTTTATATCATATTTATGACTTTTTAATCTCAAAATGTATATTTTTATGTCATAATCTGGGTTTTTTATTGGATTATTTTCCATCCACACTTTTTGTTTTAACTGATTTATGTGTGCCTCCATTCAAACCTGACTGACGCTTGTCGAGCTAACTCACTACATTACCCAGAATCCCCGGCTGACAACAGAACCCAGCGGCGGCACATGTTGATCCATCATGGCGGCCTCCGTCAGAAAGATGGTCGGTGTGTGTGAAGACTCCAGCAGCAGCGACGACGAAGCTCTGCGGAGGTGTCAGGAGGCGGTGTGGGAGGCACGAGGAGACCGGAAGACAGGTGAGACAGTTAACTCTTTAATTAATAAAGACAGAAGAAGACGGACTGGTGAAGTCCAGAACATCAGCCCATTCAGAACTCCACCTGGAATATGTCTAATTTAAGCGCAGAGGAGGTTTGACACGTTGACTGAAGACGTATGAACGTCAGAAACACACATCTCCGCGGCTCTGATGTCATTATTGGACTTCAGACTTCTTTATTCAGCTTTAACTTCCTGCAGCCGGCTGGTTTTAACTTCCGGCACCTTTACCTGAGCTCGTTCACTCACACAGGGTTGATTTAATGCGTTTGACCTTTCTGTTGTAGATGGAGACACCAGTGTGCAGCAGTCCAAACGGTAAGCATGCACCGAGTCAGAGACATGCACCGAGTCAGAGACATGCACCGAGTCTGAGACATGCACCGAGTCAGAGACATGCACCGAGTCTGAGACATGCACCGAGTCTGAGACATGCACCGAGTCTGAGACATGCACCGAGTCTGAGACATGCACCGAGTCAGAGACATGCACCGAGTCTAAGACATGCAGAAGTAACGACTAAATGTAAAACTTTAATAAAAAGTGAACAGTGAATGTTGTAAGGATCTCAGGTAGCTGCCTGAATTAGTTGATCAGAACAAAGTTAGCTGCCAACTGTTTTGATGTATCAGATTAATTGTTTCAAGTTATTTTTTCAAACTTTTTTTCTGGTTTCCAGCTTCTAACATGTAAGAATTATCTGCTTGTCTTTGTGATTTATGATAGTAAATATAAATCTTTGAGTTTTGGACTGTTGGTTGGACAAAAGACGAGCCTGTCTGATTTGAGCCTATCACAGATATCAGTATGTTGTCCAGTATAAGAACTTTGTCCATTATAAAGCAGAATAAGATGCTTTGAATCTTTTTTAATGATTAAATTCCCTGTTAATCTGCTGTTTTAGTGCACTGGTTGTGCAATAAAGTTTATTGTCGAGGCGTCCCACTAACTCACCTGGTCACTCACCTGCCCTCTTACGAGTCCTCAGCTCAGGTTTGATTCCCACCTGTGGCCTCTGCTGCACATCATCCTCTCTGTCTCCCTCCAACATCTCCTGACAGACTTTATTGTCCTTTCCACATAAAGGCTAAAAACAAAAGGTTTATTATGTATTATTATAATGAAAGTAAGTGTTTGATGGCCACAGGAGGGATCGTTGCAAACAATATGTGGAAATCTGCTGATATATCAATATTGGATTTGTTTTACTTCATAATATCTGTAAATACATTTTTTTACACATTTTCAGGTTTATTGACATTTTATAGATGATTGTAAAATGATTATAATATTTTTAAAACAAGTTTACAACCTGCACACCTGAGGATGAGACAGACTCAGGTGTAGAGAGCAAAGATTAATGATTTAATATCCAATAGCTTTAATTCTTATCATCTTCTCTGGCTTTGTATTATCATATGTGTTTATTCTTTTAATTTCAGGGTTACAATAAAAACAAAAATAAAGGTTTGCTCTGATATATATGGAGCATCTCTAATAAAATAGTTGCTGTTACAGCTTGAATTCAACATCAGAAGTGAGTTAATGTTGTTTCCGTCTCGCTGTGTGACAGTTTTGTTGTCGCCAAACACGAACACGACGGCAACGAGCTCCAGGTCACCGAGGGGTTTCGAACCCACGTCGCTAAGAAGTTAGGAACTCTGCTGGACAGGTGAGTCGACGCAGCACCGAGAGACTTCCTGTGTTTTAATGCAACGATCAGATTTCCAACACTGTCTGCTGCTGTCAGCTGCATTTCAGAGACGCGGACTGAAACTTCATCACGTGTGGAATCAGCAAACCGGGATGATGATGATGATGATGATGATGATGATGATGATGAAGGTGAAGCTTCTTGTTATTCCTGACTCTTAGATTCTGCCGTCTCCTCTGTAAATGTTCGCCCGTCACATTTTTGTTTTCTCTTTCAGGATTTCGTCTGTTTTCCACGTCGGTCCCGGGACAGACGGCCGAGGAGCCTCCAGCTCCTGCGAGGCGTCGACCTGCTGCCAGCTCAAGGTTCAGACTCTTTTGTGTGTTTTATTCATCTTTAATAAATCTTTAAAGGAAAATCAAAAACACCTTTTGTACTCTGCAGGTAAGAGGAGAAAATATGTATTCTCAGCTTTTAACTTGGTGTAAATGCTTCTCTGTTGTCACAGCGACAGCGACAGTGAGATGGACACCAGGCTGAAGGAGGCAGCGGTGTCCGTCAGAGATCTCCTACCCTCGTTCTCCTCGGCTCCCTCAGGAGAGCCTCCCTGTTCTGACACACCAAAGAAGAAGAAGAAGAAGAAGAAAGAGGTGGAGGAAGAGGAGAGCTGTGTTGTTAAGAAGAAGAAAAAGAGGAAACCGACTGGAGGAGAGAGAGACTCTGCAGCTTCTCCTCTCAACGCTCAAAGCAGCGGCGAACAGAACGGCAGCTCAGAGCCGCAACAAGTCAAAGCGAAACGGAAGAAGAAGAAGAAGAAGAAGCGAGAAGGAGACGCAGAGGAAGAAGCTTTGGACTGAATCGTCTGTTATAATGTCTGTCTGAATCGAGTGTGTGACGAGTGAGAAACGAGAGAACGAGGGTTGATTTTCCAAAACATTCAGAGTATATTTCAGGAAGCCACAGTTCAATCTGTTCATGTTGTTGCTCATTAAGAAACATTCAGAGGCTGTGACAGAAACAAAACAAACGCAGGTAACATGCGGCTGAAAAGTTCCGAGTTAATGTACAATTTCTGAATATTACGTTTTAATAAAAATACGTTTGTTTTGTTTTCAGTGTTGATTTTCAGTTGATTGCTGTATCAAAAGTGAATCTTCTCTAACGTGGATTCTTGTTCGTGTTGCAGCCGTTCAGAGAGTCTTTGAGGCGGCTGAGTCGTCCTCGTGGCGTCTGACAGCAGGTGTATCACCAGGTTTACGTCGCAGGTGTGTTACTGCGCGGTCGACACCATCTGTGTAGGGATGTAGGAGCTGATGTCGGCAGGTGAAGCTGAGAGGAGGTGAGACTGGTGGCTGTCGGTCGTCTGAGGAGCAGGATACAGCTCCAGGCTCTCTGAGGACGCTGGACAGAAGAAGAAGAGAAGAACATCTGTCAGGACGGGTTTCTGCCCGTGTGAGCGATGTTAGAGATGTTTGTTGTCACTCCAGGTGGACAGGTGCACTCAGATGAAAACCTGTAGCTTTGAGACTTAACTACTGAAATGGTAAATACAATGAATATAATAATAATAATAATAATAATAATAATGAAGAGGGAAGGAAGGAAACGTGTTTTATGAACAACTGCTGATAAATAGTGTCATTAACTATAAACTTCCCTCTTTAATATACGTAATTTATTTTAATGATGTGACAGATGTTATTAGGTGTTAACAGACATTAATACGTATATATGAAGATATCAAAGACCCAAAACACACAGCAGGACCTGACCTCAGTGTGCTCGATGGAGGTTGTGTGACAGAATTTAGATAATGAATGTAGGTAATAAAAATATCAGTGTCTCAGATTCATGTAACTGGATTAAACCAGGTGATTTCTTCCACCTGAGAGTGTTGATGTGTTCCAGCTGGAGTGTGTTTGTAACGGTCAGAGTCGGGTTGTCTTGTCTTGTGTCGTGTTGTGTTGTGTTGTCTTGTGTTGTGTCGTGTTGTCTTGTGTTGTGTTGTGTTGTGTTGTGTTGTGTTGTGTTGTGTTGTGTTGTGTTGTCTTGTGTTGTGTTGTCTTGTCTTGTCGTCTTGTGTTGTCTTGTCTTGTGTTGTCTTGTGTTGTCTTGTGTTGTCTTGTGTTGTCTCGTGTTGTGTTGTCTTGTCTTGTGTTGTCTTGTCTTGTGTTGTCTTGTGTTGTCTCGTGTTGTGTTGTGTTGTGTTGTCTTGTCTTGTCTTGTCTCGTGTTGTGTTGTCTTGTGTTGTGTTGTGATCTAGATATCAGGATGTGAGTGTGTCCTCCAGGTGTGTACCTGGTGCAGGTGTGTGCGGCTGCAGCTGTAGAGAGTCTTCTTGTAAAGGTGAGTCCGTCTCCTCCTCAGGATCTGCTGTTAGAATCTGCACACAACAAAAAGTCAGTGATCACCTGGATGTTTCATCATCACGTGTCGACAGACTCACACCTGCGTCAGAGCTCGTTACCTGTCGGACGGCGGCGAGGCTCGTCAGCGTCCCGAGGCTGCTGCCGTCGGCGATGACCATGGCCTGAGACAGCAGGCTGGACGAGTGGTACTGAGGCGAGTCTGACTTGTACACTGTGAAGAGGAACAGGTGAGTGGAGCTGTTAAAGGGACAGTTCACCCGTAAATGAATCAAGTCATCTCTGTGGACTCACTGTGACAGGGCAGCTGTGCCATGGTGGTCATGAAGGGACTGGCGCCCATGTGACTCAGCTGCTGTGCTAACGGCTGGTGTGACGAGGCGTGTAGCTGCTGCTGGAAGGAGATTGGCTGCAGCGTGGTGAACCCGCCCCCCACGCTGTTGATGACAGGCACCGTCTGAGGCTGCGTGGAGGTCAAACCTGGAAGACAAAGACATTGTTCTCTGATTTCTCTGTTTCTTCTTACATTACGCAGGAAGGAAACAGAGAGCCGGCCTTACCGATGAGGAGCGAGGACTCCCCCAGGCTCATGACGCCGGGCAGCGACGCCATGATGAGGCTCTGCGAGGAGGCGGGGGAGGCAGACAGGCTGTGCAGCGAGGTCAGAGTGCTTACTGGGGGCAGTGGGCCGCCGCTGGACACCTGAGAGCAGACGACAACACGATCAGGACGGCGTGCAGGTAGTCTACCATACACACCAGGGGAGGGATGGTGACACGACCTCTCACCTGTTTGGGGTTCTGAGTCTCGAGGAGTGTGTGACTGGGCTCCAGCTGGATCGGACTGACCACCAGACGTCCCACTCGCTCTCCTCCACCTCCTCTGACTGAGCTCACTGCGTCACACAGGATCTGATGGCTGTATTTCACACCTGGAAACAACAACGAGAGGTTAAAGTGAACTCCTGAGTGAGCACTTGTGATCAGACGTCACCTCCCGACAAACAGACAGAAAGAAGTTCATGTAGAACATCTGCTGAATTTACAAGAAGGTCCAAATAATGCAGAATGAGTCAGAGACAGAGTTTCACAGAGTTTATAAAGTGTCTCCAACTCAACAACTCACTAAATTGAGTGTTTTTTAAATGGAGTCTGGTTGTTCTAGTTCAATGCTTAGTTCTATTACAGATATTTGTTTTTATCCAAAAACTAAGCAACCAATGTTAATATTTAGATGTAGAAGACTTTGTCTGCCAGACGAACGGCGGTTGTAGTATTACCATGCTCAGGACTGGGTGGGAGGGTGGGGTGAGAGGACGTCTGGGTGGTGTAAGGCGTGTCGAGAGCCAGTTTGTGTCGGAAGGCCTCCTCTTTGCGGCGGTTGGCGAACCAGTTGTACACGCGGACCTCAGTGACCAGGTTGGAGCCGAGGCCGGCGAGCTGAGAGGGAGACACCCCCCTCTGGATGCACTCCGCCCTGACGGAGGGAGAGCGAGATGCATGAGGAGATAATGGCTGGATTTAATTTTTAGGTGAACTGTTCCTTTAATACAATCCACTCTGGCTCACCTGTTGCACTCCTCCACTAACCCCTCCCTCTCCTCCTTGCTGGGGTTCTTCTGTCGGTCGTAGGCGTGGAAGAGGATCTGCAGAGACGCCGGGCCCCATTTGAACCTGTTCCTCCGTCCCTTCCTGGTGTCCTCCCCCGGCTCCTCCCCTGACGACAGGCCGTGTTTGGCGTTGGTAAACTCTGAAAGAGAAAGGTAATAGTGTCCTTTTTTTAAACCTCTCCGTCAGTCTCCCCTCTAAGAGCTGTTCAGACCTGGTGTCAACATCCGTCCTGACGGGTGAACGACCCCGACATGCGTTCGATCATGTCGACCACACTCAACTGATGTCCTCAAGAAACAAGGAGACAAAGAAGCCGCGACAACTACTAGTTACCACAACACCAGACTCCCTTTACAAATGTAGTGATTTTAAGAGTTGTTTCAGTGAGGAGAAACTGAACAGACTTTGTGAAACTGTGTCTCTGACAGATTCTAACTGGTTGTGTCCTTGTTGTAAATTCAGCATTAAATCAGAAGCTGAAGTTGTTTGTCTCCTTGTACAAAGTGTCAGTTTGTGGCAGCATGTCTGTACCAGCCTGTCTGCTTCTGTGTCTAAAGTGCTAAAGTCTGACCTGCCAACATTGATCAGCTGTTTGAACACACTGTTCACACTGATGTCACCATTTACACTCCATTTATGAAAGAAGAAACATGTTATTGATCTAAACATGTCACATGTTACAAAGACACTAAACAGTAACAATATAGGCTCCTTCTTTGTCCCCGTGAGAAAGTCACCAGACTCCATTGAAAAATTGCTCAATTTAGTGAGTTTTTGAGTTAAAAGAAGCTTTATAAACTTTGTGAAACGCTGTCTCTGACAAACTCTTCATTATCAAGGCTTTCTTGTAAATTCGGCATAAAATGTTATACAATTAGATGTTTTCTTCCTTGTAAAAACTGTTGGTTTGTCGAAGCTAAATCTTCTCTGACCTGCCAACATTGATCAGCTGTTTGAACACACTGTTTACACTGATGTCACCATTTACACTCCATTTATGAAAGAAGAAACATGTTATTGATCTAAACATGTCACATTTTACAAAGACACTAAACAGTAACAATATAGGCTCCTTCTTGGAGAAAGTCACCAGACTCCCTTGAAAAAACACTCAATTTAGTGAGTTGTTGAGTTGGAGACACTTTATAAACTCTGTGAAACTCTGTCTCTGACTCATTCTGCATTATTTGGACCTTCTTGTAAATTCAGCAGCTGTTCTACATGAACTTCTTTCTGTCTGTTCGTCCCAGTGATGTATGTGTTTATTTGCATACCGAGCAGGAAGTGGTCTCTGAGGACGGATGTTGACACCAGGTCTGAATCCCCTCTAAGACACCTGATATTTGATGCGTGTTTGACAGTGGTGTACTCACGTTGGCTGATCTCGCACTGCTTCTTGACGTACCAGGTGTACAGCGAGGCTCTCTTCTGGTTCTTCATGGGCGTGCCTTTGTTGAGGTGCTGGGAGAGGTGGGACTGGTTGAGCCCGGTGGACTCCACCACCTCTCTCTGAGGGAGGTTGTGCTGCTGCATGTAGCTTTTCACCATCTTCGCGACGTGCCAGGGGTCGCCTCTGTACGACAGAGACATCATGTTTGTGTGTTTTCACCTCCCTTGTGTAATTCTGTGTTTGACTTTCTCAGTTAAACGTCTCTTTATGAAAGTGTTAACGGGCTCAGTGTGTCATAACAGGAGGCATATAATGTGGCCTGTCAGAGGGAAGTGGAGAGGCTTATTGACAGAGAGAGATAAGAGAGAGCACAGCGGGGCAAAGTCCAGGCTTTCAGACCAGCGGAGGGGAAAAACGTGTAAAAGGTTTTCAAAGCCTTTTTTAACAGTTTCCGTCAGTTCAGGAGCAGAAAATAAACACAGAATAAAAACAAATCCAACAAATTTAAAGATTTCAGACATAATTTATACAAGAAAATGTTGTAAAATATGTTTTAAACGGCTGCTTAAAAAGCATTTTAATACCTCTTCAAACACTCAGTGAAGCGTCTGATAACGTTCACAATTATCAGTGAAAAGGCTGCCGGCCGCCTGCAGAAATGTCCCTCATGCGTTGTGTAAACAGACGCTCACATGACCAGCCTGCTCCATTAATCTTCACCTATGCATGCAGCTTATTTATTAAGAATTGGCCGGAGAGTATAATGATGGGGGTGGGTAATTAGTAACTAGCAAAGGAGGAACCCGCTTTAAATTCGCCTCAAAAGCCGGATTGCGGAGAGAGAGACGGACAGAGAGGCAGGAGGAGGAAGGAGACATTTAACTGAGCTTAAAGAGAAAAATGTCACCAAGTTAACTTATATTTGAACCCTCAGGTGTTCGGTTGTGACGTCCGGGAGCTAAAAGACTGTTGATGAAGAGGTGATTTTGTGATTCAGCCTGAGACAGAACAGAGAGGAGCTACTCACTGCAGGAGCTGATCCACCTCAGCCTTCAGCTTGGCCGCCTCCTGTGGGGGAAGCTTCTCCAGCTCTCGGTATATCGGCGGTGGGAAATCCATCTCCCCCTCCTCGGAGCTCTCTCCGTCCCCCCTCTCTCCCCTCTCGGCGCCGGCGCTCACCCTGTCCCGCTCCAGCTCCCCGATGGCCTGGACCAGGACGTCCCGGGACAGTCCGGACCCCAGCAGGGCCCAGACGAGCTGCTCCTGGAGGGCGGTCAGACGGCTCGTCCTCGCCGCGACTCTGTCTCTCTCCTCTATCCTCTCCTCCATTATTCTGACGCCTTACCTCGCTGCCGCCTCGCAAACAAACACTGCTGCTGTGTGCTCTTCCACGCTCACAGACGAGCGGCGTCGGGCCTCATCGTGTCTGCAGTCCCTCTTATACTTTCATTTTTCCCGTGTTGAGTTTCCTCCCGATGTGTCCCGAGCCGCCTGGTTTTAGCTCTCCACCTGCTGTTTTCCTTTCAAAGGTCAATTTTCTTTTCTTTTTTAACCTTCCTCCTATTCACCCCCTCCTCCTTCGTGCTCCCTGTGAACTTTGTCCCCTCTCCCTCAATCCCCAACACCGACCAAAGTACAATTTAAAAACAATAAATAACAATGAGGGGATGTTACAGCTGAGCGCAGCGCTGCAGACGCTGCAGGCAAAGAAGAAGACAAGCAAAGAAAACACGACAGGAAAGTAGTGTGGTGGATTTACACATGGAGATATTTCTGATTTCACACCGACAGACCTCAGGAAGCTCCTCTGGCGTCTGAGTCCAGAGAGCCTCTCACTCATTTGTTTGAATTAAGGGCAGTAAAAACTTTAAAGTCGATGCATGACGGTGAAAAATGTCAAAATAAAGGCCATAAAGACGACATTAGATTAACTGAGCAGAAACATGCTTCATGTCTCCAACGAGCCACTAGAGAGCGCTGCTGCGTCACATCTGAACGTCCCTGAACCAAACTGACATTAAGACCCTTTAAGACCTCATGTGTCTTAAACTCTTCCATCTCTGGAACAAACAGACACTATGTTTCTACTCAAAGTATAGTATGTAACTGTACATGTAGAACATTTGCTGAATTTACAAGAAGGTCCAAATAATGCAGAATGAGTCAGAGACAGAGTTTCACAGAGTTTATAAAGTGTCTCCAACTCAACAACTCACTAAATTGAGCTTTTTTTAAATGGAGTCTGGTGACTTTCTCCAAGAAGGAGCCTATATTGTTCCTGTTTAGTGTCTTTGTAACATGTGACATGTTTAGATCAATAACATGTTTCTTCTTTCATAAATGGAGTGTAAATGGTGACATCAGTGTAAACAGTGTGTTCAAACAGCTGATCAGTGTTGGCAGGTAAGACTTTAGCACTTTAGACACAGAAGCAGACAGGCTGGTACAGACATGCTGCCACAAACTGACACTTTGTACAAGGAGACAAACAACTTCAGCTTCTGATTTAATGCTGAATTTACAACAAGGACACAACCAGTTAGAATCTGTCAGAGACACAGTTTAATAATATTTATAAAGTTTCACACTACTCAACAACTCCTAAAATTAGCTGATTTGTTAAGGGAGTCTGGTAATGTTATGGCTAATAGTCGGCTTCATGTATTACATTTAATGCTGAATTTACAACAAGGACACAACGAGTTAGAATCTGTCAGAGACACAGTTTCACTACGTTATAAAGTTTGTTTTAACTCAACAACTCTTAAAATCACCACATTTGTTAATGGAGTCTGGTGATGTTGTGGTCACTAGATCAATGGTTGTTCATTCGGCCTGATGCTGTGTCTTCTTCATCTTCGTCTTCTTTTTCTTCTTCTTCTAACTTTGTATTTTAACATTTTATCTTCCTTGAGAAGCACTTTGTTATCTCGACATGAATAAACTTCAGCTGCTCAACTGTTGATTATTAAACCATGTTTGTCTCTTTTGTATTTTTCTTTATGTTAATCTCCTCAAAAACGTCTTTTTCTTTATACATGAATGACTTTGTGTCCAGGATCAGGACGTTTAATGTCACATCCTGCAGATACACTGAACACTTTGCACAGCTGATGCTGTTTAAAGACTTTATTATTTGAGTTAAAATCATCTTGTGTTTCTTTAATTTCCAACTTTCAGACTCCTTTGTCTCTGATCCTCTCTCTCGTCTGAGACTCCTGGAATGATCGGTCGGGGAGGGAAAGAGGACAAACTGAATGGGGGGAAACCCTCTCGGAGTTAATGCACTCCTTTATCTTTCCCCTCTCTTTCAGTGTGAAACGCTCACTTTCTCCGCCTGGATCACCTTATACCATTCTCAGGTTCGGCCTATCAGCACCTTTTTGTGCGGAGCTCTTGTTACCTCACCCCACCCTTGGGAAGATGGCATTATACTGTATTTGGAAGGGTAACAGAGCTCCCTCTATCTCCCTGAGACATGCCACTGACCTGTAATTAAGTCCCATTGTACTATAGAGAAGAACTCCCCGGCAGAGCAGACAGAGGGCAGTGTGTGTGTGTGTGTGTGTGTGTGTGTGTGTGTGTGTGTGTGTGTGTGTGTGATACCGCTGTGACTAATGCTGCACCACACAGGCTGGTTTATCAAAACCCAGCACATGCAGCACACAGTGCAGCTCCGCACAGGACTCAAAGCTATTCTGATTGGTAATGAGATACAAGCCACACGGTCCATCTCTCATTAGTGAGCCATTGCTGTCTGTCCCCCCCACCGTCCCCCCCGTCCCCCGTCCCCCACCGTCCCCCCACGTCCCCCCGTCCCTGCCATTCAACCCCATTGATCATGCATGCAGAAATTTAACACACCCCTTAATTCCTGTCCAAATAGCCTGTCCCACTTCCAGAGCTTCATCTGCTTCCTCTGCAGAGGAGGCAGTCGGCCGTGTGCAGACCGACACATTAGAGACGTCCGTGTTTCCTTTTAGTCTCTTCAGAAACTTGGATTGTTAAAACATAATTGTTTCGCTTATTCAATTTTATTATACAGAATTTAAAATTAAAAAGGCGTTTTTCTTCTTCATGCCCACAAGTAGAGAAATTTTAAAAAATGGCTTGATTTTCCTTTTTTTAATAACATCAAATAAAATCACTAGAAAGCAGAAATGCAACTTGAATGCTCACTCAGTAGAGTGCATACCTCTGCCAAGGCTCAGCAGTCCCCTATATTCAAACAGGCGCAATACAACATCAAATAAAACATTTTTAAATCTGCTTCATTTGGATCCATTTCAGATTGAACTCAGTCAAAGATACCCGCCACATAAATAACTGGGAAGTCAACGAAAATGTTAAAAAATCACCGTCTCTCAACCAACAAACCAACTGATCAAGCAGTCATGCAACGAATCTGCAGAGGAGGCAGTCGGCCGTGTGCAGACCGACACGTTAGAGACGTCCGTGTTTCCTTTTAGTCTCTTCAGAAACTTGGATTGTTAAAACGTGAATGTTGTGCTTGTTTGATTTTATAATACAGAATTTAAAATTAAAAAGGCGTTTTTCTTCTTCATGGCAGAGAAATAAAAAAAAAATGGCTGGATTTTGATTTTTTAATAACGTCAAATAAAATCACTAGAAAGCAGAAATGCAACTTGAATGCTCACTCAGTAGAGTGCATACCTCTGCCAAGGCTCAGCAGTCCCCTTTGATTCAAACAGACCCAATCCAACATCAAATAAAACATTTTTAAATCTGCTTCATTTGGATCCATTTCAGATTGAACTCAGTCAAAGATACCCGCCACATAAATAACTGGGAAGTCAACGAAAATGTTAAAAAACACCGTCTCTCAACCAACAAATCAATCAACAAACCAACTGATCAAGCAATCATGCAACGACTCTGCAGAGGAGGCAGTCGGCCGTGTGCAGACCGAATCATTAGAGACGTCCCTGTTTCCTTTTAGTCTCTGCAGAAACTTGGATTGTTAAAACGTGAACGTTGTGCTTGTTTGATTTTATAATACAGAATTTAAAATGAAAAGGTGTTTCTCTTTTTCATGGCCACAAGCAGAGAAATTTTAAAAAATGGCTTGATTTTCATTTTTTTATAACATCAAATAAAATCACTAGAAAGCAGAAATGAAACTTGAATGCTCACTCAGTAGAGTGCATACCTCTGCCAAGGCTCAGCAGTCCCCTTTGATTCAAACAGGCCCAATCCAACATCAAATAAAACATTTTTAAATCTCAGTTCTACTCAGTCAAAGATACCCGTCACATAAATAACTTCAAGATCCATCCACTGATCCCTGAGAAGTCAACTAAAATGTCAAAAAACACTCTCAACCAACCAACCAACCAAAAAAGCAAACAGTTCACCAACAAACCAACTGATCAACCAGTCAAGCAACAAATCAATCCACCAACCAACTGATCAATAAACAAACCAACTGTCCGACCGACTGACAAACCGATCAGCCAACAAACCAACTGATCAAGCAACAAATCAATCAAATGACTGACAAACCAACCAAACAATCCACCAACAAACCAACTGACCAACCAGTCAAGCAACAAATCAATCAACCAACCAACCAACCAAAAAAGCAATTGAATGACTGACAAACCAACAAATCAATCCACCAACCAACTGATCAATAAACAAACCAGCTGACCGACCGACTGATAAACCGATCAGCCAACAAACCAGCTGATCAAGCAATCATGCAACAAATCAATCCACCAAATAACCAACCAGCCAACCAACCAAAAAAGCAATCGAATGACTGACAAACCAACCAAACAATCCACCAACAAACCAACTGATCAACCAGTCAACCAATCAATCAACCAACCAACTGATCAATAAACAAACCAACTGGGAAAGTATTCAACCAACTGACCGACCGACTGACAAGCTGATCAGCCATCAAACCAGCTGATCAAGCAATCATGCAACAAATCAATCCACCAAATAACCATCCAACCAACCAAAAAAAAACCCAACGCCGATACTCCAGAATCAAATGTGAGCTGACGTTTCTGCAGAACCACAGAAAAGTTCAAACAGAAAAGTTCTTTTTGTTGAAACTTTGCGTTTGTCGAGTTCGAACTTTATATTTCTCTCTCGTCAGAACACTGTGTTTATGTTCTGGTCAGGTTGAGGCTCAGAACCCACCGGGTCAGAACACGTCTGGTTCGGATCGATATGTCTGTTTTGGTCGACGCGATCACAGAGTCGGTCCGACTTCACGTGGAACAGTAAACGGTTTTGGTGTCTTCTGGTTTCATTGCTTTAATCTTTTTATTTGTTTTACTTGAACACTTTTATTAATATTTAGTGTTTTTTGCCTTCTTGTTCTAACTTCACAGTTTCTGCTTGTTATTCTGTCACATGGTCTGCTGGAGTTTCCTGTTTTCTCTGCCTGTCGATCACTTTGTAAACTCTGTTTTAAAGGTGCTGTATTAATAGAATTATGATTATTACTGGATCTCTGTGCTCGAATGTCTCGAAACGTTTTGCACTTTAAAAACGTCCGTAATCTCTCGTCAAACTTTGCTCCGAACTCTGAGCCTCGGTCGGGTCGGACAGCGTCCATTTTGTCCGTTTGGCACCGGGCAGTAAGTCAAAGCCGTCATTGTCTCTGAGTGGCTCAGGCTGCTGATTGGACTTCACATTGGTTAGCAGCCGGGTCACATGTTGAGTCAGTGTTGAGAAGATTAGCCGGAGCTGGCTTTGGTACTAATTAAATACTTAAACCCCAGAAATGAATGAGCACACAAACCTCCTGTTGGATCACAGCGAATAAGCTGGTTTGCAGTTTGGACGCTGCAGCAGGTTAGTGAGTGAACACATTATTATTACTGCTCACTGCAGAAAAATGCTGCAAAACCACAACGTAACAAACCATTAAGTGTTGTTTAAGCCCGTCTAACGTTAAAGCCTGTTGGTGCATTAAAGGAGCAGTATGCGAAACACCGCTGCATTTTATCTGAACAGTCATGATGATCAGGATCTTTATTATTAACTCCTTAACAACTCAACCTGCAAATCTTCCTTTAAGTACTTCCTTTAAGCACATGATTTTATTGTTTCATGACCAAAAACACAATTTTCACGGAGTCTTTCCCCGACTGCTGACGTTTGAACATTTTGAGTCATTAAAACTAAAAACAGAGACATTAAACAAATCAGTTCTTGAAACTAGGAGCCTGTTGAGCTTTTAACTGAACAAGAACAGAAATTACATAAAGGCAGTCAAAATCAGCCAGAATGGTACAGGAAGTCAGGAGACTCTGCCTTCAAAATAAAGGTTTGTCACCTCAGGCATTTGGATTGATTTGACACTGAAGATGTACAGAAGATGATCAGGACGGCTGTGAAATATGTGTTTTGAGTTCCAACCTTTTCTCAGAAATCTTAGAACGATCAAACGTCAACGTCTAACCAAGTTAAGTGAAATTCAGACTTGTATTTATTCTTCTGAGCTGTCGAGGTCGTGCACGCTCAGCTCTGCTTCGGGTCGGACTGCCAGATACCACGGATCACTTCCCAGAAGGAAAACTGACTCAGGCGCTGTTATTTGATTTGTATCTGGGAGATTAACAGCAGAGAAGCCGACAGTATTTGTTGACGAGGGAATGAGTCAAATGCAATATACACACCAGCTGCTTGTAATGATGCAATCACATCCCCAAATCTCAATTCAATATTTGGGGAAAATGGTTGACATTTGCGTCACGAAGATCTTTTTCAAGATACAGGAAGTCCTGGGAACAAGACTCAACCATCAGCTTCTCCAAAATCGTGAAATGACCAATCGGGAGCAAAGTGAAAGAAAGAAAGGCCACAAAAAGAGGGACAGTCCCATGAAACCGGCAGTGATCAGAGAGGACACAAACCACTTCAAGCATTTTTAATAAAAATCCCTGTAGCGCCAGAAATGGTGGTTGTAAGACTCATATCCACCCCAAGAAACCAATTGTCCTCTTTAACACAGCAACACCAGGAAACATCTGACTCAGGACTGAGGACATTACACTAACATCTGGACACAGTGTTGGAGGAGGAGCACGTTCATTCCTATAAAAGCTGCTCGAAAAGAAACTCGACTTCCCAGATATACAGTTACCTGGATCTACCTGGAGTGTGCATATTAGAGACTTCCACTGACTGAGCTGGCTAACTTCTGGTTCAGCGCTGGTCTAACTTGAATAGAGATGAGATGATTTCATCATGAGGCTCTTCTAGACTTTCCAAGTTTTATAGGACCAAATGGCTCAAATCATGACACTCAAATAAGTCATTTTGGAAAGGTTGTGACGCTAAAACACAAAATTATCCACCATTTTTCACACAATCCTTTCACAATGTAGAGCTTACGGGAGGGAAAAACTGTTTTCACATGATGGTTTGCCGCTCTTCCTGGAGGACTTTGGATTTTATTGGTTGCAAGACGCCACTAAATCCTGCACACTGGACCTTTAAGAGAGTGCAGTTCACTATGCTAATGTCATTTAGAAATAAATAAAAAGTGCCTCTCGCTTTTCATAAACATCAGTTATCAAATAAATTATCCATAAAACAAATGTAAATTTAGCTTTTATTTTGAAAGGCTGTGGCGGAAGTGGTGTGGTTGACATCCGGAAGCTTGACGCGGCAGCCACGTGCCCCCCGGGCCCGAGCAGGAGGAGGGGGCGGAGTCTGTCCGTCCAGCCCACACCGGCCCTCTCCCCTCGCGGTCACCCCGGGCCAGACCCGCCTCGCTCCTCTCACTCTGCGCCCGCTCTCCCGCACCGCACCGCACCGCACGGCTCGGACACACACGGCCCTCACTTCTCACGCACACACACGCAGCGAGGACACGGAATGGAGACAGAAGGGAGCCAGAGCGCCCTGTCCACCGCGGACTCACCTCACGACCCCTGGTAACTACCAACTTTCTGTTCAAACTCAGAATTCACTGTTTTGTGAGTGGAGTCTGGTGTGGACTGTAAATCAGAGATGATGCACTCTTTGAAGTTTGTTTTATCTCCAGGAAAAACCTCAGTAATTATTTTATTTTACCTGAAATATTCACCTGGATGAATCCTCACGTTTTGTTTATCATATTCTCTCCACAGTAAAATGTTCATAGGTGGACTCAGCTGGCAGACCACACAAGGTAAACCTCTCAGCTCTCCTAAAGCCTCATGTGTTCACACATCCAACATGGCTCTAATATTAACTTTTTTAAAAGCTCTGTCTCTTAATATTTCTGTTTACCTACATTGAAATAGATATTTTTAATTTTTTACTAGTCTTTAAAGTTTTAAATAAGAGTCCTGCTCCAGAATGAATGCACCCATTCAGAACTGCATAGACGGAATCAGTGATTCTGAAAAAGCTCATTAAAAAAAGTGTGAAAATGAGTTTGAATTATGTGATTTTATGGTTTTTCAGTCTCAGTTCATGTTGGAAAATTGTTTGAACTTTCTTGAGGGAAATCTCAGCAGCAGAGTGAAACAGTCGGACCGAGACGTCTTTGCTGATTTTTCTCCAGTTTCACCCTGTTGATCCTTCAGCTCTTGTGTCTTCTCTCCATCTTGTTTTGTCCCTCAGAGGGTTTGAAGGAGTACTTCTGCAAGTACGGCGAGGTGAAGGAGTGTATGGTGATGCGAGATCCGGTTACTAAGCGCTCGAGGTGAGGGAGCTGCGAGCCCGGCTTCTCGGCCGCAGTTGAAAGTTTATCTGACCTGTGTGATTCCTCGCTGCTCATAACGTATCATTACATGTCAACATCAGTTTCTGTGTCATTAATACTCCCCCTCCTCCTCCTCCTCCTCCTCCTCCATCCACCTCCTCTCCCTCCCTGATGTCTGCAGAGGGTTTGGATTCGTCACCTTTGTTGATCAGGCAGGCGTGGATAAAGTTTTGGCCCAAACCAGGCACGAGTTGGACTCCAAAACAGTGAGTTCTCTGTATTTACTTCCCACCACCAGCTAATCCCATCGCTCAGTGTTTGATTAGTGGATTTTCCAATAATCCGCTGCTACATTCGAGCGTGTTTACTGAGGTTCCACTATGCTGATGTTTTCCTCAAACCGTGCCGGGCGCCACACCTCAGCTGTGATCGCTGTGACACGTTCGAGTCGGCCGTGGACACATGGAGGCACACGGAGAATGTGCTCCCTCTTCAGCCAACACAATGTCAGCCAGTGTCAATTTCCATAGAAACAAGGAGGGGAAGCAGACCGGCAGAGTCGCTCTTTGATTTGCTCTCCGGGAAAAGAGAACCGAAACTTGTCCGGCGTCTCTTTCTTTCCTCCCCGAGGGGGAAACCGAACCCAGAAAGTTTTTCAGGTGTGAAAGAAGCAGCAAGTCGACAACTTCCTGTTGATTTCAGGGAGGATTAAACTGTCGGCCGTCTGAATTCTGACTCAAAATACATCAGTTCCCTGCAGTGTGGTGTCGTTGATGAATGTGCGCTCGTTTGGGAGCAGTGTGGTCGCCATAGGGACGGCAGCCCGAGCCTCGCCGCCGCAGCTCGCTCACTGTATTCAAATGAGCAGCGGCGACTCCCTTTTGTGCTCTTATTAGTGACGCACTTCTTTCACATCTTCAAGAGTTAGCGGAGAAGTTCAGCTCGAAAATGAACATTTAAGATGCTGATATAAAGTCAGGTGAAGTGTCGTCGTCCACAGAGCAGTTCTGGAGCTTCACAGTGAAACAGAGTCGCAGCAGAACAACTGAAGCAGCTGGAGACTTGATTTAAAACGTAAAAACAACCAAAAAACTTAATGAAATTATCCAAACTCCATTTAAACTTTGCAGAATTATCTGTTAGCACTTCCTGTTAGCAGTGAACCTGTGGATGTACAGACAACTATCACTGGATCACTGTGATACTGAAGAAAACTTTAAAACATGATGTTTCTAAGGCAGGTTCTGCACATGTGAGGAGCGTCCTCTCTTTGAGGATTTCTAAGCAGATTTATGGAGTCATCATCTCCTCCTCCTGATGATGAAGGTCAGCTGAAGTGTCGTAGTCCACAGAACAGTTCTGGAGCTTCACAGTGAAACAGAGTTGCAGCAGCTGGAGACTTGATTTAAAACAGAGAAACAAACCAAAGAAACATAAAATGGCTCCAAACAGCTCGCTAACGCTTTTAGCTTAGCAGCTGCAGCAAAGGTTTTACCTTAAATGGTGTAAATAACGTCTTTTCTCATTGATTTGGGATCTCGGGGCATCTGGACACTTGGACGAGCAGTTTGGAGCCATTTATTTTTCTTTTATTACATTTTTCACCCTTTCTGGAGCTGAAATCTTCACTGTAGCTGCGACGCTAAAAGCGTTAGCGCTTCTGGAGACTTGGATCACAGCAGACGAGCTGTTTGGAGACATTTTGTGGGTGTTTTTTTTGTCTCCAGATGCTTCAGTTGTTGAGCAGAACGCTTGTTGAAATGTTTCGTTGACTACGAATTAGGGCTGTGGCGATATATTAATTATATATAAATATATCTTAATATATTAAAGGAGCACAGTTTAATCAGAAGATCCTCATTGGCTGATTTTAAACAAACTAAATAAACAAACTCTTGTTGTTTTCATGACTGAATAAACAAACTGACCTTAAAGGACGACACAGTTTATACTGTTTTACTGTGTTTGTATGTGGCGGACCCTGCCACCTTATTATCCTCTGAGAGCAGCTGGTTTATTTACTTCTGGAGAAAATACATATTTCTGAGTTTGTATTAAACTTTGTCTTAAATCCAAACTACACAGTTCCACTTTTAAAAATCTGGAGTAGTGACATCGTGTTAATGACACGTCTGATGACATCGTCACAATAATCCAGCGAGGATGTTCGGCGTCTCTCCACCTCGCTACACTCGGGTTTTATGGGAAATGTATTTGCTGAAGAAAGAGACAAAATACTAAATTAATTGAGTTACAGACGGATTTGATTGCTAACGTTTAACAAACATGTTTCGACAGGTTTCGTGATGATATCAGTGTTTCCTCCTGAACAACGGAAGGAAATGGAGATTTGTTTTAAAGTGTTAAAAAACAACTAAAGAAACCAGAGAAATGATCTGAAAGGATGTTATTTACACCCACGATGTGTGGTTGAACACGCTAACACTCTTAGCGTAGCAGCTACAGTGAAGACGGGGCTTCTGGAGACGCTGAACGAGCTCTGTGGAGCCATTTTATGTTTTTGGGTTTTGTTTTGTTTTACTGTGAAGCTCCAGAAATGTTTCGTGGACGACGAGACTCCACCTGAGCGTCCGTCAGCGTGGAGGGAGGAGGAGGAGGAGGATGGTTTTTGGGCGAGCTGCTCCTTTAAGTGGACGTTTCTGAAGACGAGAACAGAGAAAGAAAAAGAAAGTTTCTGCAGAATCAGATCATTTTGTTGCTCTGAATCTAAAATTAGCAGCGTTGGAAGCCGTCTGATTGTGAAACTGAATGTAGTTTCGCTCGCAGGCGCCCGAGCTGTGACAAGTAGCGCCATCATGCTTGGACGCCAGTAACTCGCCATGGGGTTTGTTTCCATAGTGACCCCCCCCCCCTCCTCCGCCGCCACAGCTGAAAAATGGCTCTGTCACAAAAGACAAAAAGGAAGATAACAAAGCTTTTCATTAACAATCATTTCTTGGGTCCAACAGAAGTCCAGACAGCGTGAACAGATAGAGGAGGTCGCGATGTTTGTCCTCTGATAGCTCATCGAGCGTATTCATGGAGGACCCTTCTCTCCTCTTGACTCGGGCCTCGTGGGCCGCGGCGGGGCCTCCGGCGGCGGGCGGTCGGGTGTGTCGGTGGCGTCTCTGAGTGTGTGTGGTGCTGGGAGGGCTCAGCGAGCAGCCACAGGGGCTGGACGGTGAGCCGAGTGGGCCCTCGCCTCGCCTCGCGCTCGCCCTGCCCCCCTCCGCCTCGCGCTCAGGCAGACAGGTTATCCTGTTAGAGAGAAAAGTTCTCCAGTGGCAACAGAAAGAATGTGCCATGCTGTGACCGACTGAACCGCTCCGCCGCTGGAATTAACAGAGCTTTGCGCCGGCGAGAGGCTAAAGAGCAAATACAGTGCTGCAGAGGAATTTATTGGTACTTATTGTGCTGAGGGACAGATGCGGCCCGGTTTTGACGAGCCGGGTTTTACTGAGATTTAAGAGTGCGGCGCTGTTAGTCGGCCCTCTGGGTGAACCTCCCGGCTTCCTGCGATCTGTAAAGTCGGTGCCGGCCGAAGTAAACGGCACCTTTGTGGGACAAAGTTTCCATTCAGTCGCAGCTCCGAGGTCCAGCGGAGGGTTTTTACAACGGTCACACAGCTCTCTGCGCTGGTGCATATTTGTGGCCCCCGTTAACCATTTCCATGCTGAGCAGATTGTTCAGGAGGAGGTGGAGGAGGGCGGAGGAGGGTGGAGGGGCAGGATAACCCCATCTGTGATCAGTATGGCTCTCCTGGCTAATAGGATTGGAGTCAACAGGCTCGAGTTGTTCCTCAGAGATGTTGAACGCTGCCCAATCGGCATGTTGTGTTAAGTGACGGGCGGCTCGCTCGGCCAACTGTTGCATCGCTGGGACGTATTCGGTCAAAGGGGATTGGCCTGATTACATAAACCTCTCTCAGAATTACCTCCAGCTTCCTCGCCGTGAGCGCAGGGAGGTGAAACTACCTTCAGACGGCTTCAGAGACGTTGTCTGAGGTGGAAATTTAATATAAAAACACTCTGCTCGGGAAAATACTAATAAAAATGGTTATTATGACTTTAACTGCCCGACACAAGACGTCTCCCGCTTCACTGAAATAAACATTTTGGGGCAACTGACGTCACAAATCATCATCGTAAATTTACTAAATCTAAAGTACATATTGTTCCTCTCACCTGTGGTGTTTCTATCCGTCTAGACTGTTTCGGTTTGAGCTGCAGAGTTTTTAAAGATGTCCGTCGTCTTGTGGTGCTCAAAGTGCCAAACCAAAACCAAACATTTCCAGAAATCACCATCAGGTTACTCAGGATGATCCACAGACCGTGTTGTGAGCAGTTTCACGTAAGAGCTCTTCTGATGGCGGCTGAGCTGTAACGTTAGCTAGCTCCGTAAAGTACTTGGAAACTTGGAGTTTCAACCTTGGTGGTGCAAAAGTCCACCAAGGTTCTAGTTGGATCCACATCAGATCGTTCTCACTCAGCCACCTGAACATGCTCCGTGCGTTATTCCCTGAGGAATCAATGTAAACGTCATAAAAAACCCGTCTCGTCATGTTAAAGAAAAGAGGAGAGGAAATAATTGGATCGACACCCAATGAGTCTGGGCCGAGACTCATCCTCCGTCTGAGTTTGGTGGAAAAACTTCCAGTAGTTTTTTTGTAATCCTGCTGACAAACCAACAAAAGACAACGACGAGTTTCTAACCGTGAGCTCGGCACGGCGTCTGTTGACGGGCGATTATTTGTGACGCATAACCTTTCAGTAGACTTGTAGTCAAGACCGCCTAAACCGAGACCAAGACACTACCAAGACCAGAGAGTATCAAGACCAAGACCAAGACCAAAGACTGTCGAGGCCGTGACAAGACCAAGACCACGGAAAAGTGGTCTCAAGACCGAGACCGGTCTCGAGAACTACAAGTCTACCTTTCAGATATCGTTGTTATCGGCACGTTGAGTGAAGACTGCAGACGGACCGAGGAGACGAAGCACTGCAGTTTTATATAAAATAAAACAAAAAGAAAACAGTTCCTACGTTAAACTGCTCACAACAGTTTGGTCTGTGGTCGATTTCTGCCGTTTCTCCAACACTATTTTGTAGAAACGAGTCGTTTGTCACACGACAGGTGAGAGGAAACACCTGCACGTCAGATCTGTCAGGTGATCTGTCGAAGGTAAGTACAAAGGAGAAGCTTCGTCCTCCTGCAGAGTGAAGCATTGTGGGTCTTTTGAACTCGTCAGTACGATGTGATGTTTCATGTCCACAGCTGCCGGCGGACATGTGTTTGACTCCTGTCTGTGTGTGTGTGTGTGTGTGTGTGTGTGTGTTTGTTTTTGAATGTGCACAGGAGTGTTGGACATCAGGAGGGTTGGTGACCGGAGGTGACTATGAGAGTAGCGTAGCCACCATAGACACTAAACCGTAGACTCTGCATCTGATCCTCCAGTCTTTAGCCTCTAGTCTTCTCACTCTGCTCTCTAGAGACGACAGGCAGAAGCGCGACGGTAGAGAGAACGACGAGGAAGTCGCGGTGACTCTCGAGTAGACGCGGCGCTGTCGGCCTTCCCCTCTGGTAAACGCATGTGTTTCACCACAGAGGCTGTAGCTCTCTGCTGTAGTTCAACTCTACCCTCTCATGGTTTTACGGACTAATCTTAGTGCTGTACCGTCTCACCATCTCTTAGTGTAACCGCAGTGCCGTGTGGAAGTAGTCTAGTCGTTCTCTAGCTTCTGTTAGACCAGAATAGACTAATATAGAGGTCTCCGCTCCAGTTTTACAGCCTGTCTCCGGTTCTGTCCACACGCACACGGCCCGGTTCTGAACATTTCTACGTGTTTTGGACGTTTTAGGACGCGGACGACGCAGTTTTTGGAAAGCTGAATAAACCGTGTGTGCATTTTAAGACGTAAACGCTGACGGCCGTCAGCGTTTACGTCTTAAAATGCACACACGGTTTATTATTCTGTGTATTTGAGTGTTTAAATCGCGGGATGGATGTTAGACGACACTGTTAACTAGAATGGCTCTCAGTCGTCGAGTGCATACCTCCGCCAAGGCCCTTTAACTCAATGAAGTGTAATCCAGTATCAAACACGATCGATCTTGGCAGATCTGGACGACAAAATGACAACGGAATCATAAAGTTAAGAAAAGAAAGTCAAGATTGAATGAAGAATATCACATCCACGCTCATTTTCTGCACCTGTTCAACAATATGTGCTCAAAAAAGGTGGTTTACGGTGTTTAGCTGCTGTTGTACCGCTAACGTTAGCATGACAGCGATATAACAGCAGCTAAAAACCACCTCAGTACAGGATTCCCTGTCGTCAAACTGGCTCCAGTTGGTCTCCGAGTTTGTGTTTGGTCCGCTGATGCTAACGTTAGCGGTCCTGTTAGCTGACTAACGTACACGCACACGGCCCGGTTCTGAACATTTCTACGTGTTTTGGACGTTTTAGGACGCGGACGACGCGGTTTTTGGAAAGCTGAATAAACCGTGTGTGCATTTTGAAAATGCACACACGGTTTATTATTCTGTGTATTTGAGTGTTTAAATGGCGGGACGGATGTTAGACGACACTGTTGACAGTGTTTTAATAACTAGGATGGCTCTCAGTCGTAGAGAGCATACCTCCGCCAAGGCCCTTTAACTCAATGAAGTGTAATCCAGTATCAAACACGATCGATCTTGGCAGATCTGGACGACAAAATGACAACAGAATCATAAAGTTAAGAGAAGAAAGTCAAGATTGAATGAAGAATATCACATCCACGCTCATTTTTTCTGCACCTGTTCAACAATATGTGCTCAAAAAAGGGTTTACGGTGTTTAGCTGCTGTTGTACCGCTAACGTTAGCATGACAGCGATATAACAGCAGCTAAACGTCGGAAACCACCTCAGTACAGGATTCCCTGTCGTCAAACTGACTCCAGTTCGTCTCTGAGTTTGTGTTTGGTCCGCTGATGCTAACGTTAGCGGTCCTGTTAGCTGACTAACGTTCGGTGAGCCCTCTCCTCACTTCATCGGCTGATTTCAGACAGAGTCGGCTAACGCTATTAGCTACCACAAACACGGATCAACATCCTCGATGAGTCCCCACCTGACCGCTTTTAACTCGTTGATAACACCTTCAGTAACCGAAGCCGAGACACTTCCTCCGTCCACGTTCAGGGGAAATCTGTCCTGTAGTTTTTGTGTAATCCTGCTCACAAACAAACGGTCTTTGGACGAGTTAAACACAGCACCGCTTCATCACTTTTGTCCTGTTTTGCCCTGAAACCTGTAACATTTCTAAAAGGAATGAAGGTTAAAGAAGTGAGTCTGAAGGTGACGATAGAGAGTCGGTGAACGTAGGATTCGTTTTTGAACCGGAGCTCAAACTGAGATCGTCTTCGCGGGCGGACGTCGCCGTGTGCGTGTGGACTCGGCCTGCATGGTCTCTGCAATCTTCACCGTGGTGCCGTTCGGTCAGACGACGTGGATCTGTGTTTTATTCTGTGTGTTCAGATTGATACGAGTTAAAGAAGCGAAGCTGGTCTCTTTTCTTTCCCGACGATGAACGAGTGTTCGTCCGAGGGAGGCAAAACCAAACAAACACACACAAACAAGGCTGGGTGGATCTGCTGTCGCTGGGGTTTGATTGACAGCTCCCTCGCCGCTCCTCGCCTCTCCTCGCCGGCCGGCCGGCCCGTCGAGCCGAGCCGAGCCGAGCGGAGGTGTGTTTGTGGTTGTTGTGCCTGTGTGAGATTCCAGGAGGTCACATGTCACATGATGGTGACGAGAGAGGCAGAGGTTCAGAGGACATTCACACACACACACACACACACACACACACACACACACTTTATCCTAACATCATGCGTGTTAGAGAAAGTGTAAAAATATCTGTCGTTATAAAATGTGTAAGAACTGTTGAAACGCTCATCTGATCCAGAAGCTTTTTAAAACTCAACGAGCTGCGTTTGTTCTTCACGTTCGGTGGATCTCAGATTTCTGTGTCTTCTGTTAGAATCTGACAACCTCTCGAGTGACACGTCTGCACGTTCAGTCAGTGAAATATGAGATTACACCTGTTTCTCACTGAAAAACTCAGGATGATGTTATAATAAATGTCTGTGACGTGATTCATAAATCATCCAAACGCATCATTTTAAATGTTCTATCGTCAATATATTCAGTTTTATTGTCTATCAAATAAAAACAGGGGGACAACTTTGGCTTCATGTATTTTGTTAAAAATAAAATAGATTTTCTACATTAAATTTCTCCAGTTTCATGTTATTTATGATGTATCGTCTTAACTTTACTCTCAAAGTTTAAAAGTTTATTTGTGTTTCACTTCCATAAACTTAAAAGTGTGATACTAAAGTTTATATCCAGGACCTGTAAGTTTAAAGTACTCAGATTTATACTTTTATAAACGTTAAAATTGGCCAATTCAGTCCCAAGAAGTATTGAAGCAGTACAAGTATATAATGTTCTTACTACATAAAGTAGACCTGGGAAATATACATGAAAGTTGTCAGCTCAGTGTTTAGTCTTTTTTTTTTCATTTCTTTGCTGCCAGATGATTTTAAAGCAGCATCACAGTCCCGAATAACTAATGTATTGATTTATAATAAGACCTCAGTGACACTTTGTGCAGGAGGTCTGAGCTGTTTCACATCTGAAGAAAACAATCTGAAGAAACGTTTGAGCCTCATGAGATCCTGACGCCTCGATGGAGGACGTCAGACTTTATTCTCTAAAACGTAATTCACCTCCACGTCACTGACACACACACATCATCAGACCAGGACGTAGTCTGAGCCCGTCTCCTGTCTCTGGATTCACCTGTTGTGTTGTCGTCAGCTGTTTGAAACCAGCGTCTGTCAGCGTGGTTCTGCTTCAGGACCGGTGCAGACGTTGTGCCGGGTCGACAGAGACGTGTCACACCTTCAGAGTGAAAGTGTGTGATGTCACAGAGGGCAGGTGTGATGTCACAGAGGGCAGGTGTGATGTCACAGAGGGCAGGTGTTCACCTGAACCACCACACGACGCTGACCTGTCCCACTTCTTCTCTCCTCTCTCCTGCAGATCGATCCAAAGGTTGCGTTCCCTCGCAGAGCTCAGCCCAAGGTGAGTCCACCTGTGTGTGTGTGTGTGTGTGTGTGTGTGTGTGTGTGTGTGTGTGTGTGTGTGTGTGTGTCTTATCGGGGCTAATGCCTGGTAATCTGATGAACCTGAGCAGCGGCTGACATCACCGCACTGTTACGTGATCGCGTGTTAACAAAAACGTTCACGACTTCAGAGACACTCGCTATTGTTGAAGCTCGCTAAACGTCCGGATTGTGTTTCAGGAACGCCGTGTTCCTATCGTCCACGGCAACACGGTGCGAAGCAGAGCGGGTCGCTTAAAGGCACAGTTCGCCTAGAAAAAGGAGCATTCAGTCATTATGTTCTCAGAGTCAGGAGAAGCTGGGGACGTAAAAACAACCACAAAAACATAAAATGGTCCCGAACAGCTCGTCCTGCCTCTCAGATCAGTCCGGCGTCTCGTGGATCACACCTGACGAGCTTTTATTAATTTATTTCTGTTGATTTTTGTATGTTTTAAAGACGTAATTTGTAAAATAGGACCAGAACTGGAAGGCAGCGTGTCACCAGAGAGACTGCCGACTGCTTCCTGCGTGCTAGTGGCTGTAATTAGCTTCTGTTAGCTCGTTATTAGCATTCGACACTAATAAAACAACGTTTTTATTTCAGTGTATTAAAGTAGAACAGTTACTAACAGTTGATATGATGTCGTAACGATTCTTCGGACAACGATGCTCATCGAACACGACTGCAGAGAAGCTGCCGTCTCTTTATTTTCCATAAAGCCATAAAGAAAATAACAACACAGATAATTGGAAAGAATTGTTAAGTGCAGTAAAATTTACTTTAAACTAGACGTGTAAGATTCAGTTCAACATTAACTGTCAAAGAGCCAAAACAGTTGTTTGTTTAAACATTATCATCTTAATATTTACAGCGTTTTACATTTCATAAAGTAGCCAAGCAGCTTGTAAACAACAAACTCCATGTGTTGTTATTTTATTTATACTTTTTCTGTTTCACCGCTGGTTTAAGTCGCTGAATCTTCCGACTCAACATCACGAGAAGCTGCTGTCGACGCGTCTTTTCTCCAGAATATTTCCACATCGTTGATTTATTCTTTTTTAAAGAGAGGAGTAAATATCGTCATCCTCTTCTTCTCGGCTGTTTGCGCTGTTTGAATGTTGAGGAAGAGTCGAGCCTGGACGGAGAGGATGACACAGAATTTCAAAATAAAGGCGTGTCTCAAAATGTGTTATCAGGCTCGATGTTTTCATTTTTGTTTGTCGTCGAAGCGATTGATCGTTAAATCGTTATACTGATACGTATGTGATTAATTAAAAATGTAAAAGTCAAGTCAGTTTGTTTCTTTCACATGTTTCAAACGACCCAAAGTACAAACTGGAATCTGCGTCGATGCAGATGAAGAAATAAACGACACGAAGAAGAAACTAAAACATCCATGAATTATTCCCTCAGAAATTAACGAAGCAGTCACATTGATCCGTCTCTTCATCAGGATCCACACCAAATGTTAACGGGTCTGTTCTGAACCGAGACTCATCCTGCGTCCAAGTTCTGTGGAAATTTGTTGAGCAGGTTTTGTTTAATCCGGCTGACAAACCAACAAACACACACGTGTAGCTACAGAAAAATAAAGGGATCGAAAAGGACGTTTGGATTAAATACAAAACGACCAACGAGAAATAAAAAGCAGGACGAGGCCGACTGGAAATAAGTTAGAACGGGATTTGACAAAAACCCCGTCGGAGCCTCAGAAGGTGAAAAGAGACGATAAAAGTGCATAAAAACGTGTTGATCAGGGTTTTTCCTCCTCTTCCAGTTAGTGACCAGAACCAAGAAGATCTTTGTGGGCGGCCTGTCGGTGAACACGACCATCGAGGACGTGAAGCAGTACTTCGACCAGTTTGGGAAGGTGAGTGTGGAGATGATCGTTCAGAATCAGAACGAAGGATCGCTCGTGTGGGTTGTTGTGGATTTACAGAAGTTGGCGTCGGTGCAGAAACACTTGTTACCACATCACAGCTGCTCAAACTATCTGAGAAAAACTCCACTCGCAGCGAAGCGACCCGCCTGGAAGTCAAGGGGGTTACAGCGAGGGGAGAAGAAAAGAAAAAGGAGGGAGAGAAACTCGTTGGAGAGGCTGGGAAGGGAAAACTAACGAGGCTGAGAGGCTCCGGGAGCAGCGGGCGATGTTCTGGGGACTCGAGGAGGGAGGAGAGGGGAGGAGAGGGGAGGAGAGGGGAGGAGAGGGGAGGAGAGGGGGGAGAGAAAAGTTTTGTAATGTGTGTGTGGTGATTGTGAAGAAGGAGGAGGGATTATCAGAATCTGAATTAATCTGATGTAACAGCTGCTCCTACCCACAACCCCCTCCTGGCCCGTTACCGTGGCGACCTGGCTTGCCTATTGTCCCCAAGTAATTCTGTGGGTGAGGGGGTGAGGAGAGGGTGAGGGAAGGAGGGAGGATGGGGAGGGAGGAGGGGGTCGCTGCTCTGAAGGAGGTGGTGGTGGACGGGGGGTGGAAGCATGTGAGTTCAGGAGTTTAGTGACAAAAAAGTCGCTGAAAAAAACCTGCTGGAGCTTCTTCTTCTTCTTCTTCTTCTTCTTCTTCTTCTTCTTCTTCTTCTTCTTCTTCTTCTTCTTCTTCTTCTTCTACTTCTTCTTCTTCTTCTTCTTCTTCTTCTTCGTGTGTTTCATGATGTTTATTGTAAAGTTGTCTGAAAGTTTTTTGAATCCGGAGGACTGTGAAAGACGCGAGGCGGAGAATAGATGATGGGCTGACAAAAGGAGGGAGGAAGGGAGGGAGGGAGGGCTGATTGAGAGGGAACTGGGGCAAAGATGGGGTGTGTGTGTGTGTGTGTGTGTGTGTGTGTGTGCGGGGGGAGTTTACGACGGCCTTTATGCCTCGGCACAAAGCTGGACAAATATTTTGTTGGTTTGCTCAGAAGTTATCTGCATACTGGAAGTTTCTCGTCGCTGAGACGGTTTAAAGTGCAAAACAAGAAAAACACAACACAAACTTTTCCCGGCGAACAGCAGCAGGTGCACAACCGTTGTCCAACTTTCGTTTCCGACTGCGCGGCACTTTATTTCCAGCGCTGGGGCTCGGCTCGGCCCGGCTCGGCCTCTGGTCTCCCCGAGCTCCCTCCTCAATCATAACGCGGAGATGAATTTTGGCGGAGAGAGATATCGAGGGATGGACGGTGAAATGCAGGCTCCAGCCATCCATGGAAGTTCCTGATTATACTGCCTCACTGGACCTTTTGTGTCCCGTCCTGGTGAGGACAAAGGAGCGCAGAGAGGGATGGGCAGGGGATAACAGGGAAGATGAGAGGTGGAAAAAAAGAGGATAAGAGGGAATATTGTCCGGCGGTACGCCATTAAAATGCCCAGTGTTTGAAACAGAAAGAGCGATGTGCCGTTAGCTCGGCCGGTTTCAGCTGCAGGCGTTGTTGGGATGTTTTGATCGGATCCCTCGGAGCGATTATGTCCTTTTACTGCCTGTTTGTTTGTTTATTAAAACCTGAACTCTGTATTCACATGTTCAGGCGTCTAAATGAGTCGGACTCATCGAACGTTCTGGGATCGGTCCAGCAGAGCCTCGACGCGACTGCAGTGTAAAATCCTTTGGGGCAACTGTGACGTGACGTCCACATGAAGCGCTCGTTCTTGTCGCTGACAGGCCGAAGTTGTTGCTCTGAGAGTCTGACAACATTACAGAAATGTCGCTCTGAAACCTTGTGAGATGTGATTGTTTCAGGAGTCGGAGTTGGAAACGTGAGGAGTTTGGAGTTTACCTCGAGGAATCACCAGCGAGGTTTCGGCCGGATCCAAAGTTTTATATCACGATTGTGTCCTGCCCGAAATTATCATCTTACAGCAAACACAACATGTTGCCTCATTTAAATGCTTTAGCTCGACGTTTTCTCCTAACCTGACTCTCTCCAGATGAATTTGGTTCCGCCTCGCTCCACTCATCCATCTGGGATCGCTCCATTGGAGATGTGTTTCAGAAGGCTGGGCCTTATCAAAAATCCTTGCATATGATTGGATAAACCACTTGTCTGTCATCTTTATTGACGTGCTACTTCAACCACTCACATCGAAACCAACCTGTGACGTCGATGAGAGCGACGTTCTTTTAACGAAAAAATATTGGGTAGATTGGACGACACGGATGAAACAGCAGCATCAATGTTGACGCTTGCTTCCTCGATGCGAGCCGCCATTGTTGTCTGAATCAAAACAGTCGCTTCTCCGCTACGTCACATCTATGAAACTCCCGCCCGGCGGTCCTGATTGGCTCGACCTGAAAATCTGGTGCTGAAATCCCTCCCAACGGGAGCGATCCCAGATGGATGTGAGTGGAGCTAGGCGGAACGAAATGCATCTGGAGAGAGTCAGGTTAGTTTTCTCTCGCTTTAAACCCGAAACACTGCCGACTCCTCCGTGTCTGTATGTTAAAGCGTGACGCGACATCAGACCAGCTCACCTGTCGTGACACCGGTCCAACAGCTCAGCGTGCGTTTTATTTTCAAAATAAAAGCTTGAAGATGCCGTAACAAATGACTGCAAACATCCCAATAATAGATAACATCTAATATTTCCCAAATGCACTGCCAGAAAGAATTAATTTACAAAGTCACGGCTGAATATTTAGCTGATTTTGACGATCTGGACGAGGAAACAACTTCAACAACTCACCTCTCTCAGAGCGAGACTTCTCCTCGAACGAGACTTAAAAGGATCTTATTGATTCACCAGAAAGTCTCTCTGTAGGACGTGTTTCAGAATATAATGTAAAACCGAGCACGTTCAGTGGACGTAACTTTGAAGGTCGCAGACGCCCCAAAGGATCACATGACAGATATGCTGGATCCCTTTAAGTCTGGATGTTATAATAAGCTCAAACTTGAAGTGTTACCTGTTGGTTCAGTTTGAGTCTTCGATGTGAGACAGTACGAGTTGTAATATGTTTGAATTGACCGCCTGCCTTGTTGGTGAATTAGCTCAGTTTAGCTGAGCAGCTAGAGAAAGTGTCTGTGTTTACGTCGCTAGCACAGGAGCTTTGGCCGAGGCTAGCTGGTTAGCATGCCGGTAACTTCAGTAGACAGCGCTGCATTTCATTTTTGTTAATTTTTGAATGATTTTTAAGTATTACACCTTTAAATTAAAAACTAAAAGTGCATAAAAACACACTGGAGTCACTTTAAACTTACAGATATTTAGATTCTGTCACAGAGAGGACGCACGTGTTCTTTTAATAAAAAGATAAACAATCAATCAGAGTCTTGAATAAATAAAATAATCATGAGGTTGTCCTGCACACATGAAGGATAAATAAATCCTCTTCTCACTGTTCTTTAGTTTAAATCCAATTCTAACAGAATAAATCAGGAGACCGATACAGGACTGAACATCGACGAGGCGGACGACTTCACGTGACGATATTCGTGATTGTGTTGTTGTTATCGTCCCGTCTCTTCTCTCAGCTGATTGTTTATTAGTGTTACACTCGGAGGAGATCCTGCCGTCGGGCCGGCCGGCTCGGATAAAAGTGTCAGCTCAGATAAAGAGACGCAGAGTCGAACATGTTGGCGACTGGAAGGAAGCGCTGACTCGAGAGGCATCAGAGTAACAGGTCCTCTTTCACACTGACACTCCGCGCTCACCTTTGACCTTTCTGTAGGCACACTGCCCTCAGGCACACACACACACACACACACACACACACACACACACACTGGTCCAGACTGTGTTCTAGTATGTGACCATAACAGATTGTTCAGTGGAGCAAATCCAGTAAACTTATTATAGCCCGAGATTCATTTACCAAATGTTTGTGCGGCGACCGGAGTGTAAACATGTCGGGAAAAAAAAAGACGAGCAGAGAAAGAAGAGTTTGACATAAGAAACTCCGAGTGTGTGTGTGTGTGTGTGTGTGTGTGTGTGTGTGTGTGTGTGTGTGTGTGTGTGCAGCAGACACCTGTGTCTCTGCTCCATAAAGGGAGGCCGGGCCGGAGGGAGAGGTCAAAGGGAGAAGAGGAGGAGGACTTCTGGCTGACTGTGCCAACAAACAAAGCCTCCAGGCCTCTTTGTTCTGCCTCTCTTTGTCTCTCCTCTCTCCTCCCTTTCCACTTTGACCCAATCTTTCTCCCCTCTCTCTCTCTCTCTCTCTCTCTCTCTCTCTCTCTCTCTCTCTCTCTCTCTCTCTCTCTCTAACAGGACTCTCTGTGCTCTCTCTTTCACCATATCTCCACCTGTCGCCTTCCCTCCCTGGCTATCAGCTCGGCCCTCTCATCGGCCCACCTTTCTGCCTCCGACCGGCTACGCTCTCTCTCTCTCTCTCTCTCTCTTTGTCTCATTGGCCACTCTCCCGCTATTCATGGGGCATATTTGATGTTGGCTCGGGCTCTTTTATATGGACTTTTTGTAAAGTTGCCATGGGAATGTCAAGCTTTTGGAGGGCAGATTATGGGCTCGCTGTGCGAAGGATTGTGAGCACAACTTCACAACTAAGTCACATCCAGCAGCAGCAGCAGCAGCAGCAGCAGCTTGTTGTACAGTATTTCTTCCTCTCTCTTTGCCCCCCCGACTCCCCCGCCGGCCTCCTCTTTGTAACCTGTCGCCGGTCTCCCTCGTCCCCCTCCTTTCTGTCCATCTGTTGCTGAGCCTCCCTGCAGAACTTGAGAAGGGCTGAGGTCAGGCAATATGCCGCGTGGCAACAGCGAGCGAGCAGGAACTAAAAAACGGTGTTGTTTGTCTCCCCTCAGGTCGACGACGCCATGCTCATGTTCGACAAGACCACCAACAGGCACAGAGGTGAGACGACTGACCCCCTTCTCCCCCGTCCCGTCCCATCACTCCCTCACTCTTCCTCCAGTTCACTCCTCTTCCTCCGGTCCTTCCACCATATCTATCGATCCCCCTCCGCCCCCCGCGGGCCTCCTTCCTGTGGGCTGAGCTGGAGGAGGCGAACGGGGCTAGTCTAATTAGCCAGTCCGTTAATCTGGATAAGGATAAAGCCTCCTTAAGCGCCTCCTCCCCACCCTGGGACTGATCGATTATGACAGCCTACCAGCTTTGCCCGGGCCTTCTGGCCTGGAAGGGAGGGAAGAAAGGATGAGTGCAGGGTAGCAGTATTGAATGAGGGGGAAGGGGGGCAAACGTGTTAAGCGGCTATTACAGCGCTGATTACTGGAGACTATTAGCTGCAGAGGAAAGCCTCCTGTCTGAGTCCAGCGCTCTGTCCGTCCGAAATGTGTCTGCTCATGCACACCCGCCTCGTCTCCAACAGGTTTCGGCTTCGTGACGTTTGAGAACGAGGACGTCGTGGAGAAAGTCTGCGAGATCCACTTCCACGAGATCAACAACAAAATGGTGAGCAGCGTGGATCCGATGGAGTTTCATCGTCCACAAAACCGAGTCGATGCATCCTCACAAAAACACAAAATGACTCCATACAGCTCGTCTGAAATCGCACAGTACAGTCAGAGACACAACAGAGTACAAATACTTCATTACTGTACTTCAGGTATCTGTACCTGAGTGTCTCTGTGTCTTCTCCTCTCTACATCTGAACACAAACATCTGAACTTTCTCCTCCTCACAGCTTCAGAACAGCCTCGTTACTTTAGTTTGATGCATCTGAGCTGAATTATAGATTATTTAAGACTGATGTCGACCTATCAGAGCGCATCACGCACGGCAGACGCAGCGAGACGAGACAAAGACGTAAAAGACGTAAGAAGCCGTGAACAGACAGAGAGGGAGGCTGGAATGTGGAGAAAAGGCGTGTTAGTGTCTCGTATCTGCAGAGAGTTTCTGATTTTCTCTCTTTGTTGCTGCTCGGGACGCTTTACAACCCAACATGTGTCTATGTGACGTCCTGGGAATGAGACTCAACAATCAGCTGTCTTTGTGGTGCGTTCAGGAACAGCTGGGACAAATCCTGCTGATTCTACCTTTAACTTTAATAGTCTTTGAGTTATATTAATATGACGTGAGCTTCAGTTAGCTTTGACCACAGATGTCCTTCAGAGGGAGACTTTTTACTCTGATACTCTGAGGACATGTCAGAGCCCGTACTCGATTACTTTACTGGAGTAAAGAAGCTGAATCAGTACTTTTACTGGAGTAAAGAAGCTGTATCAGTACTTTTCCTGGAGTAAAGAAGCTGTATCAGTACTTTTACTGGAGTAAAGAAGCTGTATCAGTACTTCTACTGGAGTAAAGAAGCTGTATCAGTACTTCTACTTTTACTGGAGTAAAGAAGCTGTATCAGTACTTTTACTGGAGTAAAGAAGCTGTATCAGTACTTTTACTGGAGTAAAGAAGCTGTATCGGTACTTTTACTGGAGTAAAGAAGCTGTATAAATACTTTTACTGGAGTAAAGAAGCTGTATCAGTACTTCTGCTGGAGTAAAGAAGCTGTATCGGTACTTTTACTGGAGTAAAGAAGCTGTATCAGTATTTTTACTGGAGTAAAGAAGCTGTATCAGTACTTTTACTGGAGTAAAGAAGCTGTATCAGTACTTTTACTGGAGTAAAGAAGCTGTATCAGTACTTTTACTGGAGTAAAGAAGCTGTATCAGTACTTTTACTGGAGTAAAGAAGCTGTATCAGTACTTTTACTGGAGTAAAGAAGCTGTATCAGTACTTTTACTGGAGTAAAGAAGCTGTATCAGTACTTTACTGGAGTAAAGAAGCTGTATCGGTACTTTTACTGGAGTAAAGAAGCTGTATCAGTACTTTTACTGGAGTAAAGAAGCTGTATCAGTACTTTTACTGGAGTAAAGAAGCTGTATCAGTACTTTTACTGGAGTAAAGAAGCTGTATCAGTACTTTTACTGGAGTAAAGAAGCTGTATCAGTACTTTTACTGGAGTAAAGAAGCTGTATCAGTAGAGTCTGTTTTTACACAAGTATCTGAACTTCTACTGGAGGAAACAGTGTGAGGACATCGTCATATCTCACATCTCTATTTCTTGTAATAAGTCTAATTCTAAATATAATTATATAGTTATCACATGTTATAGTTTATATTTTATGCTTGTATCTTTTATTTTTGCTGTCTCTCTTTATGTTATATCTTAGAGCTTCAGTTAGCTCATAGTGAATACGTGGATGCTACATTTAAAACATTAAACTGGGTTAAAGCAGAAATGTTGCTGTTGCCGGTTTACGCTGAAATCTTCGCTGTAGCTGTTAAACTAAAAGCATTAGCACGAGCTCAGGGTGTGAATACGTTGTGTTGAAAACATTTGGGATCTTCTGGAGACTTGGATTACGCCTGACGAGCTGTATGGAGACATCTTCTGTTTGTTGTGTGAAGCTCCAGAAACGTTTCCTGGAGGAGACACTGACTGGATTTCTCTCACTGATGGCTGAACTGCTCCTTTAAAGACGCATAAATGCTGATTTCTCCTCCGTCTGCTGACAGGTGGAGTGTAAGAAAGCCCAGCCGAAGGAGGTGATGTCCCCCACGGGCTCGGCCAGGGGGCGCTCTCGTGTGATGCCCTATGGAATGGACGCCTTCATGCTGGGCATCGGTATGCTGGGTAAGGTAATATTGATCAGGACAGGAAGGAACCAGACGGGCCCTTAAAGGTCACCTGGTGCCTCGTGGGGAGACAGCTGACCACTTAACTGAGCTGCAGCCTCATTTATAGAACAAAGACGTGATCCGTGGAGTGTAACTGAGTACTTTTACTCCAGTAATTTTACTCCAGGACGGATTTGAAGTATTTGTACTTCAAATTGAGTCTTCTTTTCTGCTCCTGCACACCCCAGCAGGTAGCACTGTACGTTCAGAGCTGCATGTAATCTGTTAAACTGCATCCTGTGATGTCACTCAGCGGCTGAGCTGCATTGTGGGTAATGCAGGTCCCTTAAGGTTTTGAAAAGCAGCCCACCATTTGACTCATTTTGGACGGTTCGATCCACCAGAACCAGAGATATCGACTTGTTATTCCACGTGTTCTTCTTCCGTTTCAAAACCCGAAGCCTACATTACCCACAATTACACAATTACTCTTTTCTTAAGACCTGTAAACACACCTTAATGTGGAAATTTGGTGGAGTTACCCTTTAACTGATAAACGAACTAGTAACTAAAACTGTAAATGTAGTGAAGTAAAAAGTAAAATTGAAAAAACTGGAGATATCGACTTTTTATTCCACTTGTTCTTCTTCTTTTTTAAATCCTGGAGCCTACATTACCCACAATGCATCTTAGCCACTGAGTGACATCACTGCAGCCTCCTCTGGAGACACAAAAGACTTTATACTCCTCTTTTCTTAAGGCCTTTAATGTGGGAATTTGGTGGAGTTACCCTTTAACTAGTAAAGTAACTAGTAACTAAAGCTGTCAGATATTATATATAATAAATTATATGTAATATTTCCCTCTGAGATGTAATGGAGACTTAGAAAGCGTCCTGAAAAGTGTAACTGTGTGAATCTGAGGGGGAGAGTTGGTGGAATGGCCCTTTATGGGTTCTGATCCGCTCATTATCCTCCACAGACTCATTAACATTGTGTTTGGACTCAGAACCTGTTGCTTCACCGATGCTGCCACCTGCTGTTCAGTCTGAGAACAGCAGCTCTGATTTTAAATCACAGTGACGCTGCTGAACAATCAGATGCTCACAGGAAACCAGGTGTTAACGGCGGTTCTGTCTCTGCAGGCTATCCGGGCTTTCAGACGGCTACTTACACCAGCCGGAGCTACGCTGGCATCACTCCTGGATACACCTACCAGTTCCCTGGTAATCACACTGCTGACACACTGTCACATGACCTGATGGATCAATACACAGCCACAGTTCGTCAGCACGTCGTGTTAAAGTGTTAAAGTGTTCGCTGCTGTCAGAGTCGAAGCACTGACACTGAACCAGCCTGTTCACACTCACAGTGATCTGAAACGACTCGCTGCAAAGTCTCCCAGAGGTTTTTTAAATAAATTGTATATAATTATTTAATTTATAACGATTAAACTCCCTGTGAAGTTCCTGTTTCAGTGCACTGCAGCTGTAAAACATCCTGATGTAACGTTGACATGGTTCTCCGTCATAGTTTGGGTCGGTGTGCTAACATTTGCTCATTAAACCAGAGTTAGGTCGTCGTGTTACTGATAAGAAATCAGAAATAGTGCCTAAAATGTTGGATCAGGTATCAGCGACTGCCCGGGTCTGTGCACGGTTCTGATACCACGTGATTTATATATTAGAAACAGGAAGCTGCACACCTGAATGCCACCTGACAGAGGTATTACAGGCTTCTGGAAAACACACGGAAAATTAAAACAAAAGCAAAATATCCTGGAAAATCTTGTGTTGTCGTGGAACATTATCTAAACTCCCCGAAACTACACAATACAATATGGTTTTAATAGTATCCTGTATTGTGTCATAAAATCATGGACTTTTCCTCAAAGGAAACCAGGTGGCTGTTTGTTTAGAGAGTCTTATTTTTTACTTTGGTATATTTTCTGTTGCTCTTTATTAAAGCAAAGCTTCCAGCCACTCTTAGTTACTGGTGTTCAGTGAAAAAAATCGATTATTGATTAATCGCGATTATAATATTGACGATTATGAGTCGATTATTACATGTCCAAAAATCGATTATTTAAAAAAAAAAAAATATATATATATATTTTTTATATTTTATATTTATTTTTTAAATTGTAATACAAACCGGAGTCGTCCTCTTACTGGCTGTCATACCTGATTTAACCCGGAGGTGCGAGGTATTACACAGCTGTCCTGTGACCACAGAAAGTTCCAAAGCATCTGCATCTTTGTTATATGGAGAATAACATAAATAAATAGAATTTGGACATTTATTCACAAGTGTGGACATTTTTGTAACAGTGAAAGACTACATTTAAAACAAAGTAAAAAATAATAATTTGGATATTACAGTTACTCTATACAATATTGAAGGTGCTGTGAGGTGTGAGTCAAAAGAGAAGTAAAATAATTCAGCAGCTGACTGATGTTAAATGGAATATCAATAATCGTTAATAATCGAATCGAGACTTCAATAATCGGAATCGAATCGAATCAGAATCGGGAAATTGGGCTGATTAACCACCACAAGTGTTGAGTTAACTTTGGATTATATCCTGTTATAAAGTGAAACCAGCTGGATGCTCACTGCAGACGTCCTGGAAAATGATCTGTAGAAAAGAGTGTGAACTCTGTGTTACTGCACGTTTAGTCGTTAAACTAGGAGCATTTAGTTTTACTGAAGTCACAGCAGACAGAGTTTCTGGTGTACGACTGCAGGAACAAACGGCGTCGGAGCGGATGAGTTGATATTCTGACCTGACGGTGGAGCGAGTCGACCTCACGGTGGCGCCAGAGTGATAAAGTCAGTGTGAGACATCTGGACGGACCGCAGCGGGTCGGCGTGCTGTTAGAACAGGGTGGTTCTGGTGTCGCTGCTCCTCTGGACCGACACACACACGACTGTCACAAATACAAACATGTTTCCACAGAAAGCCGTCGAACACTGTGAGAGTCACTGGCTGCTTGTAAACATCAGGGAGGGGAACCACATCTGCTTCACCTGCGAACAAGTGTGTGTGTGTGTGTGTGTGTGTGTGTGTGTGTGTGTGTGTGTGTGTGTGTGTGTGTGTGTGTTGTTAACATGACATCAGAACACACTCCTGAACTGAAGTTTTCTCTGCTGTGACGTTGGCTGTGTATTTCTTGCTCTTCTTCTTACGATGATTTTTAACGCTTCGTGAACCGCCATCCTTTTTTTTACTTCCTGTTTGCATTCCTCACCCCGTGTTTGTGTTTGTGTTTGATCTGTGCCACACCTCCCCCACCGTATACGCGTGTGTGTGTGTGTGTGTCCTTGCCGGCGGCGGTGGTGTGTGTCTCAACAGCACTCTGATGTTTCTGTTTTAGAGTTCCACTTAGAGAGGACTCCCCTTCTGACTTCACCCCACCCCCCTGAGCTCACAGGTCAGTCAGTCCCTCCTCTGGACTTTACAAGCAGCACGCTGTCGGTCTGCTACACGACACGTCAGCACCAACACACCAACACATCATCACTCTTTGGTCTGCATGTTTGTGTTTGTCAGTCCTCCTCGGTCTCAGTCTGACGGCAGGATTGCTGACAGTAAATGAGGAAGGTTGAGAGTCTTCCTCCGGTGACGTCCGCTTTGTTTTTCTGCTACTTCCTCGTGTTGTAATTTAAATTTGATAAATATTTGTGAGGGGTCACTGGAGGGAGACTTTAATTTATGCTGTTAGTTATTTGTTGTGTTCATGTTAGGACACATTTGACCTCGAATCTTTTTATCTCTGCAGCGATTCCTCTCACAGCGTATGGGCCGATGGCGGCGGCAGCGGCGGCGGCAGCAGTAGTCCGAGGTACGAAAACTGACACACGCCACTTCTACACCATGATTAACATGTTTACGCAGGTTTTTTAAACAAACGTAAACCTGCTGGAAGGACGGCAGGTCCGACAAACATGCCGGAAAAACAGTAGAAAGGTCGTACGCCTCATCAGACGACATCCAGAAGACGTTAACACTTAAAACCAGAATCTTAAAACTAAAGAAAGACAGAAAAATCAGAAAGGAAGTCTCCTCCACTCGGGACGGAGTCGATCACGTTAACTCAGGTGTAAAAATGATATCAGAGACCTTCAACAGCCACAAACACCAGATTCTGCTTTTCCTGTCTTGTCGGAGCTTTTGGTTTTCTGATTGCTGTCGAGATTTTCTACAAAAACTTCTTCTAAAATAACTTTTTTTTAGCTGAAAACATCACTGTTGAGATCTGTGAGCTTGAACGTGAACAGTAAAGTTTGAGGTCGTAGAAAGAAAACTGAAAAACTGAGTTAAACTGATTATAGCCACTTTAAAATAAGTCATGTCTCATGTGTGCATCGAGGAATTTAAAGAAGAAAAACAGATCTTGCTTCCTTGAAGGTGATTTAAAGAAACTTTATAGTTGATTGTGGCGACTCGAGCTACAGAGAGAGAGACTCGTCAGTCATCAGCAGAAAGTGTTTGAACTTCATGACAGATCCAGCTGACAGGTACAAGAGTAACGACAGTAACCAGACAGAAACAGCTGATCTCCTCCCTGATGGTCTCGTTTGTGTACGTCGGTCTTGTAGAAGCATCAGTGTCACAGCCAGTTAAAATCTCCCTGAAGTAAAACAGCCATCGATCCTGACGTTGTGGTTCTTTGTTCTAACTCCAGGCTCCACCCCGTCTCGCACAGCTGGATTCTTAGGGACGAGCAGCCCGGGCCCGATGGCCGACCTGTACGGAACCGCCAGCCAGGAGTCGGCCGTCAGCAGCTACCTGAGCGCCGCGAGCCCGGCCCCGAGCACCGGATTCAGCCACAGTCTGGGGGTGAGACGCCTCTCTGCTCGTCTGCTGTCTTCTAACGTGGATTTCTTTAGCTTGAGACGGAAACACGCGAGCTGCTTCATGTTACCAGTTTTTGTGCTAAGCTAAACTAGCAGCAGCCAGACACACAAACCAACATCACAGAACCAGCAGCACTCGAACGCACCACACAGATTACAGTCTGGTCAACCAGCTGTGTGAGAGGCGATAACTCTCCAGACCACCAGGTGGCGCTAGTCTGCGTTCATCATTCACAAAGGGAAACCAGAAGACTCAGGGCTGCATGTAGTCGAGAACATGTCTGATAAAAAGTTGGAAATGGCAACGGACAAGAGGAGGAAGAGAATAATGAAGACGTTAACGATAAAGAATTTAAATATTTGACGTAACGTTTGAACCTTTAATCCTTTCAAAACTCACGTCTTGTTTGGGCTCTCAGGTGCATCGTAGCGACATTTCTTACCGAAGACATCAGATAATATTATAATAAACGGCTGTAACTTGTCTAAAACAGCCAAGAACATCTTTTAGAATTAAAAACCAGACTTCCCATTGATTCATCGATTCTCAGACAAAGCAAATGTAAAATTTGGACTTTAAATAAGCCTGACTGAAACGTCAAAGTCTGACACTAGCCGTTTTTATTCTGGGCAGTAAGCCGCCAATCTGCCGTCCTTTTGGCGGCTCGCTCCGCGGATTTAGACAGAAGGCGGCAAATTGGTGGCAAATGCTGAGATGGGCGGAGGTGTGGATGACGTGCACTGCTGCGCACCCACAGCCGGGAGTTTTAAAACCAGGAAACAGCTGATCACAGCAGTCAGTTCGTCACTTCATCCACCAAGATGAGCAGCTGGAAAGCCGCTGAGATCCGGGAGATGCTAGCGTCTCCTCGCTCTCTGTAGCTGTCTTGGTTGTCCGCTTGTTGTTGTAGCGGCGAGCTAATAGCGGTCGCTGCTTTCAAATTAAAAGCCCCCCGCTAAGAACCCAGTTCTAAACTCCGATGGGGTGCAATGTAAAGCTCTTATTTTGAAGAAAAACTGTGAAAAACTGTCCCATAAGGAATGAATAGGACGGGGTCAAAAAAGTCGCAGAATCATCGCGGTTTTTCAAACATCTCCTGCTCTGGCAGACTTTGACCTAGAGACACCATTCAAACTTTAAAATGTAGGCACAAGTCTTATCTATTTGAGTTGTATTTGAACTTTCTTTCTACGATGTTTAGTTTTTGAACGGTGACCCTTAATTGATCGTGAGTGATTTCGAAAAATTCAGAAAAATTCAGGATTTTCAATGTGTGTGTATTGCGGAATGTTCGCGCAGCACCAACTGGCAGAGTGGGGGAGCCTGAAAAAAACTCTCCGAAAATGTTTCTTTAGATGACGATCCTAGCCACAGATTTCACACTACAATAGTGATATTTTCCAAGAACGTAGCCACACTTGTCTTCTGTCTGGCAACGTGTCCACTTAATCGGGAGGATGTACGGTTTTTGAATTATCTGCGTCTAACCGACACAAACTCCAGCAACTGCCCCATAAGCCCCAATGTTAAACGGGAAGAGGATTTTGGGAGAAAAGCAGAAACTGCCCTGCTTCTCTTCACGCCCAACTTCCTGCTTCACGTCACGTCACATGTTGACGCCTACCAGAGGAGGAAAAGTGGAGGCTGTTTGGAAAAGGAGGAATATTACACCTCCCTTTTAGACAGACAAGGAGGCACATTGCAGCCTTTACCTTGCTGCAGATGTGCCACCTTTTCTATCTGAAAGGGGCTTCTGACTAGATGCTGACTGAAAAACTGAGTAAAAACAGGAGATTCAGGCGTCCTGAGACTTGTTCCAGGTGTTTGAGGGTTAAAGATGAGCTCTGCGTGTTTCATTAGACACATTTGTCAGGTCTCGAAGCACAAATTCTGTTAACGAGGAAACTGAACACGGCCCCTTTTAAATAAAATGAAAAGAAGAAGCAGCGCCGTCACTTATCTAAAAATCCGTATTTGTGCCGTCACTGACCTTGTGTTTGCTCCCACAGGGTCCTTTGATCGCCACGGCCTTCACTAACGGATACCACTGAGAGTGTGAGTCCCTGTTCTCTCTGATCCTCTCTATGATTTTAACCTGCCGCTCACCTGTGAGTAACCCAGCTGTCCTCCTCAGTGCAGAGCTGTCGACTGAGAGCTGGAAGGAGTTGAAGCCGCTCTGGAGCTGATCTGGTCCGTCTCTGTCCACCAGCCCACCTCTCCGGCCCGGGCAGCCGACCCACCACCACCCCTGACGATACCGACGCCTCGCTGAACTCCACCTCCTGAGAAGAAGACGACGACAGTGTTCAGGACGGGAGCGAAATGTTTCTCACTATATCGTACAGATGCTGTATTTTTAGTTTTTTCCTGTCGTTATATTTGCTGTTTTTTTTGTTTGTTTCTTTGTGTTTTCTGCTGATCGCTCTGAGACGAGAAGAGGAAGCTCTCTCTCCACGTGAGGCCTGTACGAAGGTCACGAGCTGTCATTCGTAGTCAAACTGTATATTTGTCTCTAGTTCATACTGAATGTTAACAACACATTTGTGATTAATACGACTTCTCGACGACGTGTCACAAAGTGTATATCTTGGTAGGTTTTTAACTCGTTACACTAATAATGGTCATTAGTCACAGTTACGTAATAGGCTGACACGAGCTGTACAATTCTGTAAAATATTGTAAATACGACTGGTTTCTGGGAGGGATCTGCTGATTTTTGTGTTGGGCGGCGGGAGGTTTTTAGGAGGAAAGGTTCGATGGATCGCATCGTCGATCCCTCTGAGTTGGAGACTGTTACACATCGTAGCTTCACAAGAAGGTCGAGAACTCGTCAGTACGTGACACCAGCCGAGAGACGCTGGGACGCTGTACTGATGTTTGGCTGTGAGGGGGCGGAACAAAAAAAACAAGATGCTGTTTTCTTACTTTGTCATATTGTTGTTATAACTGTGATTTTCAATATGAGATGATTGTTTGTGGAGGAACATGAAGGACTGACGCAGACGCCCAGCTGGGACTCTGCAGGATGTGTTGATGTGTGTGTGTCGTACGGTTTTAATGCTGTTTTTCCGGGCGGGGCGGTACCTCAGCGGCAAATGTGAAATTTGTGAAATTTCAACCTGATTTTTTTGTGTTGTTTTTACATTAACATCGCTGTCAACGTGTGGATGTTTGAACCTTGTAGAGAGGTGAGAGGTGAGGTGTGTTCGCCTCCCCGATCACCGCTGCGTTTCCACTGGAGGTCACAGCTTTTAGACCAAAACTAAATGTTCAGAGCTACTAGGACGTTGCACTGGCTGATCACGAGAAATGTTTTATTTTTATTTTTATTTTTTCCTTTGAATGTTAGTTTAAGAAGGAAACGCTCTGGATCTCCACCAGCTTTTACACTTTCATACACTCGCTCGCTCGCTCGCACGGCTGGTAGTTTCACACTTCGATGCTGTTTTCACTGAGAAATAACAATCCTGTCGACACTGTAACATTTTCTGATTTTCTTTTTTTCTGTCATGTTTTATTCCGTTGAAAAAAAAATAACTTCTTAAAATTCCTAATAAATTATTTTAAAACATTCCATTAATACGTCCTGCTTGAATTATTGGCTGTGTTTGTTCTTAAAGGGTCGTTTCACCTCTTGTTTTCCTGTTATTGCCTTTATAGATGGAATCAAAAACAAATCTTTAAGTGAAAAAAGATTTCAGGTCGTCCTCACAAACTGACAGACAGTGCGAGAATGACACTAGTGCATTGTGGGTAATGTAGGTGGCACATTCCTTTTACACTGTTGGACTCAGTTTAAAAACAAATGAGTCAAATTCACACAGCAGAACAAAGTTCTCACAGTGAGGAGGAGGACTGAGGATGTTAATTAAAGGTCCATCTTCAGTCTGGTGTGAAACAGAAGCAGTGAAACAACATTAAACAGTTAAATGTTACATTAAATAATAAACGGGGCTCCTGGAGGACAGAATCTAAAGTTACAGGAAGTGTTGTGTCTGCAGCTCTGAGACGAGAGGAGGCTGATCTCTGCTGACACCGAGACACTGAACACTCTGTTTTTATAAGAGCAGAGTCCGAAGAGGAAACAGGAGAACCGTGAGAAGCCTCGGAGGCCTCGGGGTGATCGGGGAGGACGCTGCTCTGCTGAGGCGAGGACATCTTTATCTCTGACAGACAGCACGAACAGTGTCCACTCAGCTGAGGGACACAGAACAGCATGCAGACAGCAGCTGATGCATGCTGGGAGCTGCCAGTAACTGAGTACACTTACTCAACAGATACTTTTACTTCTCTGAAACATTTCCAAATCTGCTATTTCACACTGCAGCAACAGTGAAATGAAATACTGTGAAACATTCATGTGAAACACTGAGTCAGGTTCTTTGTAGATTCAGATTAACGACATCTAAAAAACAAGCAGAAGTATTAAATATAATAAAATAATCAATCAGACTTTATTTATTGAGCGCTTTTCATACATCATAATGTAGAACAACAGTGCTTTACAGAATTAAAACAGCAACAAATAAAAACAACCACACACACACGCATATATATCCAGCTTCTTAAAACAATAAGTAAAATGAAAGAGTGAGTAATAATAGACTAAATAAATAGTAATAAATAAAACAGGTTTTGCAGAACTGAGGAAACACTAGAGGCAGTAAAATAAAATAAAAGAATAAAACTATAACTAAAAAATAGAGGTTAAAAGTCTAAAACTGCTTTTTAATCAATAAGATAAATATGTAAATCATGAATAAAGTAAAACGAGATAAAACAAAATAATTACAATAAATAAATGAATAGTAAGTAAAATAGAATAAAACCAGGTTTAAGCAGAATAAAAACCAGTAAATAAATAGAATTCAGCTAATAAGGAAGTAAAGTAGAAATATTGTAAATTTTACGACACGTTGAGTAAATGTAGCACTTCGTTACATTGTATCTCTCTCAGTGTGTGTTTGATTAACTTTACGGTACTTGAGTAAAAGTACTCAGTTACATTGTATCTCTGTGTGTGTCTGTGTGTGTTCCGTTACATTGTATCTCTCTCTCAGTGTGTGTGTGTGTGTTTGAGTGTGTGCGGCCACAGCGGGGTTAAACTTTAACTCCCCGAGCTCGAGGACAGGAGGCGGAAGAGGTGTGTTCTCCGCACTTCACGCACGGAAACAAACACGCACTCCGAAGTTAAAGAACAGTAAAGAGGTGAAAACGCGTCGATCACAGCCGTCAGAGGGGATTTAACCGAGAGGAACCGGAGGAAGGAGGCAGAACCGAGCCGACACCAGCGGGCTGAGCCTCATCTGCGGACTCGGCACCGCGTTTCCACCGCGAGAGGAGAAGTTGGGCTGCAGCTCGGAGACGGAAACAACAGAGAGCGAGAGACAGGCACCGAGCAGAGAGACAGACAGACAGAGAGAGAGAGACAGGCAGATGTCCATGAGAGCGCAGACCTCCACATAGACGCAGGATCACAGGATTCAGGTGGGATCAGGGTTTTATTCTGCGGCAGACAAAGTGAAACTTGTACTTAAAGGCTGATTCCACCAGATTTACACCTTCAGGTGTGTTCAGGGGTCTGACAGAGGGAAGCTGCTGCACGCAAACTGTGAAACTGTCACGAAAACCTGGAAATAATCAGAAAGTTTGACGGTTCAGAAGGTCAAATTGTTATTCTCAGCAAAGCATTGTGGGTATTAGGGTTCAGAGAAACTGGGATTTTCAGTGCTTTTTCCAACATGGATGGATGGATGGATGGATATAAAGTCTCATATCACCATAACGATAGAATATCTTTGTGTTGCCCGGCTCTGACAGAGAGATGACTTCACACAGATTCATAAAAACTGACCCCCAATATAAAACAGACACAAGAATGATGAATATAACACAATATTTACTCATATATACAAACGTACACGTAGAGAGGTGGAAGAAATCCAGTTTTTTAGCTTCACTGTGCAAGAAAAAATAGACAGAGTCAGGAAAAAGCTTCTGGAAACATAAATGACAGATTTCAGTATCTGAAATATTAATTGTAGAGCTCCGGGTGTGTTGGATGTGTGTTGGATGTGTGTTGGATGTGTGTTTGATGTGTGTTGGATGTGTGTTGGATGTGTGTTGGATGTGTGTTGGATGTGTGTTTGATGTGTGTTGGATGTGTGTTTGACTCAGACTGAGATGGGGAACAGCAGCAGTGATCGGGCCAGCGGGGGTCAGGGGGACCGGACCTACCGAGACGGACAGCAGGGAGGGAAGGAGGCTCGACCCAACATCCTGATGGACAGCTCCGAGGACGCCGACCTGTTCCAGAGAGACGACCCAAAGGTGTGAGAACGAGCTCGTACCAGAACCCCGGACCGGCTTTTAATAACTGACATATGATGTGAAATCACTTTGTTGCATTGGGACGAGTAGATAATAAACACATGTTCATTTTCTTGTTGGAAATGTGTGAAATATTGACAATATTAATGAAGTAATAATACAAACTTTGTTCCATCAGTGAATAAACAAGCTGCTCTCAGAGGAAAATAAGACTGTTTGAAGCTAGAAAGGTGGCAGGGTCCGCCACATATACACAAAGTCAAACAGTATGAATTGTGTTGTCCTTTGAGGTCAGTTTGTTTATTCAGTCATGAAGACAAAGAGAGTTTGATTGTTTAGTTTGTTTAAATCAGTCAGTAAAGATCTTTCTCTCCTGATTAAACTACAGACTGCTCCTTTAATTATTTTAGTATTAACTAGTGTTATCAATCTGCTTCCTTACACATGGACCTCTTAGTTAGATGCTTTTCCTCGTCTTACATACACGCCAGGGTTAGTAAATTGGAATAAGGTATATTACTTAAATATATTTAACTAACTGATGTGAATAAGTTCGACTCACCTGAAGGTCCAGTCAGAAGAACCAAATCTGAAAATGTCCAAGAAGCTCATGTATTTATCTCTTCTCTCGGGCTGTTCTGACTCGCGACACGAAGCAGAGATCACAGATAACATCTGTATACTGATATCATGTTCCTCAGGCTCCACAGGAAATACAGGAGTTTCTGGCCTGGCAGCAGGACCTGGAGAGTGAAGGCAAGAGTCCCACGCAGGCCAGACCGACCGTGTTCAGGTGGGCCGGGGTCGCCAAGGACGTCTTTGTGTCCGGCTCTTTTAACAACTGGGCCACCAAGATCCCCCTGAACAGGAGGTAGGTCGACTCACGCTGGATGCTGAATGATCTGTGTGTGTGTGTGTGTGTGTGTGTGTGTGTTGGTGTCACTCACGGTTTCCTCTCAAACTCAGTCAGAAGAACTTCGTGGCGATTGTGGACCTGCCGGAGGGAGAGCACCAGTACAAGTTCTGTGTGGACGGACAGTGGACCTTAGATCCCACCGGGGTGAGAGAGAGAGAGAACACTTCAGAGACAATGCTCCTTTTTTTAAAAATACATCAGCTCTGTACTCTTAATCTGTGACATTATCACATTTCCTCTTCTGGCTGTCTCCCAGGCCGTCATGACGTCCAAAACAGGAACAGTTAATAACGTCATCCAGGTGAAGAGAACTGACTTTGAGGTGTTTGATGCCCTCAGGATCGACTCAGAGGATTCTGCAGAACTCCCAGGTACTCACACCTGTATTCATTCATTACTGACTGCTTTCAAACTGTCCAGATTAACAAGAGTATGTTCAGGCCTGGTGTCAACATCTGTCCTGAGTGATCCAACACTTTGTAGAGAAGGAGAAGAAGCATTGAACTAGTAACCACAACATCACCAGACTCCCTTAACAAATCACGCAATTTAAAGAGTTGATGCATAAGGACAAAATTAACAAACTTTACAAAACCTTGCTATGACAAATTCTAACTGGTTGTGTCCTTGTTGTAAATTCAGCATTAAATCAGAAGCTGAAGTTGTTTGTCTCCTTGTACAAAGTGTCAGTTTGTGGCAGCATGTCTGTACCAGCCTGTCTGCTTCTGTGTCTAAAGTGCTAAAGTCTTACCTGCCAACACTGATCAGCTGTTTGAACACACTGTTTACACTGATGTCACCATTTACACTCCATTTATGAAAGAAGAAACATGTTATTGATCTAAACATGTCACATGTTACAAAGACACTAAACAGTAACAATACAGGCTCCTTCTTGGAGAAAGTCACCAGACTCCCTTGAAAAATTGCTCAATTTAGTGAGTTGTTGAGTTAGAAGAAGCTTTATAAACTTTGTGAAACACTGTCTCTGACAAACTCTTCATTATCAAGGCTTTCTTGTAAATTCGGCATAAAATGTTAAACAATTAGTCGTTTTCTTCCTTGTTAAAACTGTTGGTTTGTCGCAGCTAAATCTTCTCTTACCTGCTGTTTGAACACACTGTTTACACTGTTGTCACCATTTACACTCCATTTATGAAAGAAGAAACATTTTATTCATCTAAACATGTCACATGATTACAAAGACACTAAACAGTAACAATATAGGCTCCTTCTTGGAGAAAGTCACCAGACTCCCTTGAAAAATCGCTCAATTTAGTGAGTTGTTGAGTTAGGAGAAACTTTATAAACTTTGTGAAACGCTGTCTCTGACAAACTCTTCATTAAATTCGGCAAATGTTCCACATGAAGTTCTTTCTTTCTTTCTTTGTGTAAAAAACATCATGTCTGTTTGTTCCAGTGATGTTTGTTAGCATTTGGAGCAGGGAAGTGACACCTGATCACAGGTGGTCACTGAGGACGGATGTAAATGTGAGGTGTGAACTGATGGACTGAGCTATCACTTGTGATCGGATCACTCAGGATGAATATAGATACCCGGTCTGATCAGCCTCTAAATCCGCTCGAAATATAAGAATGTCAGCCATTTTCAAACTAATGACTTGTGTTTGACATGAGCTGCAGTCACATGGCTGCACAGATCTTCTGTATTCAGTCTGTATTCATTTAATGTACGTGTGTTTTTAAATATCGTCGTGTGGTCGTTCTTCAACAGACTTGTCCAGTTCCCCTCCTGGTCCCTACCAGCAGGATCCATATATCATCCGATCAGAAGACAAGATCAAAAATCCTCCTTTTTTGCCTCCACACCTGCTGCAAGTGCTGCTCAACAAGGACACAGGAATCTCCGTAAGTACAGACTCCACGACTCTGTAAATCTGTTACTACAGCATGCAAACTAGTGAAATTCATCCTCTCTCTGATTCTTCATCAGTGTGACCCGACGCTGCTTCCAGAGCCCAACCATGTGATGCTCAATCACCTGTACGCCCTCTCCATCAAGGTAACAAGTTCACCTGGAACACAAGTGCTTTTATTGTGAAATCAGGGGGAAATTATGGATCAACCCCTCTGTCTGTCAGACAAAAGATCTTCATGTTGTAAACTACCAAGAAATATATGAGTCATTTGTTACCTTAAAGTGACATAAATATTATGTGCTGCATGTCATGAATATGTCAGAAAATACTGGAAAACAGATATCCATTATAAATGCTTCATCGTAAACTGAAATGTTATTATTCTAAATTTTATATTCACTGACTTTCCCATATTTTTCTGAGATATTTCTATCATTGTCCAGAATCTTGATGCTGCAGCTCAAATCTTAAATGTCAATAAATGAGAAAAACGTTGTTAACCTCAGCTTTTTTTTTTTTCCAGGATGGGGTGATGGTTCTCAGCGCAACACACCGATACAAAAAGAAGTATGTGACCACTCTTCTCTACAAGCCAATATAATCCACAGAGCCATGATCCAGACTCTTATTTTGAAATAATAATAACGTGCTGTTGCTGCTACTTGGAGTGTTTTGTTAAAACGGGACCTAAATATTCTCCTGATGTTTTTACCTTCCTGTAATCTCAAACTGTGGAAATCTCTGCACAATGATGTCGATTTATGATCCATAATAATGACAGTTTAAAACTTCCTCTCTTATAAGTTGGTATCAATCAGAAACTGACAGAAGACAAGAGAAACACAAGTTAATGTTTTTATTTGAATGCTGAACTGATTGGACCCAGATTTTTCCATAGATTAAAGTTACACATGATGCATAAACAGACAACACGTGATTTTGATTATTCTTTAAAGGAACAGTTTACCCACAAATGAAAATCCAGTCATTTCATGTTTCTTTGGTTGTTTTTAACATTTTAAATCAAGTCTCCAGCTTAGCAGAATGCTGCAGCTCTGTTTTACTGTGAAGCTCCAGAAATGTTTTGTGGACTACGACACTTCAGCTGACTTTATATCATCAGGAGGAGGAGATGATGCTCCTCACATGTGCAGAACCTGCCTTAGAAACATCATGTTTTTAAGTTTTCTTCAGTATCACAGTGATCCAGTGATAGTTGTCTGTACATCCACAGCTTCACTGCTAACAGGAAGTGCTAACAGATAATTCTGCAGAGTTTAAATGTAGTTTTAGTTTTAAGTTTTAAAACAAGTCCCCAGATACATCTGACTTTCCGTCAGCATGGAGGGAGGAGATAATGACTGGATTTGTATTTTTAAGTGAACTGTTCCTTTAACTGATAAAACAGTAAAAATCGTAAGAGACTGTGACTGGATGGTGAGATCAGCTGTAACCTCAGACATGAGGACACAGAGAGGTTGAAATCCAAACGGAGAATCTCACTTCCTGTTTTTGATTTAGGTAAAAAAAAAATGTATAGGATCAAACTTCTTTTAAATCAGGTTTTGTTTAAAAATCATGAAGAAATTAAACTTTTTAAAGAGAAATACAATGTTCTGTCCTGTGTGTTTTGTCGGTTGACTTATTTTCTACAGAATCTCTGATTCAGGTTATAGTGTCGAGTGTTGTATTTGGCCCGAGCGAAGCAGAGAGCCGCTGCCCGATCGCACTCACATATAGCAGCCTGGCACTTGTTGTTGGACGCTGTGGAGACAGAAAATACACATGTTACAGATTGTGATGTTACAAACACTAAATAAATTAAAGAACAGAACTATGAGAGAGTTTGTTTGTCGACAAAGTACTCAACCCCTGGCTGTGCAATATATATTATACATATATATATAATATACATCTGCATATATATATATAGATAGATAGATAGATAGATAGATAGATAGATAGATAGATGGATGGATGGATGGATGGATGGATGGATGGATGGATGGATGGATGGATAAAATAATGCTGCAGGTCAGAGGAAAAATATACATTTTCTATTCTGAGGTGAACTGACCCTTTAAATTTGCTCACATTAAAAAGAAATTAAGCCTTTTGTCAAATTCTGATTAAAAAAAAATGTCACCACAAAAGACACACACCAAAAATCTGATGTCTATATTGTTGTGTTGAAGCATTCTGGTTTAGTCTTACCTAAACAGGTCGCCTGGTCTTTTGAACAGGTGTATTTATATATCTTAAGATATGGTTTTAATTTAGCGAAGAAACCCCCGCAGGCAGGATTCTTCTGGCATGCTCCGTAGCAGTCATCATGAACTTTGCAGCACCTGAACACAGAAGGAAAAAGTGCAGGTTTGAGAAAATCCCACATTTATTTAGTTTTTTTAAAATGTTGACTGAAAAACAACCTACCGGTCCAGTGCATCCACAGGAGTTCCCTGCCCACCGAGGCCGCAGTAGCAGCCGTAGTCCATGTAATTTAAAAGGTTAACACCAGGCTGAACACACCGGATCATGTACCCAAGCTGCCATACGGCACGTGATGTCCCCTGACCACTGACTGTACAGGCTGCTGAGGCACACAAATACAAACATGGATCAAATCAGCAGAACAGAAATATCCATAAAACAGTGGTACAACATTGACAAAGAAGTGATGAAATAAAAGAGACATAAAGATCATTTCATGGATGAATATCGTCAGTTTTTTCTTACCAGTGAGAAGCAGCATCAGCAGAGGACCTGACACGTTCATGGCTGCAGTCAGAGATGGTCTGGATGGTCTGGACGGTGAGGATGGTCTGGACGGTGAGGATGGTCTGGACAGTGAGGATGGTCTGGATGGTCTGGACAGTGAGGATGGTCTGGATGGTCTGGATGGTGAGGATGGTCTGGACGGTGAGGATGGTCTGGATGGTGAGGATGGTCTGGATGGTCTGGATGGTGAGGATGGTCTGGACGGTGAGGATGGTCTGGATGGTGAGGATGGTCTGGATGGTGAGGATGGTCTGGACGGTCTGGATGGTGAGGATGGTCTGGACAGTGAGGATGGTCTGGACGGTGAGGATGGTCTGGATGGTCTGGATGGTGAGGATGGTCTGGATGGTCTGGATGGTGAGGATGGTCTGGATGGTCTGGATGGTGAGGATGGTCTGGATGGTCTGGATGGTGAGGATGGTCTGGATGGTCTGGATGGTGAGGATGGTCTGGATGTTCTGGATGTTGGTGCAGCCGTTCTTATAGAGCAGCAGGTGAGAAAAAAAAAGAGAAAAGATGGAGACAAGTGGGTGTGAACTTGAATTGAGGGTGTACCTGACAAACTGTTTGTGTTGGTTCAGTTCCAAGTGTGACAATCAGTTCATGAATCAAACTCACTGATCAGAAACAAACCAACGTCTTTGACGACTTCAAAAGACGTCCAGTGAAGAGCCAGAATAAAAGTTCTTTGACTTCTTTTAAATGTTCACTAGCGATGTTCAGGTCCTGACAGGGTTCAGAATTAAAGTTTTTTTTCAATGTAATGTTAGACTTCTTTTCCACTTCAGTCACAGACGTCTAAAGAAGTTTTGTTACGATGCTGCTTGAAAAAAGTATTTTTTTGTCAAAAATAAAAATATCTGGCTTTGCTTTATCTAAAAATTGTCAACATTTCCTGACTAACTGAAGAACAAAAGATCATTTTAATAGTATAAATTCAAAGATATAAAATATTGAATAACTTTAAAACAATATATTTCATCTCATCTCTCCAAAATCTAAGATTTTAAATCATTGTGATCTCAGAAGTGTTTTTTCATAGTTGATCATCTTTTCTCAGTTTGTCTCGTTTGATAGAGTTTATACACAGATGTTAGAAGTAGAAAAAGCATTAAGATAAGATTTAAACAGCTCATAAAGTTTATGAGGACCGATGAAAGCATGTGTTCAGTGACGCTGATAAGAGGTATTAAAATTAGTTCTGGCTAAATCCGGGACCTCCCAGATTGTCACCAGCACCTATTTGATCAGGATCAGGAACATCCTTTTTCTCTACCAGAGAAATGTTGTGTCATATTTAATGTTGTCTCTGCTGTCTTTCTTTATTTTCGAATGAAGTTCACATCCTTGTTAGTATGTAAATATTTTGGAATATGATCATTATGAACTTTAAAAGAAAGAGGGCGTCCTAACCAGGACAGGACGATTAGATTAAATATTTATCTTGTAGTGACCAAGGTGCCAGATCCCGATCAAATTGGCGCTGATCCAGATCGACGAAGTCCTGGATTCTGTTTCCAGCTGGATCTGAGCCAAATTAAGCTCTGTTGAAACTGATCCTCATTAAACACACTGCCCAGCCAAAAAACAAAGTCACATAGTCTAATACTTCATTGGACCGCCCTCAGATTTGAATACAGCACACACTCAGCTGCATCATTTTGATGAGCTTATACAACATCACAATATTATTACAACCAGAGTTTTATTCATTTTCTGCCATGTATTGTATTGATGATGGGAGAATCGGGCCGATGAATCGTGCCGGTGTTGTCAGTGAGGAAAGAATCCATTGATGGAAAAACCTGCTCATTCAGTAGTAGTGTTGTGCTTCATGGAACATTAATGGGGAGTTTCGTGTTAAACTTGACTATCAATAATAATTAATGGTTATCAGGGCGAATTATTAATGATGATAAATGATAAGACCCGATTTATATTAGATCACCTCGGGGCACCACCCTTCACAGAGGGAAAAGAGCCAATCCACCAAATCAGTCTCGTAAACAGGCAATAAACCCCTTATTTTTCTGAGATATTTCTATCATTATCCAGAATCTTAATGCTGCAGCTCAAATCTTAAATGTCAATAAGTGAGAAAAACATTGTTAACCTCAGCTCTTTTTTTCCAGGATGGGGTGATGGTTCTCAGCGCAACACACCGATACAAAAAGAAGTATGTGACCACTCTTCTCTACAAGCCAATATAATCCACAGAGCCATGATCCAGACTCTTATTTTGAAATAATAATAACGTGCTGTTGCTGCTACTTGGAGTGTTTTGTTAAAACTGGACCTAAATATTCTCCTGATGTTTTTACCTTCGTGTAATCTCAAACTGTGGAAATCTTGCACCGATTTTAGTTCAGATTTCTGCACAATGATTTTGATTTATGATCCATAATAATGACAGTTTAAAACTTCCTCTCTTATAAGTTAGTATCAATCAGAAACTGACAGAAGACACGAGAAACACAAGTGAATGTTTTTATTTGAATGCTGAACTGATTGGACCCAGATTTTTCCATAGATTAAAGTTACACATGATGCATAAACAGACAATACGAGATATTGATTATTCTTTAAAGGAACAGTTTACCCACAAATGAAAATCCAGTCATTTCATGTTTCTTTGGTTGTTTTTTTATGTTTTTTAATCAAGTCTCCAGCTGCTTCAGTTGTTTAGCAGAATGCTGCAGCTCTGTTTTACAGTGAAGCTCCAGAAATGTTTTGTGGACTACGACACTTCAGCTGACTTTCTCTTAGCACTAGGGAGGGAGGAGATGATGCTCCTCACATGTGCAGAACCTGCCTTAGAAATATCATGTTTTTAAGTTTTCTTCAGTATCACAGTTATCCAGTGATAGTTGTCTGTACATCCACAAGTTCACTGCTAACAGGAAGTGCTAATAGATAATTCAGCAAAGTTTAAATGTAGTTTTAGAAAGTTTTATGATGTTTTTTAAGTTTTAAAACAAGTTCCCCGATACACCTGACTTTCCGTCAGCATGGAGGGAGGAGATAATGACTGGATTTGTATTTTTGAGTAAACTGTTCCTTTAACTGATAAAACAGTAAAAATCATAAGAGACTGTGACTGGATGGTGAGATCAGCTGTAACCTCAGACATGAGGACACAGAGAGGTTGAAATCCAAACGGAGAATCTCACTTCCTGTTTTTGATTAAGTTAAAGAAAAAACATTATAGAATCAAACTTCTTTTAAATCAGGTTTTGTTTAAAAATCATGAAGAAATTAAACTTTTTAAAGAGAAATACAATGTTCTGTCCTGTGTGTTTTGTCGGTTAACTTATTTTCTACAGAATCTCTGATCCAGGTTATAGAATCGAGGGTTGTATTTGTTCTGAGCGAAGCAGAGAGCCGCTGCCCGATCGCACTCACATATAGCAGCCCGGCACTTGTTGTTGAACGCTGTGGAGACAGAAAATACACATGTTACAGATTGTGATGTTACATATATATATATATATATATATATATATATATATATATGGGACAGTTCACCCAAGTCGGTCGGTGTCACGCTGCAGGTCAGAGGAAAAATATAGATTTTCTATTCTGAGGTGAACTGACATGTGAACTGTGAAATTTACTCACATTAAAAAGAAATTAAGCCTTTTGTCAAATTCTGATAAAAAAAAAATGTCACCACAAAAGAGCTTAAAAACACCAAAAATCTGATGTCTAAATTGTTGTGTTGAAGCATTCTGGTTTAGTCTTACCGGAGCAGTTCACATGGTGTCGTGAACAGGTGTATTTATATATCTCATAATATGGTTTTAAATCAGAGAAGAAACCCCCGCAGGCAGGATTCTGCTGGCTTGCTCCGTAGCAGTCATCATGAACTTTGCAGCACCTGAACACAGAAGGAAAGAGTGCAGGTTTGAGAAAATCCTACATTTATTTAGTTTTTTAAAATGTTGACTGAAAAACAACCTACCAGTCCAGTTCGTCCACAGGAGTTCCATAACCACCGTAGCCGCAGTAGCAGCCGTAGTCCACGTACTTTAAAGCTTTAACACCAGGCTGAACACACTTGATCATGTTCCGAAACTGCCATAAGTTACGTGACCCCCTCTGACCACTGACCGTACAGGCTGCTGAGGCACATAAACACAAATATGGATCAAATCAACAGAACAGAAATATACATGAAACAGTGGTACAACATTGACAGAGAAGTGGTGGATTAAAAAAAGACACAAAAGAGACATAAAGATCATTTCATGGATGCATATTGTCAGTTTATCTTACCAGTGAGAAGCAGCACCAGCAGAGGACCTGACACGTTCATGGCTGCAGTCAGAGATGGTCTGGACGGTGAGGATGGTCTGGATGGTGAGGATGGTTTGGATGGTGAGGATGGTCTGGATGGTCTGGATGGTGAGGATGGTTTGGATGTTCTGGGTGTTGGTGCGGCCGTTCTTATAGAGCAGCAGGTGAGAAAAAAAGAGAAAAGATGGAGACAAGTGGGTGTGAACTTGAATTGAGGGCGTACCTGACAAACTGTTTGTGTTGGTTCAGTTGTGACAATCGGTTCATGAATCAAACTCACTGAGCAGAAACAAACCAACGTCTTTGATGACTTCAAAAGACGTCCAGTGAAGAGCCAGAATAAAAGTTCTTTGACGTCTTTTAAATGTTCACTAGTGATGTTCAGGTCCTGACAGGGTTCAGAATTAAAGTTTTTACAAAGTAATGTCAGACTTCTTTTCAACCTCAGTCACAGACGTCTAAAGAAGCTTCGTTATGATGCTGATTGAAAAAATGCTTTTTTTTTTAAGTTAAAGCAAAGCCAAATATTTTTATTTTTATCTAAAAATTGTAAAATGTAAACATTTCCTGACTAACTGAAGAACAAAAGATAATTTTATTAATCTGAATTAAAAGATATCAATTACTGAATTATGTGAAGTGTATGAGGACCGGTTAAAGTCTGTGTTCAGTGATGCTGATCCGAGCTATCAAAATTAGTTCTGGCTAAATCCGGGACCTCCCAGATTGTCACCAGCATCTATTTGATCAGGATCAGGAACATCCTTTTTCTCTACCAGAGAAATGTTGTGTCATATTTAATGTTATCTCTGCTGTCCTTCTTTATTTTCAAATGAAGTTCACGTCCTTGTTAGTATGTAAATATTTTGGAATATGATCATTATGAACTTTAAAAGAAAGAGGGCGTCCTAACCAGGACAGGACGATTAGATTAAATATTTATCTTGTAGTGACCAAGGTGCCAGATCCCGATCAAATTGGCGCTGATCCAGATCGACGAAGTCCTGGATTCTGTTTCCAGCTGGATCTGAGCCAAATTAAGCTCTGTTGAAACTGATCCTCATTAAACACACTGCCCAGCCCATAAACAAAGTCACATAGTCTAATATTTCATTGAACAGCCCTCAGATTTGAATACAGCACACACTCAGCTGCATCATTTTGATGAGCTTATACAACATCACAATATTATTACGACCAGAGTTTTATTCATTTTCTGCCATGTATTGTATTGATGATGGGAGAATCGGGCCGATGAATCGTCAGTGAAGAAAAAATCCATTGATAGAAAAACCTGCTCATTCAGTAGTAGTGTAGTGCTTCATGAAACATTAATAGGGAGTTTCGGGTTAAACTTGATTATAAATAATAATTAATGGTTATCAGGGTGAATTGATAAATGATAAGACCCGATTAATATTAGATCACCTCGGGGCACCACCCTTCACGAAGGGAAAAGAGCCAATCCACCAAATCAGTCTCATAAACAGGCAATAAACTGTCAGATTGTAACTCTGATCAATGATTAACTTAATAACTACAATCAAAATTACCACAACAGCTGTAACGGTTGAAGGATTTTGGAGTTCTTGGCAAAGTAGAGTCTGGCAACATTCATGTACAATATTAAATAGACAACATGAAGGCTCAAAACGATTGTACTATATGTATATACTACATGTACTTTGTGTGTGTGTGTGTGTGTGTGTGTGTGTGTGTGTGTGTGTGTGTGTGTGTGTGTGTGTGATGCCAGGTTAGAGAAGATGGTTAGTTGCGTATAAAGACTTTGAGTCTGTGTGAAGCATCATTCAACTAACATCAAATTAGCCATGTAGCAAAGCAAGCTACCAATAACTTGACCTGAGATCACAATAACACCCAAACAGTGAACAAACACAAAGATTGAACACATGTGCATCACACCAACCAGAGTTAAAAAAAAAAAGTCCTGTGCTTAGCTGTGCTATGCTATGCTGTGTGCTAGCTAGCCCCACTTCAACGTTGCCTTTCTTTGAAGAAAAAGGTGCCGGAGATTCCTTTGGTTCCTTGGTTCCTTACAACCTTCTCCTGCCTGGCTGATGATCAGCTCCGTGGGGAGAGAGGTGGAGAAGAGAGGTCAGAGGAAGGAGCTGGAGTTTTGACTATCTGGTCAGAGGGGCGTCTGTCACCCTGAGTGATAGTAGCTCAAGCCTGGGTCTCTACACCAGTCTTTGCACCAAGGTGTGAAGACTGGAATTCTGCGGAACTGAGTTCAGTTCAGAGTCCATTTTGAAATCCACAATGAACGACTTCATCTGTGGGTCCCAAGAGTATATTCAGGTAGTCGGCTGACCTCATTTTTTGGGTACATAATGTTGCTGAACCTCAACTTGACCAACTGAATCAACCCCAGATCATAACACTTCCCCCACAGGCTGGTACGGTAGGCACGAGGCATGATGGGTGCATCACTTCATCTGCAAGTGGGTGTGAACTTGAATTGAGGGCGTACCTGACAAACTGTCTGTGTTGGTTCAGTTGTGACAATCGGTTCATGAATCAAACTCACTGAGCAGAAACAAACCAACGTCTTTGACAACTTGAAAAGACGTCCAGTGAAGAGCCAGAATAAAAGTTCTTTGACGTCTTTTAAATGTTCACTAGTGATGTTCAGGTCCTGACAGGGTTCAGAATTAAAGTTTTTCAAAGTAATGTTAGACTTCTTTTCAACTTCAGTCACAGATGTCTAAAGATGTTGTGTTACGATGCTGCTTGAAAAAATGTTTTTTTTAAGTTAAAGCAAAGCCAAATATTTTTATTTTTATCTAAAAATTGCAACATGTAAACATTTCCTGACTAACTGAAGAACAAAAGATAATTTTATTAATCTGAATTAAAAGATATCAATGACTGAATTATGTGAAGTGTATGAGGATCGGTTAAAGCGTGCGTTCAGTGACACTGATAAGAGGTATTAAAATTAGTTCTGGCTAAATCCGGGACCTCCCAGATTGTCACCAGCACCTATTTGATCAGGATCAGGAACATCCTTTTTCTCTACCAGAGAAATGTTGTGTCATATTTAATGTTGTCTCTGCTGTCCTTCTTTATTTTCGAATGAAGTTCACGTCCTTGTTAGTATGTAAATATTTTGGAATATGATCATTATGAACTTTAAAAGAAAGAGGGCGTCCTAACCAGGACAGGACGATCAGATTAAATATTTATCTTGTAGTGACACAGGTGCCAGATCCCGATCAAATTGGCGCTGATCCAGATCGACGAAGTCCTGGATTCTGTTTCAAGCAGGATCTGAGCCAAATGAAGCTCTGTTGACACTGATCCTGCATACAAAGACTCTGAGTCCGTGTGAAGCATCATTCAACAAATGTCAAATTAGCCGTGTAGCAAAACAAGCTACGGATATCTTGACCTGAGATCACAGTCACACCCAAACAGTGAACAAACACAAAGATTGAACACATGTGCATCACACCAACCAGAGTTAAAAGAGTCCTGTGCTCATCCGTGCTATGCTATGCTGTTTGCTATCTAGCCCCAATTCAACATTGCCTTTCTTTGAAGGAAAAAGGTGCCGGAGTTTCCTTGGCTGATGAGCCAGGCAGGAGAAGGTTGGAATCCCAATGCTGAACAGTGCTGTTCTTGCTGTGCAGTGTCTGATGAAAGACAGCAGGTGGAGGAAACTGGTCGCTCCTGTCCTTTTCAGGGATAGCAGCTCGGTGCTAACTTACTTCATGTTCCTCAGATTGTGGAGTTAGCTGGTAAGCTGTGGTTCATAGCTGCTGGTGCTAACTGAGCTGGGGTACTAGCAGGTCCTCACGTCGCTGCTGTGAGGAGAAGTTTTTACCACATTTCTTCCTGGAAGACGATGGTTGACCACCATCCATCCAGGTTTGATTAATGTGTTGGACAGTTCTGAACACAATTTTACTAGTTTCAGTTTTAGTTGTTTTCTTTGCTTGATGCAGGACAATAATTTGACCCTTCTGAAACAGATCAATCAGAAACTGACAGAAGACACGAGAAACACACGTAAATATTTTTGAATGCTGAACTGATTGGACCCAGATTTGTCCGTAGATTTGTAGTTACACATGATGCATAAACAGACAACACGATATTTTGATTATTCTTTAAAGGAACAGTTTACCCACAAATGAAAATCCAGTCATTTCATGTGTCTTTGGTTGTTTTTAACATTTTAAATCAAGTCTCCAGCTTAGCAGAATGCTGCAGCTCTGTTTTACTGTGAAGCTCCAGAAATGTTCTGTGGACTACGACACTTCACCTGACTTTATATCATCAGGAGGAGGAGAGGAGGACTTTATATCATCAGGAGGAGGAGATGACGCCCCTCACATGTGCAGAACCTGCCTTATAAATATCATGTTTTTAAGTTTTCTTCAGTATCACAGTGATCCAGTGATAGTTGTCTGTACATCCACAGGTTCACTGCAAACAGGAAGTGCTAACAGATAATTCTGCAAAGTTTAAATGGAGTTTTAGAGAATTTTATGATGTTTTTTACATTTTAAAACAAGTCCCCAGATACACCTGACTTTCCATCAGCATGGAGGGAGGAGATAATGACTGGGTTTTTATTTTTAAGTGAACTGTTCCTTTAACTGATAAATCATAAGAGACTGTGACTGGATGGTGAGATCAGCACAGCTGTAACCTCAGACATGAGGACACAGAGAGGTTGAAATCTCACTTCCTGTTTTTGATTAAGTTAAAGAAAAAACATTATAGAATCAAACTTATTTTAAATCAGGTTTTGTTTAAAAATCATGAAGAAATTAAACTTTTTAAAGAGAAATTCAACGTTCTCTCTTGTGTGTTTTGTTGGTTAACTCATTTTTCGGTGGAGACAGAAAATACACGTTACAGATTGTGATGTTACAAACAGGAAATAAATGAAAGTCTATGAGAGCGAGTTTGTTTGTAGACAAAGTACTTAATCCATGTCTGTGTAATACCTTTATGTAACCGTTCACAGGGACAGTTCACCCCAAAATCAAAAATGCTTGTTGTTCTTCTTACCTGTAGTGTTATTTATCCATCTACACAGTTTAATCTGCAACTATAATTTTGTTATATTTGCTGAGATTGTCATCATGATCTAACAGTAGAATAAGACACAGCTCAGCTGTCTGTGGCTCCACCCAGTGGCTGTAGAATGTAACTGCAAGAATCCACCGCTGCCGGTTGAACACAACCAATCAGAGCCGAGGGGCGTGTCTGAGAAGTGTCAATCATTCTCCCGCCAATGCTGCTGGCGGCCCCCTTCCCCCGCACATGCGCAGTGCCTGCTCTCATCTGGTCAAATACGTTCAAGCCCAAACTGTAAAAAATGGCGGAGAGCAGACAACAACCAAGCCGAAAAATGCCCCACGTCAAAGAGAAGAAATAAGAAGACGAAGAAAAGCAAGTGTTTAAAGAAAGAATCGGACCGAGCCAGAGAGGAAAGGAGGATAAATACCAGAGCTTTATTTCAGAGGCGGAGGAGCTGCGGGATCTGTAAGGACTTTTCTGCTGGACAGGTAAGGACCCCTGCTTCATATATATTTCTCTCTGTGTTTTAACTATAGATATCTATAAGAAAGGTGTGTTTATATATATATCTATGGTTTTAACCACAAGGCCAAGATGGCGGCGGTTACAGTAATACTCGCAATAGCGCATATCGCTGTACGATGTTGCAGTCGAACTACGTAGGTTGTTGGTAAATCTAGCATGTTAGCTTGGATGCTAACTCCGGTGTTTAGCTTTGTCTTTGTGGCTGCTGGTTAGCAAAAGTGTCTTTTTCAGGTGACCGGGCGGTTATGACGTTAGTTTGTGTTCAGTACGCTCTGAAGTGGTTGAATTAGTTTAGAGAAATAACGTTACTCAAGCTTCAGAAAGGCAGCAGGCAGAAGTCTTGTGCTGGGTGATGATTAGCTGGTAACTCCGTCTGCCGCCGTGTGAGGAACAGTGTTTGTCACTGGGGTTATTACAGTGACTCGGCACTCATCATTGTAATGTAGTTGTATTGGTCAGCAGTACAACAATCAGGGCTTATGCTGTTGTTAATTTGAACGCGCCATCTTGGTTATCTGGCTTCCTCTGTTACCATGGTTACTCGTGCTCGTGCAGGAGTCCACTTAAGTCCACTTTTTTCCTCAAAACTGCAGATTAAAGTGTGATTGACATGGCATTAAGGGATTCATATTTTTCTAAAAAATTAGACATTTTCTACTCCAGGAACATAAGAACTCTACCCTGGGAATCCACGCTTTATTTTAAAGTATAACATCGGTCATAGCCAAAAAACTTAAGCAACAAGGCGAAATAATATTAACAGCTAACTGTCATGGCAGGCCATTTTAACATAACTTTCTTACTTGTAGAAATTGTATTTCAAGATATCTACAACTTTGATTGTACTAGTCAAAACTAAATTTAATATATCTAAAAATCCTTAAAAAGTATAAGTGGCCGTTTTAACATTTAATACCTAGACTGGATATGTATTACAGATATCTGTAATTTAATTGTTCCTAGTCAAAAAAACATTTCAGATATCTACAACGTGATTCTTCCTGGGACAAATGACGTCACTTTTGCCATTCATGTGTATTGGGCTTTCAATTTCAGATATCCACAATTACATTCTGGATATCTGCAATTTAATTCTTACTAGGAAAAACTCCCATTTCAGATACTCGAGGAGTGTTTTGTTAAAACTGGACCTAAATAATCTCCTGATGTTTTTACCTTCCTGTAATCTCAAACTGTGGAAATTTCTGCACAATGATGTCGATTTATGATCCATAATAATGACAGTTTAAAACTTCCTCTCTTATAAGTTAGTATCAATCAGAAACTGACAGAAGACACGAGAAACACAAGTGAATGTTTTTATTTGAATGCTGAACTGATTGGACCCAGATTTGTCCGTAGATTTGTAGTTACACATGATGCATAAACAGACAATACGTGATTTTGATTATTCTTTAAAGGAACAGTTTACCCACAAATGAAAATCCAGTCAGTTCATGTTTCTTTGGTTGTTTTTAACATTTTAAATCAAGTCTCCAGCTTAGCAGAATGCTGCGACTCTGTTTGTGAAGCTCCAGAAATGTTTTGTGGACTACGACACTTCACCTGACTTTATATCATCAGGAGGAGATGACGCTCCTCACATGTGCAGAACCTGCCTTACAAAAATCATGTGTTAAAGTTTTCTTCAGTATCACAGTGATCCAGTGATAGTTGTCTGTACATCCACAGGTTCACTGCTAACAGGAAGTGCTCATAGATACTCAGCAAAGTTTAAATGTAGTTTTAGAGAATTTTATGATGTTTCTTAAGTTTTAGTCCCCAGATACACCTGACTTTCCGTCAGCATGGAGGGAGGAGATAAAGACTGGATTTGTATTTTTGAGTAAACTGTTCCTTCAACTGATAAAACAGTAAAAATCATAAGAGACTGTGACTGGATGGTGAGATCAGCTGTAACCTCAGACATGAGGACACAGAGAGGTTGAAATCAAAACGGAGAATCTCACTTCCTGTTTTTGATCAAGTTAAAAAAAAATGTATAGAATCAAACTTCTTTTAAATCAGGTTTTCTTTAAAAATCATGAAGAAATTAAACTTTTTAAAGAGAAATGCAACGTTCTCTCTTGTGTGTTTTGTTGGTTAACTCAGATTCTACAGAATCTCTGATCCAGGTTCTTGTGTTGTGGATTGTATTCGGCTTTAGAGAAGCAGAGAGCCGCTGCCCGATCGCACTCACATATAGCAGCCTGGCACTTGTTATTGGTCGCTGTGAAGACAGAAAATACACATGTTCCAGATTGTGATGTTACAAACAGTAAATAAATTAACTAACAGAACTATGAGAGATTTTTTTGTAGACAAAGTACTCAATTCCTGGCTGTGAAATATATATGTGCAATATATGTGTGCAATATATATATATATATATATTAGGGTTGTCAAAAGTATCGATACTCAAAAAAGTATCGATACTAAAACGTTGTATCCGGATACGATACTCATTTTTAAAAGTATCGATACCCCCGACGACGAGCTGCCGACGCTGCGTCCTTCTCTCTCTCTGCCTTCACACACACACACAGCAGCAGGCACCCTCCCCTCACCGTGACGTGCACAATAACAACAGAGCATGATGGCTAGTGCTGCTGCAGGAGGTCCAAACCAACCAGTTTTGGTTGAAAATGAAAGAGGGAAAGGTGTTGTTTGGAGGTATTTTTGCCTTCGAGCCTGACGTGCACGGAAAGCCGAAGGACGCGGATAGGCCTGTGTGCAAACACTGCTACAAGGCGGCGGCGACCAAGTCGAGCAGCAGGCTACTTCAAACTTGGCGAAACATCTTAAGGACCGACAGCCTGGCCTTTACAGTGAATTTCGACAGGTTAGTGTCTTTCGTTTCAAACTTACCTATTACTGATGTTATCGTGGCCGGTGGCCCGCATTAATGTTGGCCGTGTTATGATTAGCTATTAGCCGCTGCTAGCAATTAAAGGCTGACGTCACGTTAATGATTATAAACAACGTAAATAAATAAATAAATCATGCCCATATTACGTTAATTGACACAGTGTCAGTATAAATAAGCATAGAGTTAATAAGTTTACATAAATGTTGGTGACTGAAAAGTATTATTTTCTCTCTTGAAGACCCAGAATGAAGCAGAGAAAAGTCGACCTGCAACCAAACAGCAACACACACAGCCGACTCTACCATCTGTTTATTTTTTGCACTACCTCAGACCTGAAACTTGTTATCATAGTTGCAGTTTCTTTTTGCACAACTGTTTTTTATTATAAATATTTAACCTGTGGTTCTGTTAATTTTTACATGTTGCATTTTTCTTGTTAATAAAAATATTTCTGTTAAATTTGGGGGTCTTTGTTTTTATCCTTGTGGTATCGAAAATGGTATCGAGTATCGAATATTTTCTTGAGTATCGGTATCGAGTTGAAAATTTTAGTATCGTGACAACCCTAATATATATATATATATATATATATATATATATATATATATATATATATATATATATATATATATATATATATATATATATATATATACATAGGTGTGTGTTTAAAGGGACAGTTCACCCCAAAGTCAGTCGATGTCAGGTCCAAACACCAAAACAATCTAGATGGATAAAATAACGCTGCAGGTCAGAGGAAAAATATACATTTTTGATTCTGAGGTGAACTGACCCTTTAAATTCACTCACATTAAAAAGAAATCAAGCCTTTTGTCAAATTCTGACTAAAAATGTCACCAAAAAAGAGCTTAAAAACACCAAAAATGTGATGTCTGAATTGTTGTGTTGAAGCATTCTGGTTTAGTCTTACCTGAGCAGGTCACCTGGTCTTTTGAACAGGTGTAATCATACTTCATAAAATACGGTTTTAAAGCAGAGAAGATACCCCGGCAGGCAGGATCCTTCTGGCATGCTCCGTAGCAGTCATCATGAACTTTGCAGCACCTGAACACAGAAGGAAAGAGTGCATGTTTGAGAAAATCCTACATTTATTTAGTTTTTTAAAATGTTGACTGAAAAACAACCTACTGGTCCAGTTCGTCCACAGGAGTTCCCTGCCCACCGAGGCCGCAGTAGCAGCCGTAGTCCATGTACTTATAAAAGCAAGAAACAGGCTGAACACACTCGATCATGTACGCAAACTGCCATATAGCACCGACCTTCTTCTCACCACTGACTGTACAGGCTGCTGAGACACACAAATACAAATATGGATCAAATCAGCAGAACAGAAATATCCATGAAACAGTGGTACAACATTGACAGAGAAGTGGTGAAATAAAGGAGACATAAAGATCATTTCATGGATGTATATCGTCAGTTTTTTCTTACCAGTGAGAAGCAGCATCAGCAGAGGACCTGACACGTTCATGGCTGCAGTCAGAGATGGTGAAGATGGTCTGGATGGTGAGGATGGTCTGGATGGTGAGGATGGTCTGGATGGTGAGGATGGTGAGGATGGTCTGGACGGTGAGGATGGTCTGGATGGTCTGGACGGTGAGGATGGTCTGGACGGTGAGGATGGTCTGGGTGTTGGTGCAGCCGTTCTTATAGAGCAGCAGGTGAGGAAAAAAAAAGAGAAAAGATGGAGACAAGTGGGTGTGAACTTGAATTGAGGGTGTACCTGACAAACTGTTTGTGTTGGTTCTGTTCCAAGTGTGAATCAGTTCATGAATCAAACTCACTGATCAGAAACAAACCAACGTCTTTGACGACTTCAAAAGACGTCCAGTGAAGAGCCAGAATAAAAGTTCTTTGACTTCTTTTAAATGTTCACTAGTGATGTTCAGGTCCTGACAGGGTTCAGAGTGAAAGTTTTTTTTCAATGTAATGTTAGACTTCTTTTCCACTTCAGTCACAGACGTCTAAAGACGTTTCGTTATGATGCTGATTGAAAAAAGTATTTTTTTGTCAAAAATAAAAATATCTGGCTTTGCTTTATCTAAAAATTGTCAACATTTCCTGACTAACTGAAGAACAAAAGATCATTTTAATAGTATTAATTCAAAGATATAAAATATTGAATAACTTTAAAACAATATATTTGATCTCATCTCTCCAAAATCTAAGATTTTAAATCTTTGTGATCTCAGAAGTGTTTTGTCATAGTTGATCATCTTTTCTCAGTTTGATGAACATTTTAGCTGCTCGTCGTCTTGTTTGATAGAGTGAATACACAGATGTTGAGAAGTAGAAAAAGCATTAAGATAAGATTTAAACAGCTCATAAAGTTTATGAGGACTGATGAAAGCATGTGTTCAGTGACACTGATAAGAGCTATTGAAATTAGTTCTGGCTAAATCCGGGACCTAACAGATTGTCACCGGCACCTATTTGATCAGGATCAGGAACATCCTTTTTCTCTACCAGAGAAATGTTGTGTAATATTTAATCTAAGCTCTGCTGCCCTTCTTTTATTTTTCACTGAAGCTCCTCAGAAATCATGTGTGTATATCATTTTTTTTATTTTGACACCTGAAGTAACTGAAGCTGTGAGTTTTGTGCACAAAAGTCGAGCTAAGATATCTTGCATTTTATCCTTGTTAGTGTCCAAATATTTTGGCATATGGTCGCTGTAGACTTCTCAAGAAAGAGGGCGGAGACCAGGTGCCAGATGCTGATCGAAATGGCGCTGGTCCAGATCTTGGAGGTCCTGGATCCTCTTCCTTCAGGATCTGGCATAAAGTCAGCCCTGATGATACTGATCAGTGTGAAGCATGAACTTCATCAGGAGAGCTTTTTATAAGCTTTATTAAACACCATGTTTGGTCATCCAATCTTGGAATATTGAAGTGAAGTCCAACATTACATTGTAAAAACTTTAATTTTGAACCCTGTGAGGACGTCACTTGTGAACGTTGAATAGACATCAAAAGATCTTATCATTCTGGCTCTCCCTCTGGACATGTTCATACTCAGTGGGAATAATCAGTCTCTGAGACGAGTCGTCAGGTATCGCAAATGAGAGGACTGACAGCTAAAACTGTTCTCATTTCTATTTGTGTATTTTACTGCACATCAGCTGTCCAGTCATGAACGAGGCCTGATGCATTTACGGACAATACAGGGACAGAAATTTTACAAATCGAGGTCAAGTTAGTTCTTGAATGACAGTCTAAAGATCTACACTGCAAATAAGGAAAGCAACAAGAAAATAATCACTGACTTTGAGGAGAAAATGAATTAAAACTCATTAAATTATCTGTCCATGGAGCAAGATAACTTGACTTGACAAGAAATCTTGAAATAAGTTATAAATGATGACGCTCTGATGTTGTTCAAAGATTGAAAATAATAAGTGGAAAATGTTGGTTTTACATTAAATTGAGATCAGACTTGTTACAGCACAGTAAAACCTTGACACACACTGTGCAACATATGCAAATAATTCAGAATTATTTCACACTGAAAAAACTAAGATCAAAGAAGTAGAGCTCAAATTACAGAATATTAGTGGAGTGTGATTATGATGCTGCTTGAAAAAGTTAGACATTAAAAATATTTGGCTTTGCTTTATCTAAAATTTGCAACATGTCAACATTTCCTGACTAACTGAAGAACAAAAGGTTGATCATCTTTTCTCAGTCTGACGAACATTTTAGCTGCTCGTCATCTTGTTCAATAGAGTGAATACACACTGAGTTTGTACAGTAGCTAAAGCATTAAGACAAGATTTAAACAGCTCATAGAGTTTATGAGGACCAATTAAAGCGTGTGTTCAGTGATAAGAGCTAATGAAATTAGTTTTGGTTAAATCCGGGACCTCCCAGATTGTCAAAGGCATCTATTTGATCAGGATCAGGAACATCCTTTTTCTCTACCAGAGAAATGTTGTGTAATATTTAATCTAAGCTCTGCTGTCCTCCTTCCACTGAAGTTCACATCCTTGTTAGTATGTAAATATTTTGGCAAATGATCGCTGTAAAAAAAGAAACAGGGCGTCCTAACCAAGATTACATATTTATCTTGTAGTGACAAAGAAGCTCTGATGCCACTGATCACACTCTTAACTGGTCCTCATTAAATCCACTGCGCAGCCCACCGGACCGCCATCAGCTTTGATTACAGCACACATTCACACAATATCACAACATTTACTTGCGTCCAGAGTTGCTTTCACCTTTGGTCACAGTCTTGTTTTGATGACGGGAGAGTCGGCCCGCTGCATGAAGGCCTCTGAAGCACATCTCAGTGGGGTTCAGGTCTGGACTCTGTGGTGGTCTTTCACAGTATTTCACAATACGCCCGTGTCATCAGCGACGAAAAAATCCATTGATGGAAAAACCTGCTCATTCAGTATATTCAGGAAGTCAGCTGACCTGACCAACTGAATCAACCCCAGATCATAACACAGGCTGGTACAGTAGGCACTAGGTGTGATGGGTGCATCACTGCAGCTTTCACAAGTCCAATCTTTATGCTTCATAGCAAATTGAAGCCTTTGTTTCAGATTAGCCTCCCTGTTGGTGGTTTTTCTTATAGTGGGGCAGATAACCAGAAGGATTGTGCATTTTATGATAAAAGCGTCAATTTTGGTATGCTTGTAACCAAAGGCATATAGAAAAAAATTAGATGTGGAGCCACGACAAATTTTCAATATGGCGGCCATTTTTCAAGATGGCCACCAGTGACGACTGTTTTTAGATGAAATTCCACATACCGATAGATAATATGTGATAGGAGCATCAAATTTGGTACAGTTATAGCCAAAGACATGGGGAACATGTGGAGGGATCGAGACTTTTCAATATGACAAAAAATATATGATATTAATTAATAATATAATTATATGTATATATATTATAAAATTTCAATATGGCAGCCATTTTTCAAGATGGCCACCAGTGACAACTGTTTATAGATAGATAATATATAATATATTTCACTTTAACAATGGATAATATGTAATATAAGCATCAAATTTGGTACCGTTATGGCCAAATACACAAAAAAAATACAGATATGGATCCTCATAAATGATCAATATGGTGGTCATTTTCCAAATTGGCTGCCAGTGACAACTGCTTTTAGATCAATTTTTATATTAATGATGGATATAATGTGATGTTGATTATATATCAAGGATATATGTTGGATTTATCTGCATTGCACTTGGGAACTATCATTTAGATTATACTTTTTTTCAAGATGGTGACCAAGATGACAGCCAATGAGCAAAAAATGGTAGTTGCAATAAAGTTGCATAGATTTCTCTGATTTGGATGATCTTTGTGTCGTTATATTTTTCTGGATCTGAAGTAAAGTAGATGAACATCAGAATTGCTCAGAAGCTGCAATTCAAGACTCAAAATATGTGATAGTCTAAGTAGGTCCAGCGCGGGAAAGTCTATTTAGCACTCCCCTTCACAGTAACAGAGAGCTGTGCATTCTAAGGCAGCTTTTTTGCACCTGCACTGCCTAACACAACCCTTCTTACATTGACAGGAGACAAGTTCATAGCTGGACTGGCTTGCATCCCGCAGGTATGTCCAGAAGGGTGCATAATAACCCTCAGATGTCTTTGACCAGCCCCATTTACATGGTGAAGGTAGTTCTGGTGTAGGTACCAGCATCTGACCCCACACAAGTCCTCCTTGGTAAACTGCTCTCTTGACATGTTCTTCTAGGGCAGCCTTTGTCGGTGGGATAGACAGCACATTCTGTTTCTTCACAAATAGCTTCCTCCTTGCAGTGTCTATTTCTGTGCATTGGCTGGTTCGGTCATATAGCAGTATAACAAACCTCTCGATTGTAGCTATAACATCTCGCAGTATGTTATCTGGGGCAGAAGATACTTTTAACAGGGCAAGTTGTAAGTTCTGGAAAGGCAGTCCATACAGCCCATGCAGTCTTCTTCTCATGGCCAGCAAAGCTGGATACAGTGTCACAGCCGGTCAGTGCATGAAACACTGGAAGTGCTTGTGACTTCTCAGGCCCCAGTCCCGCTGCAATTTCATGGGCTGCAAGGTATCGAAAACCCTTTCCAGTTCCAAATGCCAACCATAGCTCATCTTCTGGCTGGAGACCCTGAGCAACTGCCACAGCCAGTACCACAACATCAGTATCAACAGTTTGTATCATGATTTTCTGATGGCCATTTCTTGCTGCATGGGCCACATGTAATAACATTCTACTATCAGCTTCCTCATGTGTACATGGAGCAATTGAAGACAGATCATGAAGTGGTGCCTTACTGAGGACATCTACATCATTTGTGACAACAAGCTGTTTGTCTTCCAGCACAAATTCTCTGAGAGTAAGGTGAACAACTCGGTCTTATTACTGTCAACTCTCAGAAAGCTTTGCCATTTCCTGGGAATGGGTGCAGCACCTACCACACGTCTCTGCACCCCTTGGCCACGTTTTGCTCTTGTAGCAGCTTTCAAGGATGCAGACCAGTAGCGGTCCCACACCAGATCAAGCCTAGTCACATGTGAAAGTTTCTTGTTGAGATATGGAATGAAAATCTCTTTGGTGTACTCATCAAAGGTCTTTACAGATGTTGGTTTGAGCATCTGGATAATGGCTGCCCCATCTACAATAGTGCAGGTAACCGTGGGGCCATCAGAATATGGTCTATGGACATCTTCCAGGCATGAAAGAAGATCACTCTTCATTCCAAAGCGAAGACCTCCCCCCTCAGACATAACTACCAAATTTGATGCTTCTATCTCTTATTATCCATTGTTAATATGAAATTTTATCTAAAAACAGTTGTCACTGTCACATTTTTCAAAATGGCCACCATATTGAAAAGTCTTGATCCCTCTACATGTTCCCAATTTCTCTAGCTATAGTTGTACCAAATTTCATGTGGCATGTAACGGTGATGTAGCTCTCCGTATTCAAGGAAGTCCAACAGTCTGCTGTGAGGGCCACATTAGCGGTTGCAAGTTGTGTTTTCAACTCGGCCTTCTTCCTCACGTAGCTTGCTTCCACGCGGGTGGTTATAGTTGTTCTAGAGGGGATATTGTACCCTGGCTCGATGTACTTTATTACCTCTCGAAATCCCTGTCCGTCAATGACATTTATCGGCAGCATGTCTGTGGTAACCATGTCACATATCCGCTGGGTTATGCCCTCTGCTTTCATGGAGTCACATACTCTCCGTCCCAACACTGTGGTGATTGTAGGCTGAGAGGAACCACTCGCTGCTTGTAGCATGGCTGAATGTAACACATTTAGGTGGTAATTCAGCGAAGTTGTGGAGTTGTTGTACCTTAAAATGCTTCCACATATTGTGCATTTGGCGTCTTTGTGGTCATTAACCAACTTAAAGTGACTCCAAACTGCACTCCGTCTTGCCCTCTTCATCCTGTCAGTGTACCGCTTCTCGTTTGTCTTGTTGTTGTCGTCAGAGCCCTGCTTCGCTTGTGTTCCCGCGTGTGCGTCAAGTACATCTGGCGTCAAGCGCGCCCTCACACGGACTAGCGGGGAATTACAGGTTCAAAACGCAATTAATTGCAAGTAATTTATTTTAATCGAGTAATTTCTTATCGATAATTAATCGATTAATTGTTTGCATCCCTAATTTTTAATGTGAAATTGAATCTCAATACAGGCGGTCACTGGTGGCCATCTTGAAAATGGCCGCCATATTGAAAATTCGTCGTGCCTCCACATCTAATTTTGTTCTATATGTCTTTGGCTACAAGTGTACCAAATTTGACGCTTTTATCATAAAATGCACAATCCTTACATAGTTTCTAGCTAAGCTGCCCCACTATTAAGGCTGCACTGTTGTTGGGTCCCTTCAGTTCTCTTCACATTGTTTATGTGGAAATACTCTTACTTTCACTATTAAACACAGCGATGAGTTCTACTGCTGATTTTTTCTGACTTGATTTCACCAAACGTTTAAGTGATCTCCCATCACGATCATTCAAGATTTATTTTTTTCGACCACATTTCTTCCTGGAAGACGATGGTTCACCACCATCCATCCAGGTTTAATTATTGTGTTGGACAGTTTTGAACACAATTTTACGAGTTTCAGTTGTTTTCTTTGCTTGATACAGGACAACAATTTTGACCCTTCTGAAACAGAGTAACATCTTTTCCACGACCACAGAATGTCTTCTGACATGGACGAGAAGGAAAAGGAGAAGCATTGAACTAGTAACCTAATATCACCAGACTCCCTTAACAAATGTCTCAGTTTAGTGAGTTGTTGAGTTAGGAAATAGAAATCTGTTACTACAGTGTGCAAACTAGTGAAATTCATCCTCTCTCTGATTCTTCATCAGTGTGACCCGACGCTGCTTCCAGAGCCCAACCATGTGATGCTCAGTCACCTGTACGCCCTCTCCATCAAGGTAACAAGTTCACCTGGAACACAAGTGCTTTTATTGTGAAATCAAGGGGAAATTATGGATCAACCCCTCTGTCTGTCAGACAAAATATCATGGACAACAACTAATGGGTTTTAGCAACACCATTGTGTAGGTGTATGTGACCACTCTTCTCTACAAGCCAATATAATCCAGAGAGCCATGATCCAGACTCTTATTTTGAAATAATAATAACGTGCTGTTGCTGCTACTTGGAGTGTTTTGTTAAAACTGGACCTAAATATTCTCCTGATGTTTTTACCTTCCTGTAATCTCAAACTGTGGAAATTTCTGCACAATGATGTTGATTTATGATCCATAATAATGACAGTTTAAAGCTTCCTCTCTTATAAGTTAGTATCAATCAGAAACTGACAGAAGACACGAGAAACACAAGTAAATGTTTTTATTTGAATGCTGAACTGATTGGACCCAGATTTGTCCGTAGATTTGTAGTTACACATGATGCATAAACAGACAACACGAGATTTTGATTATTGATTAAAGGAACAGTTTACCCACAAATGAAAATCCAGTCATTTCATGTTTTTTTGGTTGTTTTTTACATTTTAAATCAAGTCTCCAGCTTAGCAGAATGCTGCAGCTCTGTTTTACTGTGAAGCTCCAGAAATGTTTTGTGGACTACGACACTTCAGCTGACTTTATATCATCAGCATGGAGGGAGGAGATGATGACTCCATAAATCTGCTTAGAAATCCTCAAAGAAAGGACGCTCCTCACATGTGCAGAACCTGCCTTAGAAACATCATGTTTTTAAGTTTTCTTCAGTATCACAGTGATCCAGTGATAGTTGTCTGTACATCCACAGGTTCACTGCTAACAGGAAGTGCTAACAGATAATTCAGCAGAGTTTAAATGTAGTTTTAGAGAATTTTATGATGTTTTTTAAGTTTTAAAACAAGTCCCCAGATACACCTGACTTTCCGTCAGCATGGAGGGAGGAGATAAAGACTGGATTTGTATTTTTGAGTGAACTGTTCCTTTAACTGATAAAACAGTAAAAATCATAAGAGACTGTGACTGGATGGTGAGATCAGCTGTAACCTCAGACATGAGGACACAGAGAGGTTGAAATCCAAACGGAGAATCTCACTTCCTGTTTTTGATTAAGGTAAAAAAAATGTATAGAATCAAACTACTTTTAAATCAGGTTTTCTTTAAAAATCATAAAGAAATTAAACTTTTTAAAGAGGAATGCAATGTTCTCTCTTGTGTGTTTTGTTGGTTGACTTATTTTCCACAGCGTGTCTGATCCAGGTTCTTGTGTAGAGGGTTGTATTTGGCCCGAGCGAAGCAGAGAGCCGCTGCCCGATCGCACTCACATATAGCAGCCTGGCACTCGTCATTGGTCGCTGTGGAGACAGAAAATACACATGTTACAGATTGTGATGTTACAAACAGTAAATAAATGAAAGAACAGAACTATGAGAGAGTTTGTATATGTATATGTATATATATATATATATGTGTGTGTATGTATGTATGTGTATATATACATATATGTATATGTGTATATATATATATATATATATATATATATATATATATATATATATATATATATATATATATATATATATATATATATATATATATATATATATATATATATATATATATATATATATGTGTATATATATATATATGTGTATGTGTGTGTGTGTGTGTGTGTGTGTGTGTATGTATATGTATATATACGTATATATGTATAACAATAATAATAGTCATTTTATTTATAAAGTGCTTTACATCAAAGTGCTGTACAACACATAAAAAAATAAATAAAAGCAGTTCAACACCAAAACACAAAACACACTTAAGAAGGCAATACACAATTAAAAACATGACATTATTGATTAAAACCTAAGAATGATAAGCAACAGAAAATAAATGAGTCTTAAGCCTTGTTTTAAAAACCTCAATCGAACTAGTCTGTCTGATATGTAATGGGAGGTTGTTCCAAAGTGTCTGTGCTCTGTAGGAAAAGGCCCGCTCACCAACCGTCTTCTTTACGACCTTCGGGACGTGCAGATAAACACTCTCCTTGGAGCATAGAGACCGTGTGGGCACATATACATTGACTGAGTCACACAGATAAGAAGGGGCCAAGCCATTTAAAATTTTAAAAGTTAATAAAAGCACCTTAGAATCTGCTCTAACTTTGATAGGGAGCCAATGATGAGAGGCCAGCACTGGTGTAATGTGCTCATACCTGGATGAGCCAGTCAGAATACGTGGTTGTCGAGGGAAAGATTAAAACTGTCAAACTCTTGTCTGTGAATTGATGGTCCAGTGGTTATCATCTCAGTTTTAGCTGAGTTTAGTAGAAGGAAGTTGGTCAATAGCCATGACCTCACTGCAGTCAGACAAGAAGTAAATTTATCAGACTCTGACCTTCTTCCTGCAACCACTGGCATATAAATTTGCACATCATCAGCATAACAGTGAAAGGCAATCCCAAAAGAACGCAGGATCTGACCAAGTGGTGCTAGGTATAATGAAAATAGTAGTGGCCCCAGGACAGAGCCCTGTGGAACCCCATAGCTAACAGGACAGGAATCAGAAAAAGTGTTATTATAAAAGACTCACTGAGATCTCCCTAACAGGTAAGATCTCAGCCATGAAAGTACCTGGCCAGAGATACCAAAGTAATTTTTCAGCCTATCCAACAAAATACAGTGATCCACTGTGTCGAATGCAGCGTTAAGGTCTAACAGTAGAAGGACAGACGTTGAGCCTATGGATAACAACAGGTCATTAACAACTTTTGTAAGAGCTGTTTCGGTGGAATGATTGGCATGGAAAGCGGACTGTAATGGTTCAAATAAATTGTTTGTTGACAGGAATTTTACAAGCTGGACTGAAATAAAATATATATATAGGTGTGTGTGTTTAAAGGGACAGTTCACCCCAAAGTCGGTCGGTGTCCAAACACTAAAACAATCTAGATGGATAAAATAACGCTGCAGGTCAGAGGAAAAATATACATTTTTGATTCTGAGGTGAACTGACCCTTTAAATTCACTCACATTAAAAAGAAATCAAGCCTTTTGTCAAATTCTGACTAAAAATGTCACCAAAAAAGAGCTTAAAAACAACAAAAATGTGATGTCTATATTGTTGTGTTGAAGCATTCTGGTTTAGTCTTACCTGAGCAGGTCACCTGGTCTTTTGAACAGGTGTAATCATACTTCATAAGATATGGTTTTAAAGCAGGGAAGAAACCCTGGCAGGCAGGATTCTGCATTTGTGCTCCGTAGCAGTCATCATGAACTTTGCAGCACCTGAACACAGAAGGAAAGAGTGCAGGTTTGAGAAAATCCCACATTTATTTAGTTTTTTTAAATGTTGACTGAAAAACAACCTACTGGTCCACTCCATCCACAGGAGTTCCATAACCACCGAGGCCGCAGTAGCAGCCGTAGTTGTTGTACTTTAAAGGGTTAACACCAGGCTGAACACACCAGATCATGTGCCCAAACTGCCATGCAGCACCGAGCTGCTCCTCACCACTGACTGTACAGGCTGCTGAGGCACACAAATACAAATATGGATCAAATCAGCAAAACAGAAATATACATGAAAGACCTAAAAGAGACATAAAGATAATTTCATGGATGAATATCATCAGTTTTTTCTTACCAGTGAGAAGCAGCATCAGCAGAGGACCTGACACGTTCATGGCTGCAGTCAGAGATGGTCTGGATGGTCTGGATGGTTTGGATGGTCTGGATGGTCTGGATGGTGAGGATGGTCTGGATGGTCTGGATGGTGAGGATGGTCTGGATGATGAGGATGTTGGTGCAGCCGTTCTTATAGAGCAGCAGGTGAGGAAAAAAAGAGAAAAGATGGAGACAAGTGGGTGTGAACTTGAATTGAGGGTGTACCTGACAAACTGTTTGTGTTGGTTCAGTTCCAAATGTGAATCAGTTCATGAATCAAACTCACTGATCAGAAGTGAAGTGTTTTGTCATAGTTGATCATCTTTTCTCAGTTTGATGAACATTTTAGCTGCTCGTCATCTTGTTTGATAGAGTTTATACACAGATGTTAGAATTAGAAAAAGCATTAAGATAAGATTTAAACAGCTCATAAAGTTTATGAGGACTGATGAAAGCATGTGTTCAGTGACACTGATAAGAGCTATTGAAATTAGTTCTAGCTAAATCCGGGACCTAACAGATTGTCACCGGCACCTATTTGATCAGGATCAGGAACATCCTTTTTCTCTACCAGAGAAATGTTGTGTCATATTTAATGTAATCTCTGCTGTCCTCCTTCCACTGAAGTTCACATCCTTGTTAGTATGTAAATATTATGATCATATATATGATTTATATGATATAAGAGGGAGTCCTAACCAGGACAGGATGATAAGATTACATATTTATATTGTACTGACAAAGAAGGTGCCAGATCCTGATCAAATTGGCGCTGGTCCAGATCTACGATTTCCCGGATTCTGGCAAGGATCTGGGCCAAATGAAGCTCTGATGGTGCTGATCAAACTGGTCCTCATTAAATCCACCGGACCGCCATCAGCTTTGATTACAGCACACATTCACACAATATCACAACATTTACTTCCGTCCAGAGTTGCTTTCACCTTTGGTCACAGTCTTGTTTTGATGATGGGAGAGTCGGCCCGCTGCATGAAGGCCTCTGAAGCACATCTCAGTGGGGTTCAGGTCTGGACTCTGTGGTGGTCTTTCACAGTTTGAGCCCGATGAATCGTGACGTTGTCATCTTGGAATACGCCCGTGTCATCAGCGAAGAAAAAATCCATTGATGGAAAAACCTGCTCATTCAGTATATTCAGGAAGTCAGCTGACCTGACCAACTGAATCAACCCCAGATCATAACACAGGCTGGTACAGTAGGCACTAGGTGTGATGGGTACATCACTTCATCCACCTCTCTTCTACCCTGATGCTCCCATTGATCTGGAACAGGGTGAATCTGGACTCAACAGAACTCGTGAGCTTTCATGAGTCCAGTCTTTATGCTTCATAGCAAACTGAAGCCTCTGTTTCAGATTAGCCTCCCTGTTAGGTGGTTTTTCTTAAGGCTCAATCAAGCACACCGTACCGCTCACGGAGCGGCAGGGAGCCTACTACTGTAGCATCGCGTTCATTAAATCTTTAAAAATAAACCCTTGAGGGGCGCCGTTTAGCTCACTTGGTAGCGCGGGCATCCCATGTACAGAGGCAAAGTCCTCGCTGCAGCGGACCCGGGTTCGACTCCTGGCCTGGGACCCTTTGCTGCATGTCACTCCCCCTCTCTCTCCTCCCATTTCCTGTCGTATCTTCAGCTTGTTCTATCAATAAAGCCATATAAAGGCCAAAAAAAATACTTTAAATAAAATAAACCCTTGAATATACATATTCATGTCATACACCGGAAGAAATAATAATAATAATAATAGTAATAGTAATAATAGTAGTATAAGGGACTAGCTCGGCTAGCTACTGAGCTAACCTAGGTTTACCGAATAGCGTTACGTGCCTTCCACACGTCCGGTTACCGACAACGACCATCTTATGACACAGGACTTTTTCGTACAGCTCGCCAAGTATCCATGCTTGTGTAGGACGAAATCCATTTTCTTCTAACCAAAATACTTTCGTCAATATGTCCATATATGTAAGTCCACTATGAACCTTGCTGGAAAAGATGTGAACAAACTCCTCTGCGTTTCATCATCTCCTCATCTCGCACTTCTGTATTTCCGGACATCTCACGCGTGATTCGTGACCGTGATAGTGTTGTGATTCGATTGACACCACTCATGAACCAATTTATGCCTAAAATGTGGGACAAAACAGGCTTGTAAGCCAATGATGCCAAATTATGGAAACCTCACGTTGACTGGGGCGGGATGGCTTTGATCAAAAGCAAAATGAGCCAATGGCAATTTCCAGTGAAATGAATTAGATATCCTTTTAGCCAATAGTCTGAGGTTTCCAATGGTGTGTCATATTACGCTTTCACGTGTATACTTGGTATTACATTATCCATACGTATCATGCGGGCGTAATTGTGTGTGCCCCGGACACTGAATACCATTACGCATTGCAAAGGATGGCGAACTCGGTTATTTGACATTGGTTGGTTATAGATGGACAGTAAGACAGTGAAATTGATTGATTGATTGATTGATTGATTGATAGATAAGATAGATAAGATGTCTCCAAATAGGACCTAGGAAAAACGCATGGACATATCTGTTGAAATATAATTCTAAAAATGTCATGGTTTGGTCTTTTGACTCCACATTTGGACTGCAGGTAGCCAAGACCTGTGTCTGTGACCTAGTAGTGTTCAAGTCAGGCCTAGGGGTCCCTGGATGTGTGCACCCAAGTCACTGCATAGGCAAACTTATGGGTGGGGAAACAACCCCATCATTCCAACCTCTGAAGCACAAGGTCAGTAAGTCACAGAATCACACAGACAATATTACTGAGAGTGTTACCTTTCCAATGATACCAGATACATGTCTGAGTCTCAAACTATGTGGGATCTATGCTGCTTACAACTTGGGCATGCCGTTTTGGCTAAATCAATACAAATAGGGGGTGTGCGGTAACAGGTTAAACATAGCCGTGAGTTCTACTTTTGATTTTTTCTGACTTGATTTTACCAAACGTTTAAGTGATTAAGTGATTTCTTTTTTTGACCACATTTCTTCCTGGAAGACGATGGTTCACCACCATCCATCCAGGTTTAATTATTGTGTTGGACAGTTCTGAACACAATTTTACGAGTTTCAGTTGTTTTCTTTGCTTGATGCAGGACAATAATTTGACCCTTCTGAAACAGAGTAGCATCTTTTCCACGACCACAGAATGTCTTCTGATATGGACGAGAAGGAGAAGGGGAAGCATTGAACTAGTAACCTAATATCACCAGACTCCCTTAACAAATGTCTCAGTTTAGTGAGTTGTTGAGTCAGGAAATAGAAATCTGTTACTACAGCAGATGGTTAGCTGCATACAAAGACTCTGAGTAGTCAAACTAGTGAAATTCATCCTCTCTCTGATTCTTCATCAGTGTGACCCGACGCTGCTTCCAGAGCCCAACCATGTGATGCTCAGTCACCTGTACGCCCTCTCCATCAAGGTAACAAGTTCACCTGGAACACAAGTGCTTTTATTGTGAAATCAAGGGGAAATTATAAATCAACCCCTCTGTCTGTTAGACAGAATATCATGGACAACAACTAATAGGTTTAGCAACACCATTGTGTAGGTGTATGTGACCACTCTTCTCTACAAGCCAATATAATCCACAGAGCCATGATCCAGACTCTTATTTTGAAATAATAATAACGTGCTGTTGCTACTACTTGGAGTGTTTTGTTAAAACTGGACCTAAATATTCTCCTGATGTTTTTACCTTCCTGTAATCTCAAACTGTGGAAATCTTGCACCGCGATTTTAGTTCAAATTTCTGCACAATGATTTTGATTTATGATCCATAATAATGACAGTTTAAAGCTTCCTCTCTTATAAGTTAGTATCAATCAGAAACTGACAGAAGACACGAGAAACACAAGTAAATATTTTTATTTGAACGCTGAACTGATTGGACCCAGATTTGTTCGTAGATTAAAGTTACACATGATGCATAAACAGACAACACGTGATTTTGATTATTGATTCAAGGAACAGTTTACCCACAAATGAAAATCCAGTCATTTCATGTTTCTTTGGTTGTTTTTAACATTTTAAATCAAGTCTCCAGCTTCGCAGAATGCTGCGACTCTGTTTTACTGTGAAGCTCCAGAAATGTTTTGTGGACTACGAGACTTCAGCTGACTTTATATCATCAGGAGGAGGAGATGATGCTCCTCACATGTGCAGAACCTGCCTTAGAAACATCATGTTTTTAAGTTTTCTTCAGTATCACAGTGATCCAGTGATAGTTGTCTGTACATCCACAGGTTCACTGCTAACAGGAAGTGCTAACAGATAATTCTGCAAAGTTTAAATGTAGTTTTAGAAGATTTTATGATGTTTTTTAAGTTTTAAAAGTCCCCAGATACACCTGACTTTCCGTCAGCATGGAGGGAGGAGATAAAGACTGGATTTGTATTTTTAAGTGAACTGTTCCTTTAACTGATAAAACAGTAAAAATCATAAGAGACTGTGACTGGATGGTGAGATCAGCTGTAACCTCAGACATGAGGACACAGAGAGGTTGAAATCCAAACGCAGAATCTCACTTCCTGTTTTTGATTAAGTTGATGAAAAAAATGTATAGAGTCAAACTTCTTTTAAATCAGGTTTTGTTTAAAAATCATAAAGAAATCAAAGTTTTTAAAGAGAAATCCAAAGTTCTCTTGTGTGTTTTGTTGGTTAACTCATTTTTTACAGCGTGTCTGATCCATGTCCTCGTTTTCACGGTTGTATTTGGACCGAGCGAAGCAGAGAGCCGCTGCCCGATCGCACTCACATGCAGCAGCCTCGCACTTGCTGTTGGAAGCTGTGGAGACAGAAAATACACATGTTACAGATTGTGATGTTACAAATACTAAATAAATGAAAGTTCTCCACAGAACTATGAGAGTTTGTTTGTAGACAAAGTGCTCGTTTGTTAACTGTGCTGCGACTCCAAATGTTTCTTCAGATTGGACGTTGTGTTTTTGAAGCTTGATAGTTGCCTACTTTGTTGCCAGCACAGAATGTACAACGAAGCTTAATATTCTCATCTTTAGCTGACACGAACTCAAAATAATGACTGTATTTCCAGCTAGAAAACGCGCATCTCTCTCCTCCCTCCATTGTTGTTTGCGTTTGTGTCGCTGTACTGCTGGTTTAGAAATATTAACGCGTTAGATTACAGTTCACCCCAAAATACATGTTGTTCCTCTTACCTCTAGTGTTATTTATCCATCTACATAGTTTTAGTGTGATTTGATTAAGGTATAACTTCTGTTACGGTCAAAAACTATAGCAATAAGGAGAAATATGCATATTATTAACAGCTAACTGTAACAAGTTAACACGGTCGGTGTTGGGAACAAACACCAAAACAATCTAGATGGATAAGATAACATGACAGGTCAGATATGCATTTTTGATTCTGGGGTGAACTGATCCTTTAATATCAAGCCTTTTGTCAAATTCTCACCACAGCGTTGCAGATTTTTACCACAAAAGAGCTTAAAAACACCTCAAATTTGATGCTTAAATTGTTGAGTTAAAGCATCCTGGTTTAGTCTTACCTGAGCAGGTCACCTGGCCTGGTGCACAGGTGTAATCATATGGGATATAATATGGCTGGTTGAATTCCTTGCATTCAGGATTCTTCATTTGTGCTCCGTAGCAGTCATCATGAACTTTGCAGCACCTGAACACAGAAGGAAAGAGTGCAGGTTTGAGAAAATCCCACATTTATTTAGTCTTTTTTAAATGTTAATGAAAAACAACCTACTGGTCCAGTTCGTCCACAGGAGTTCCCTGCCCACCGTAGCCGCAGTAGCAGCCGTAGTCCATGTACTTAAAAGCATCAACACCAGGCTTAACACACTCTATCATGTTCCCAAACTGCCATATGGCACGTGACTGCGTCTGAACACTGACCATACAGGCTGCTGAGGCACACAAATACAAATGTAGAACAGAAATATACATGAAAGACCTAAAAGAGACATAAAGATCATTTCTTGGATGCATATTGTCAGTTTTTTCTTACCAGTGAGAAGCAGCATCAGCAGAGGACCTGACACGTTCATGGCTGCAGTCAGAGATGGTCTGGATGGTGAGGATGGTCTGGATGGTCTGGATGGTGAGGATGTTGGTGCAGCCGTTCTTATAGAGCAGCAGGTGAGATAAGACCGAAACAAGTGGGTGTGAACTTTAAATAAGGTTAACATTATATTGTAAAAACTGTAATTGTGAACCCTGTGAGGACGTCACCTGGACACCACTAGTGACCGTTTAAAAGATGTCGTAAACATTGAGAGGTAAAGACACTAAACGGTATCTTGGATAAATATAACAAGGGCAGTTTTAACAGCTCATATAGTTTATGATGACTATTAGAGTGTGATCAGTGTCATCAGGGCTGAATTTATACCAGATCCTGATGAAAGAGGATCCAGGACCTCCAAGATCTGGACCAGCTCCAAGTCAATCAGCATCTGGCACCTCCTTTATCAATATCAGATAAATGTTGTGTAATATTTAATCTGAAATGATCCTGTCATGGATGGAACGCCTTCTTTCTTCTGAAGTCTACAGCGATCGTATGCCAAAATATTTAGACCCTAACAAGGATAGGAATTAAATATTATGCAACATTTCTCTGGTAGAGAAAAAGGATGTTCCTGATCCTGATCAAATAGATGCCGGTGACAATCTGTTAGGTCCCGGATTTAACCAAAACTAATTTCAATAGCTCTTATCAGTGTCACTGAGCACACGCTTTAATCGGTCCTCATAAACTTTATGAGCTGTTTAAATCTTATCTTAATGCTTTAGCTACTGTACAAACTCAACATCTGTGTATAAACTCTATTGAACAAGATGACGAGCAGCTAAAATGTTCGTCAGACTGAGAAAAGATGATCAACTATGACAAATAACTAAGATTTAAAATCTTAGATTTTGGAGCGATGAGGTGAAATATCTTATTTTAAAGTTATTCAGTATCTTATATGTTTGAATTTATATTATTAAAATGATCTTTTGTTCTTCACTTAGTCAGGAAATGTTGACATGTTGCAATTTTTAGATAAAGCAAAGCCAGATATTTTTTATTTCTAACTTTTTTTTAATGATACGAGAAAACTTAACAACATCGTCATTCGCTAAGTCGCAGAACATCTGAGAAACTCAGGAGGATCTTTAATAAACATCATATCTCGGTTCACTTTAAACCTGAGGCAGACACCTGTCCATCCTGAGGGCAGAACACTCAGGTATATAACAGAGTAATGTACAGATTTGTACAACGGGGAGATAAAACAACCTCTCCATAAACGAATGGACAACACAGGAGGGCCGACTCCTCCCGTCAAGACTCTGCTGTCCACTGACATCTGAACGAGACAGATCGTTCCTTTGAGGACAACAATGTGAACATCTTGTCCAGAGAAGACAGACGGTTTGAAAGTAGAGTAAAGGAATCCGTCTATGTCAAACTAGAACGACCGTCTCTGAACAGAGGAGGTGGACCATGACATTACTCATCACCTACCCACAATGCAGTGCTGATTTCCCTCCCTAAACAGCTGAACAACCATTCACACCTGGGCTCAGCTATTAACAACACACATGAAGGCCGGTTGGGTGTCGACCCACACGTGTCCTTAACGACACTATGTGGACACTCCCGCACAGAGTTTAAAACCCTGCAGCTCTCCGCCAGTTAGTTAGAGCTGAAGAAGCCTCACGGATGAGAAGTGACGTCTAGAGAAGAAACTCAAACAGTTGCCTACGATACAGCAGTTAGAAGGAGGAGGAAGAGGAAGAAGAAGAAGAAGAAGAAGAAGAAGTTTGCGCTACTTGAAGTGATTTGTTAAAACTGGACCTAAATATTCTCCTGATGTTTTTACCTTCCTGTAATCTCAAACTGTGGAAATTTCTGCACAATGATGTTGATTTATGATCCATAATAATGACAGTTTAAAACTTCCTCTCTTATAAGTTAGTATCAGTCAGAAACTGACAGAAGACAAGAGAAACACACGTAAATATTTTTATTTGAATGCTGAACTGATTGGACCCAGATTTGTCCGTAGATTTGTAGTTACACATGATGCATAAACAGACAACACGTGATTTTGATTATTGATTAAAGGAACAGTTTACCCACAAATGAAAATCCAGTCATTTCACGTTTCTTTGGTTGTTTGGTCTATAAATCATAGAATCAAACTTCTTTTAAATCAGGTTTTCTTTAAAAATCATGAAGAAATTAAACATTTTAAAGAGAAATCCAAAGTTCTCTCTTGTGTGTTTTGTTAGTTAACGCATTTTCTACAGAATCTCTTTTTCAGTTTCTTGTATTGAGGGTTGTATTTGGCCCGAGCGAAGCAGAGAGCCGCTGCCCGATCGCACTCACATGCAGCAGCCTTGCACTTGTTGTTGGACGCTGTGGAGACAGAAAATACACATAATACAGATTGTGATACTGTAACACTAAATACATTAAAAAACATTTGTTCATGCATTTTTGGGGTGAACTGATCCTTTAATATCAAGCCTTTTGTCAAATTCTCACCACAGCGTTGCAGATTTTCACCACAAAAGTGTTTAAAAACACCTCAAATTTGATGTTTAAATTGTTGAGTTAAAGCATCCTGGTTTAGTCTTACCTGAGCAGGTCGGTCGGCGTCCTGAACAGGTGTACCGATAATGAATGAAATATGGCTTTTTAAAGAGTCCCTTGCATTGAGGATCCCTCATTTGTACTCCGTAGCAGTCATCATGAACTTTGCAGCACCTGAGAACACAGAAGGAAAGAGTCCAGGTTTGACAAAATCCCACATTTATTTAGTTTTTAAAATATTGACTGAAAAACAACCTACCGGTCCAGTGCATCCACAGGACTTCCCTGCCCACCGAGGCCGCAGTAGCAGCCGTAGTTGTTGTACTTTAAAGCTTTAACACCAGGCTGAACACACCGGATCATTTTCCCAAACTGCAATATGTTACGTGATGTCCCCTGACCACTGACTGTACAGGCTGCTGAGGCACATAAATACAAATATGGATCAAATCAACAGAACAGAAATATCCATGAAACAGTGGTACAACATTGACAGAGAAGTGGTGGATTAAAAAAAGACATAAAAGAGACATAAAGATAATTTCATGGATGAATATTGTCAGTTTTTTCTTACCAGTGAGAAGCAGCAGCAGCAGAGGACCTGACACGTTCATGGCTGCAGTCAGAGATGGTCTGGATAGTCTGGATGTTGGTGCGGCCGTTCTTATAGAGCAGCAGGTGAGAAAAAAGAGAAAAGATGGAGACAAGTGGGTGTGAACTTGAATTGAGGGTGTACCTGACAAACTGTCTGTGTTGGTTCAGTTCCAGGTGTGACAATAGGTTTGTGATTGTTTGTTTTGAAATGATGGGAGAGTCGGGCCGATGAATCGTACCGGTGTCGTCAGCGAAGACAAAATCCATTGATGGAAAAACCTGCTCATTGAGTAATAGTGTAGTGCTTTATGCAACATGAATGGGGAGTTTTGGATTAAATTTGACTATCAATAATAAATAATGGTTATCAGAGCTAATTATTAATTATGATAAATGATAAGACCCGATTAATATTAGGTCACCTCGGGGCACCACCCTTCACAGAGGGAAAAGAGCCAATCCACCAAATCAGTCTCATAAACAGGCAATAAACTGTCAGTTTGTTACTCCGATCAATAATTAACTCAATAACTACAATCAAAATTATCACAACAGCTGTAACGGTCGAAGGATTTTGGAGATCCTGACAGTGTAGAGGTCTAGCAACATTCACTCTTGTACAATATTAAATAGACAACATGAAGGCTTAAAAGTATTGTACTATATGTATATATATATATATATATATATATATATATATATATATATATATATATATATATATATATATATATATATATATATATATATATATATATATATATATATATATATATATAATATACTACATGTACTTGATATGTGTGTGTGTGTGTGTGTGTGTGTGTATGATGCCAGGTTAGAGAAGATGGTTAGTTGCGTACAAAGACTCTGAGTAGTCAAACTAGTGAAGTTCATCCTCTCTCTGATTCTTCATCAAGAGGAAGAAGAAGAAGAAGTTGCTGCTACTTGGAGTGTTTTGTTAAAACTGGACCTAAATATTCTCCTGATGTTTTTACCTTCCTGTAATCTCAAACTGTGGAAATTTCTGCACAATGATGTCGATTTATGATCCATAATAATGACAGTTTAAAGCTTCCTCTCTTGTAAGTTAGTATCAATCAGAAACTGACAGAAGACACGAGAAACATGTAAATATTTTTATTTGAATGCTGAACTGATTGGACCCAGATTTGTCCGTAGATTTGTAGTTACACATGATGCATAAACAGACAACACGTGATTTTGATTATTGATTAAAGGAACAGTTTACCCACAAATGAAAATCCAATCATTTCATGTTTTTTAGAATCAAACTTCTTTTAAATCTGAAATCAATCATGAAGAAATTACATTTTTTAAAGAGTGTTTTGTTACTTAACTAATTTTTTACAGACTTTCTGATTCAGGTTCTTGTGTTTAGGGTTGTGTCTGGACCGAGCGAAGCAGAAAGCCGCTGCCCGATCGCACTCACATGCAGCTCTCCGGCAGTAGTTGTTGGACGCTGCGGAGACAGAAAATACAGATTATGAGATTGCAAACACTAAATTAAAAACTAAATCTGTTCATGCATTTTTGATTCTGGGGTGAACTGATCCTTTAATATAAAGCCTTTTGTCAAATTCTCACCGGAGTCGTTGCAGATCTTCACCACCAAAGTGTTTAAATTGTTGTGTTGAAGCATCCTGGTTTAGTCTTACCTGAGCAGGTCACCTGGTGTCGTGAACAGGTGTACCGATAATGAATGAAATATGGCTGGCTAAAGAATCCCTTGCATTCAGGATTCTTCATTTGTACTCCGTAGCAGTCATCATGAACTTTGCAGCACCTGAGAACACAGGAGGAAAGAGTGCAGGTTTGACAAAATCCCACATTTATTTAATTTTTTAACAGTTTTTTAACTTTTAACTTAAAACAATCTACCGGTCCAGTCTGTCCACAGGAGTTCCCTGCCCACCGAAGCCGCAGTAGCAGCCGTAGTTGTTGTACTTTAAAGGGTTAACACCAGGCTGAACACACCAGACCATGTACCCAAACTGCCAGAACGCACGTGACGTCTTCTGACCACTGACTGTACAGGCTGCTGAGGCACACAAATACAAATCAACAGAACTGAAATATCCGTGAAACAGTGGTACAACGTTGACAGAGAGGTGGTCGATTAAAAAAGACCTAAAAGAGACATAAAGATCATTTCATGGAAGCATATTGTCGGTTTTTTCTTACCAGTGAGAAGCAGCAGCAGCAGAGGACCTGACACGTTCATGGCTGCAGTCAGAGATGGTCTGGACGTTGGTGCGGCCGTTCTTATAGAGCAGCAGGTGAGGAAAAAAAAGAGAAAAGATGGAGACAAGTGGGTGTGAACTTGAAATGAGGGTGTACCTGACAAACTGTCTGTGTTGGTTTAGTTCCAAGTGTGAGATTAGTTTCATGAATCAAACTCACTGAGCAGGAACCTTTCAAAGAGACGTCAAACCAACATCTTTGACGACTTGAAAAGACGTCCAGTGAAGAGCCAGAATAAAAGTTCTTTGACGTCTTTTAAATGTTCACTAGTGATGTTCAGGTCCTGACAGGGTTCAGAAAGTGTTGTTAGACAAATTCAGTCACAGACGTCTAAAGAAGTTTCGTTAAGATGCTGCTTGAAAGAATGTTTTTTTAGTTAGAAATAAAAATATCTGGCTTTGCTTAAAGAAGGAAAGAGTGCAGGTTTGAGAAAATCCCACATTTATTTAGTTTTTAAATGTTGACTGAAACACAACCTACTGGTCCAGTTCATCCACAGGAGTTCCCTGCCCACCGAGGCCGCAGTTATTGTACTTTAAAGGGTTAACACCAGGCTGAACACACCTGATCATCTTCCCAAACTGCCATACGGCACAGGACATCTCCTGACCGCTGACCGTACAGGCTGCTGAGGCACACAAATACAAGTCTGGATGGTCTGGATAGTCTGGATGTTGGTGCGGCCGTTGTTATAGAGCAGCAGGTGAGGAAAAAAGAAAAGATGGAGACAAGTGGGTGTGAACTTGAATTGAGGGTGTACCTGACAAACTGTCTGTGTTGGTTCAGTTCCAGGTGTAACAATAGGTTTGTGATTGTTTGTTTTGAAATGATGGGAGAGTCGGGCCGATGAATCGTACCGGTGTCGTCAGCGAAGACAAAATCCATTGATGGAAAAACCTGCTCATTCAGTAGTAGTGTAGTGCCTTATGCAACATGAATGGGGAGTTTTGGATTAAATTTGACTATCAAGAATAATTAATGGTTATCAGAGGTAATTATTAATTATGATAAATGATAAGACCCGATTTATATTAGATCACCTCGGGGCACCACCCTTCACGAAGGGAAAAGAGCCAATCCACCAAATCAGTCTCATAAACAGGCAATAAACTGTCAGATTGTAACTCTGATCGATAATTAACTTAATAACTACAATCAAAATTACCACAACAGCTGTAATGGTCGAAGGATTTTGGAGTTCTTGGCAAAGTAGAGTCTAGCAACATTCATGTACAATATTAAATAGACAACATGAAGGCTCAAAACTACTGTACTATATGTATATATATATATATACTACATGTACTTTGTGTGTGTGTGTGTGTGTGTGTGTGTGTGTGTGTGTGTGTGTGTGTGTGTGTGATGCCAGGTTAGAGAAGATGGTTAGCTGCATACAAAGACTCTGAGTAGTCAAACTAGTGAAATTCATCCTCTCTCTGATTCTTCATCAGTGTGACCCGACGCTGCTTCCAGAGCCCAACCATGTGATGCTCAGTCACCTGTACGCCCTCTCCATCAAGGTAACAAGTTCACCTGGAACACACAGTGCTTTTATTTTGAAATCAAGAGGAAATTATGAATCAACCCCTCTGTCTGTTAGACAAAATATCATGGACAACAACTAATAGGTTTAGCAACACCATTGTGTAGGTGTATGTGACCACTCTTCTCTACAAGCCAATATAATCCACAGAGCCATGATCCAGACTCTTATTTTGAAATGATAATAACGTGCTGTTGCTGCTACTTGGAGTGTTTTGTTAAAACTGGACCTAAATATTCTCCTGATGTTTTTACCTTCCTGTAATCTCAAACTGTGGAAATTTCTGCACAATGATGTCGATTTATGATCCATAATAATGACAGTTTAAAGCTTCCTCTCTTATAAGTTAGTATCAATCAGAAACTGACAGAAGACACGAGAAACACATGTAAATATTTTTATTTGAACGCTGAACTGGTTGGACCCAGATTTGTCCGTAAATTTGTAGTTACACATGATGCATGAACAGACAATACATGACATTGATTATTCTTTAAAGGAACAGTTTATCCACAAATGAAAATCCAGTCATTTCATGTTTTTTTGGTTGTTTTTTACATTTTAAATCAAGTCTCCAGCTTAGCAGAATGCTGCAGCTCTGTTTTACTGTGAAGCTCCAGAAATGTTTTGTGGACTACGACACTTCAGCTGACTTTATATCATCAGGAGGAGGAGATGACGCTCCTCACATGTGCAGAACCTGCCTTAGAAACATCATGTTTTTAAGTTTTCTTCAGTATCACAGTGATCCAGTGATAGTTGTCTGTACATCCACAGGTTCACTGCTAACAGGAAGTGCTAACAGATAATTCTGCAAAGTTTAAATGTAGTTTAAGATAATTTTATGACTGTTTCTTTAACTGATAAAACAGTTAAAATCATAAGAGACTGTAACCCCATTCACACTGGCGGCTTCAGTGCGCCAATTCTCCGCCTCTGTCTCGGTGTGAATCTCTCGGAGGCGGTGCTGATCCGCCTCTGGAGGTAGAATCAGGGCCGCATTATTGGCCAACCGAACCAGTGTGAACGGATAAGCCGGCTTCACGTAATGAGAGCGTGTCGATCGGATGGTCTGTTAACTACACATTGTCCGTCACTCAATTTAATATGAAATCTGGATGTTGAGATCAGCACAGCTGTAACCTCAGACATGAGGACACAGAGAGGTTGAAATACAAACTGAGAATCTCACTTCCTGTTTAAAAAAAGTAAAAAAAAGTAAAAAAAAAAAAAGTTTTAGAATCAAACTTCTTTTAAATCAGGTTTTGTTTAAAAATCATAAATTTACAAACATTTTAAAGAGAAATCCAAAGTTCTCTCTTCTGTGTTTTGTTGGTTAACTCATTTTCTACAGTTCCCCCTAATTCTCCAGAACGCGTATCGAGGGTTGTATGTGGTCTGACCAAAGCAGAGAGCCGCTGTCCGATCGCACTCACATGCAGCTTTCTGGCACTTGTTGTTGGAAGCTGTGGAGACAGAAAATACACATGTTACAGATTGTGATGTTACAAACAGTAAATAAATGAAAGTTCTCCACAGAACTGTGAGAGTTTGTTTGTAGACAAAGTACTCAATCCCTGGCTTTGTAATAGCTTTATATAACTGTTTAAGGGACAGTTCACCCCAAAATCAAAAATACACGTTGTTCTTCTTACCTCTAGTGTTATTTATCCATCTACATAGTTTTAGTGTAGTTTGATTAAGGTATAACTTCTGTTACAGTCAAAAACTATAGCAACAAGGAGAAATATGCATATTATTAACAGCTAACTGTAACAAGTTAACACGGTGCCAAAGCACAAAAACAAAGCCTCTGTACATTAGACTGAGCTAAATGGCGCCCCAATAGATACCTATTTTAAAGAAAACAACAATGGAGAAGTATCTCCTCCTACGGTGTGGGGTGCATTTAAGGCAGTCCTGGGGAAAATCATTTCTATTTCCTCATCACTAAAAAAACATAGACAGGAGCGGCGGGAGGGAGATCTGATCGTACCTGAGGATGGATGGGAAATTATTTGTAAATTACAATGGAAAACCACAACTTTGGCTTGAAGTACCAGACTATTAATCTATTGGGACAACTGAAAACTGTTGGCAGTAGATCTTGATGGGACATCCGTTGTTCAAATGTTCCTATTTTACACATTGTAAAATGAAAGGGAGCGGAATAGCATGGAGAATATATGTCAGTGCAATTGTGCAAATGCATGTTTTCATTTTGCTTTGTGTGTGTGTGTAATGGTGCTGAAAGGATGTTTCTCCCTGATTTAAAAAAAAAAAAAACACCTCAAATTTAATGTTTAAATTGTTGAGTTGAAGCATCCTGGTTTAGTCTTACCTGAGCAGGTCGGCCGGCGTCCTGAACAGCCGGACTGATAATTAATGAAATATGGCTTGCTAAAGAATCCCTTGCATTGAGGATCCCTCATTTGTGCTCTGTAGCAGTAATCATGACGTTGGCAGCACCTGAACACAGAAGGAAAGAGTGCAGGTTTGAGAAAATCCCACATTTATTTAGTTTTTTAAATGTTGACTGAAAAACAACCTACCGGTCCAGTGCATCCACAGGAGTTCCATAACCACCGAGGCCGCAGTAGCAGCCGTAGTTGATGTACTTTACAGTGCTAACACCAGGCTGAACACACTGGATCATGTTCCTAAACTGCCATAAGTGACGTGATGTCTTCTGACCACTGACCGTACAGGCTGCTGAGGCACATAAACACAAATATGGATCAAATCAACAGAACAGAAATATACATGAAACAGTGGTACAACATTGACAGAGAAGTGGTGGATTAAAAAAGACCTAAAAGAGCCTTAATTATCATTTCATGGATGCATATTGTCAGTTTTTTCTTACCAGTGAGAAGCAGCATCAGCAGAGGACCTGACACGTTCATGGCTGCAGTCAGAGATGGTCTGGATGGTGTGGATGGTGTGGATGGTCTGGATGGTGATGGATGGTCTGGATGGTTTGGATGTTCTGGGTGTTGGTGCAGCCGTTCTTATAGAGCAGCAGGTGAGAAAAAAAAAAAAGATGGAGACAAGTGGGTGTGAACTTTAGATCAGGGCGTACCTGACAAACTGTTTGTGTTGGTTCAGTTCCAAGTGTGAATCAGTTCATGAATCAAACTCACTGATCAGAAACATATCAAATAGACGTTAAACCAAAATCTTTGACGACTTGAAAAGACGTCCAGTGAAGAGCCAGAATTAAAGTTCTTTGACGTCTTTTAAATGTTCACTAGTGATGTTCAGGTCCTGACAGGGTTCAGAATTAAAGTTTTTACAAAGTAATGTCTAGACTTCTTTTCATGAAGTTTCATTATGATGCTGCTTGAAAAAATGTTTTTTAGTTCAAAAATAAAAATATCTGACTCTGCTTTATCTAAAATTTGCAACATGTGAACATTTCCTGACTAACTGAAGAACAAAAGAACATTTTAATTAGTATAAATTCAAAGATATAAAATATTGAATAACTTTAAAACAAGACACTGATAAGAGCTATTAAAACCATTTCTGGCTAAATTCGGGACCCGGAAACATGCTTTGTCACTACCAGACAAACTTTGTGTAATATTTAATCTAATCTTTGTTGTTCTTCTTATATTTTCCAGTAAAGCTCCTATCCTTGTTAGTGTCAAGGCCCAACTCTGCGTTATAAACTAATTAGATAATAAAAACGGTGAGTAGCACGAGAGCGAAAACAAAATTGAACTTTGCTTTGGTTCTGGCTCAGGTTGTTTATGCACGTGCACTGCAGCCATGGTTAGAGGTATGAGCAGTAGTGCAGGAGTAGTCATTTTGGAAATGGCAAGACATTTGTTTATTTGTTTCTTCAAAAGGATCCCCATTAGCTGACGACAGCTAGTCATTACAGCCCACAGGAGGCTCTGGAAGTGATCATGAGTGTGATGATGGCTCCTCAGCCTCCTCCGAGGACTCTGAGGCTGATACAGAGAAGGCCTCAGAGGTAGAAACACACCAGCTGGGGTCAATACTTTGGTCTCCCACAAACGCTAAGACGCTCCCCTACGTCCCTGCAGCCAGTGGTTTGATCCAGGGACCTACACACTATGCTGCCGCCCGAATCAGTGACCTGACATCCAGCTGTGAACTGCTGCTGACGGATGAAATCCTGCAGCATATTGTGGCTGTGACAAACCTGCATGGGAGACGCTCGATCCCAGACTGGCGAGATGTGAACGAGGAGGAACTGCAGGCTTATAGGTCAAAATATGAATCAACCCTCAGCCTCCATAGTGAGGAATCAGGACAGATCAATTTCTGTGCTACAATGTCCCACAAGAGGTTCCACCACATCAGCCCAACACTGCATTTCGACCACAACCAACCTCAACCTCGCCGCCGTGATGACAACCTGGCTTCCTTCTGCAAAGTTTGGGATGTGTGGATGTGAGCTGGACTCTCACACCCAGACACATACGGCCTCTCAGAAGAAATAATGATGCATCAAATGCATTTGGTTCAGTTAAAAACTGTGGAGTTGTGTAAAGCAAGAAAAACAACAATGCATCAAGATCAGTGTTGCTGCCGATCACTGACCCATCTCAGGGCCCATTCTCTCTAACCCTAACTCTGTGGATCTATGTAAACATACTGGCCTTTAGAGGGTTAAAAATATATATATGTATAATTAATATTTCAGGCTGAAGTAGTTTTAAAAGACTGACTCATTTAAAGGGAAAAAAATATTAATTATATAATATTTTTACAGCAGTTTTTGGGAAGGTGACCTTTTTTGACATTAAGGACAAATGCTCACGTTTTCTTCAGGTACTCTTAATGGTTAAACAGCTCATAAAGTTTACGAGGACTGATTAAAGCACGTGTTCAGTGACACTGAGAAGAGCTATTGAAGCCAGTTATGGTTAAATCCCAGATTGTCACGTGCAGCTGTTTGATCAGGATCAGGAACATCCCTTTTCTCTACCGAGAAATGCGGTGTAATATTTAATCTTATCTCTGCTGTTCTTTTGTTTTTCACTGAAGTTCACATCCTTGTTAGTTTGTAAATATTATGATCATGTATATGATTCATATTATATGAGGGCGTCCTAACAAGGACAGGATGATAAGATTACATATTTATCTTGGAATTGGCGCTGGGCCAGTTCTACGATTTCCCCGATTCTGTCAAGGATCTGGGCCAAATGAAGCTCTGATGGTACTGATCAAACTGGTCCTCATTAAATCCACTGGACCGCCATCAGCTTTGATTACAGCACACATTCACCGTGGCATCGATTTGATGATCTTATACAATATCACAACATTTACTTCCGTCCAGAGTTGCTTTCATCTTTGGTCACAGTCTTGTTTTGATGATGGGAGAGTCGGCCCGCTGCATGAAGGCCTCTGAAGCACATCTCAGTGGGGTTCAGGTCTGGACTCTGTGGTGGTCTTTCACAGTTTGAGCCTGATGAATTGTGCCGTTGTCATCTTGGAATACGCCGGTGTCATCAGCGACGAAAAAATCCATTGATGGAAAAACCTGCTCATTCAGTATATTCAGGAAGTCAGCTGACCTGACCAACTCAATCAACCCCAGATCATAACACTTCCCCTGCAGGCTGGTACAGTAGGCACTAGGTGTGATGGGTACATCACTATATCCGCCTCTCTTCCTTCACCGTGGAACAGGGTGAATCTGGACTCTGGACTGGTTTTCTTAAGGCTGCACTGTTGCTGAGTCCCTTCAGTTCTCTTCACATTGTTTGTGTGGACTCACTTTCACTATTAAACACAGCCGTAAGTTCTACTGTTGATTTTTTTACGTTTATGTGATTAAGTGATTTCTTTTTTCGACCACATTTCTTCCTGGAAGATGATGGTTCACCACCATCCATCCATCCATCCATCCATCGTCATCCGCTTATCCGGGGTCGGGTCGCGGGGGCAGCAGCTTCAGCAGCGAGCCCCAGACTTCCTTTTCCCCGGCCACATCAGCTAACTCTGACTGGGGGATCCCCAGGCGCTCCCAGGCCAGAGAAGAGATGTAATCCCTCCACCTGGTCCTGGGTCTACCCCTAGGTCTCCTCCCAGTTGGACGTGCCAGGAACACCTCCCTAGGAAGGCGCCCTGGTGGCATCCTCATCAGATGCCCGAACCACCTCAACTGGCTCCTTTCCACGCAAAGGAGCAGTGGCTCTACTCCGAGTCCCTCCCGGATGGCTGAGCTTCTCACCCTATCTCTAAGGGAGAACCCAGCCACCCTGCGGAGAAAACCCATTTCAGCCGCTTGTATCCGCGATCTCATTCTTTCGGTCATGACCCATCGCTCATGGCCATAGGTGAGGGTAGGGACGAAGATTGACCGGTAGATCGAGAGCTTTGCCTTCTGGCTCAGCTCCCTTTTCGTCACAACCGTGCGGTGAAGCGCATACAACACCGCACCCGCTGCTCCGACTCTCCGGTCAATCTCCCGCCCCATCATCCCCTCACTCGTGAACAAAACCCCGAGATACTTAAACTCCTTCACTTGGGGCAAGGACTCATTCCCCACCCTGAGTAGGCAATCCACCGGTTTCCTACTGAGAACCATGGCCTCAGATTTAGAGGTGCTGATCCTCGTCCCTGCCGCTTCACACTCAGCTGCGAAACGATCCAGTGAGCGTTGTAGATCTAAAGCCGATGATGCCATCAAGACCACGTCATCCGCAAAAAGCAGTGATGCGATCTCCAGGTCACCAACCTGTAATCCCTCCACACCACGACTGCGCCTCTAAATCCTGTCCATGTAGATCACAAACAGGACTGGAGACAAGGCACAGCCCTGGCGGAGGCCAACGCCCACTTGGAACCGGTCCAACTTACTTCAGAGTACACGCACGCAGCTCTCGCTTTGAGAATACAGGGATTGGATGGCCCTGAGAAGGGACCCCCTCACCCCATACTCCCGCAGCACCTCCCACAGAACATCCCTTGGGACCCGGTCATACGCCTTCTCCAGATCCACAAAGCACATCCCAGGCCCCCTCCAGGATCCCTGCAAGAGTAAAGAGCTGGTCTGTTGTTCCACGACCAGGACGGAATCCGCATTGTTCCTCTTCAATCTGAGGTTCGACAATCGGCCGGACCCTCCTTTCCAGCACCTTGGAGTAGACTTTCCCAGGCAGGCTGAGTAGTGTGATACCTCTGTAATTGGCACACACCCTCTGGTCCCCCTTCTTAAAGATAGGGACCACCACACCTGTTTGCCACTCCTTCGGCACCGACCCCGACCCCCACGCAATGTTGAAGAGGCGTGTCAACCAAGACAGCCCCTCAACACCCAGAGCCTTCAGCATTTCTGGTGGTATCTCATCGATCCCTGGGGCCTTGCCACTGTGGAGTTGTTTGACTACCGCAGTGACTTCACCCAGGGAAATCGGCGATGATACCCCATCATCCTCCAGCTCTGTCTCCGCTACAGAGGGTGGCTGAGTGGGATTCAGGAGGTCACCAAGGTACTCCTTCCACCGTCCTATGACCTCCTCAGTTGAAGTCAACAAGGTCCCATCCCCGCTGTACACAGCTTGGATGGTTCCCCGTCTCCCCCTCCTGAAGTGCCGGATGGTTTTCCAGAATCGCCTCGGCGCCGCCCGAAAGTCCTTCTCCATGGCCTCGCCAAACTCCTCCCACACCCGCTGCTTTGCCTCTGCCACAGCTGCGGCTGCTGCCCTTCGGGCCCTTCGGTACCCCAAAACTGCGTCGGGAGTCCCCCGGGACAACATGTCCCTAAAGGACTCCTTCTTCAGTCGGACGGCTTCCCTGACCACCGGTGTCCACCACGGTGTCCGAGGGTTGCCGCCCCTTGAGGCACCTAAGACCCTATGACCACAGGACACAGCTGCAGCTTAAACAACGGAAGCTTTGAACATCGACCATTCAGGTTCGATATCCCCAGCCTCCACAGGGATGCTAGAGAAGCTCCTTCGGAGGTGGGAGTTGGAGGCTTCACGGACGGGTGCTTCCCCTAGACGTTCCCAGTTTACCCGCACTACACGTTTGGGCTTACCAGGTCTGTCCAGGGGTTTCCCCCGCCACCTAACCCAACTCACCACCAGGTGGTGATCAGTTGACAGCTCTGCCCCTCTCTTCACCCGAGTGTCCAGAACACATGGCCTCAGATCAGATGATACGATCACAAAATCGATCATTGATCTTTGGCCTAGGGTGCTCTGGTACCACGTACACTTATGAGCATCCTTGTGTTCGAACATGGTGTTCATTATAGACAAACTGTGGCTAGCACAGAAGTCTAACAATAAAACACCACTTGGGTTCAGATCGGGGAGGCCGTTCCTTCCAATCACGCCCCTCCAGGTATCTCCGTCATTACCAACGTGCGCGTTGAAGTCTCCCAGTAGGACCACAGAGTCCCCCCTCAGAGCCCCATGCAGGGCCCCAGCCAGGACCTCCAAGAAGGCTGCATACTCTGAACTGCCGTTCGGTGCACATGCACAGACGACACTTAGAGTTTTCCCCCCAGCCTTTAGGCATAGGGAGGCGAGGTCCCCTCTCATCCACCGGGGTGAACTCCAACACGGCGGCACTCAGCCGGGGACTTGTGAGTATCCCCACACCCACCCGCCGCCTCACGCCTTTGGCAACTCCGGAGAAGAATAATGTCCAGCCCCTATCCAGAGCCAATGCTGTGCGTGGAGGTAAGCCCCACCAGATCCAACAGGTAGCGCTCCACCTCCCGCACCAGCCCCGGCTCCTTCCCCCCAAGAGAGGTGACATTCCACGTCCCCAGCGTCAGCCTCTGCAGCCCAGGTCTGGGTCGCCGAGGCCCGTCG
>CM077791.1:32794716-32797216 GCA_039737535.1 Lagodon rhomboides | reverse complement strand
CAGGTCTGGACTCTGTGGTGGTCTTTCACAGCTTGAGCCCGATGAATCGTGGCGTTGTCATCTTGGAATACACCCGTGTCATCAGCGAAGAAAAAATAAATTGATGGAAAAACCTGCTCATTCAGTCCCATCTCCCCCATCCCATTTTCTTCCGCTTATCCGGGGCCGGGTCGCGGGGGTAGCAGCCTGAGCAGGGATGCCCAGACTTCCCTCTCCCCGGACACTTCCCCCAGCTCTTCCGGGAGGACCCCGAGGCGTTCCCAGGCCAGCTGGGCGACATAGTCACTCCAGCATGTCCTGGGTCTTCCCCGGTGCCTCCTCCCGGTGGGGCATGCCAGGAACACCCCCTGAGGAAGGCGTCCCGGGGGCATCCGGAAAGATGCCCGACTCACCTCAGCTGGCTCCTCTCGATGTGGAGGAGCAGCGGCTCTACTCCGAGCTCCTCCCGGGTGACAGAGCTCCTCACCCTATCTCTAAGGGAGCGCCTTGCCACCTTGCGGAGGAAACTCATTTCGGCTGCTTGTATCCGGGATCTTATTCTTTCGGTCATGACCCAAAGTTCATGTAAATCGAGAGCTTCGCCTTTCGGCTCAGCTCTCTCTTCACCACGACGGACCGATACAACGACCGCATTACTGCAGCCGCTGCACCGATCCGCCTGTCTCACGCTCCATCCTTCCCTCACTCGTGAACAAGACCCCAAGATACTTAAACTCCTCCACTTGAGGCAGGAACTCTCCCCCAACCCAGAGGGAGCAAGCCACCTTTTTCCGGTCTTCTCCAAGTCCACAAAACACATGTGGACTGGTTGGGCAAACTCCCATGAACCCTCGAGCACCCTGCGGAGGCTATAGAGCTGGTCCAGTGTTCCACGACCAGGACGAAAACCGCATTGTTCCTCCTGAATCCGAGGTTCGACTATCGGCCGAATTCTCCTCTCCAGTACCCTGGAATAAATTTTACCAGGGAGGCTGAGGAGTGTGATCCCCCGATAGTTAGAACACACCCTCCGGTCCCCTTTTTTAAATAGAGGGACCACCACCCCGGTCTGCCAATCCAGAGGTACTGTCCCCGACTGCCACGCGATGCTGCAGAGACGTGTCAGCCAAGACAGCCTCACAGCATCCAAAGACTTGAGGTACTCAGGGCGGATCTCATCCACCTCATATCATGCCCTGCCACTGAGGAGCTTCCTGACTACCTCAGTGACTTCGGCTTGAGTGATGGGGGCTCAGAGGCTGATTCATGCATCACTGCTCATTCAGTATATTCATAAAGTCAGCTGACCTGACCAACTGAATTAACCCCAGATCATAACACAGGCTGGTACAGTAGGCACTAGGTGTGATGGGTACATCACTTCATCCACCCCTCTTCCTTCACCATGGAACAGGGTGAATCTGGACTCATCAGAACTCGTGACCTTTAACGAGTCCAGTCTTTATGCTTCATAGCAAACTGAAGCCTTTGTGTCAGATTAGCCTCCCTGTTGGTGGTTTTCTTAAGGCTGCACTGTTGCTGAGTCCCTTCAGTTCTCTGCACATTGTTTGTGTGGCCTCACTTTCACTATTAAACACAGCCATGAGTTCTACTGTTGATTCTTTCTGACTTGATTTCACCAAACGTTTAAGTGATCTCCCATCACGATTATACAAGACTTTTTCTCCCAGTACTTTTCTTCCTGGAAGACGATGGTTCACCACCATCCTACCATGTGTTGGACAGTTCTGAGCACAATTTTACTAGTTTCAGTTGTTTTCTTTGCTTGATGCAGGACAATAATTTTGACCCTTCTTAAGCAGAAGCCGTTTTTATTCTGGGCAGTAAGCCACCAATCTGCCGTCCTTTTCGTGGCTCCCTCATCGTATTTAGACAGAAGGCGGCAAATTGGTGGTCTGTTTTGGTCCACCAATTTTGGCCTCGGAGGGTAACGTTACACTTATTTGCGCCTCCATTGCTGTAAATCCGAGGCGGCAATGTGGTGGCAAATGCTGAGATGGGCGGAGGTGTGGATGACGTGCACTGCTGCGCACCCACAGCCGGGAGTTTTAAAACCAGGAAACAGCTGATCACAGCAGTCAGTTCGTCACTTCATCCACGAAGATGAGCAGCTGGAAAGCCGCTGAGATCCGGGAGATGCTAGCGTCTCCTCGCTCTCTGTAGCTGTCTTGGTCGTCCGCTTGTTGTTGTAGCGGCGAGCTAATAGCGGTCGCTACTTTCAAATTAAAAGCCCCCCGCTAAGAACCCAGTTCTAAACTCCGATGGGGTGCAATGTAAAGCTCTTATTTTGAAGAAAAACTGCGAAAAATGTCCCATAAGGAATGAATGGGACGGGGTCAAAAAAGTCGCAAAATCATCGAGGTTTTTCAAACATCTCCTGCTCTGGCAGACTTTGACCTAGAGACACCATTCAAACTTTAAAATGTAGGCACAAGTCTTATCTATTTGAGTTGTATTTGAACTTTCGTTCTACGATGTTTAGTTTTTGAACGGTGACCCT